>JARHVA010001171.1:3655000-3715000 GCA_037957365.1 Torreya grandis
CCACTCCAATAGATATGGTAACCATGATTCATCCACTAGGTTCTAAAATATCTGGCATCTCTAAAAAATATCAAACAATAAAGGATGTATTAGATATTGATGTCATAATAATAAAATGCATTTTTAAACATTTTAAAAATTAACTAGTTCATCATCTTATTTGATTTAGCTTTCTAGTTTTCTTATTTTTCTACACCATCAACCCATTTAATAATAAATTATCCATGTTAGAGTATTTTTATACAACATCATCCCATTGGTACATATTCAGCCCTTTTATTTTCAAACTATATCGACCTATCTAATATTAAATTAGCCTTTTTCCAATTTTAGCATAGTACATCAGCCCTCTGGTGCACAATTAGCCCCTTTTAGCAAACTATATCAGCCACGTATTACCAACTTCATCTTCCAGAGGTTAATATGTCATCCATCTTCTTATTTTAAACTATATTAGTATACTACTATATAATCATCCATGTTCAACAATATTATGTCGATCCACCACTATGTAATTGGCCCCCTATTACTCTCTTGCCTTACAAATTGAGTTGACAGGGTCAACTCTATTGTCAATATAAAATGAATTTTTGACTAGTTACCATAAACACCTCAAACATTTATTAGTCTAATCTTTTATTATCTAGTACCCCATTCCATCCCTAGTCTACCTAAATAATTCCTAGTCATTTTTAGTGTCTATATTTTACCTACCAGTCAATTTTCTATATCTAGATCAATTTTTTTTTTAAATATCATGTTTTTTTTAAATTCATGCTTTATTACATTTGCTACACTCCTTACAAATTTTAAGCATCCTCCATAATGTATCTATCTTCTCCTCACCATGGTTTCTCTCTAGGCTCAAATCAAGTCTCTCAAAGCAATGTTTTCTCATAATAGTAAAAAATAAAAAAAGAATTATTTTTCACCCTATTTATATTGACTATTCAAAATGATTTACCTATTAAATATTAACAACTAGATTCTAATTTTTGACCATATCTTTGTTTATACTATCTCTTTTTCCAAACTGAAAGATGTTCTATAATCCTGAATTATAAAGAATCTTTGCACATATTACACATATTTTTTAAAAAAACATTTTTTTGCTCTTTTTGCTAATTTTTATAGGTTCACTTAATGTTACCTACATTTGACACCTTTGAATTTATTTCATTTAATTCCTTATATATGACACTAAGGTAAATAAAGGTATGTGCTTATCAATAATGTCATTTCATTTATCATATTTACTTTTTACTACAATTTATTTGGCTTCATCATTGTGTTTTGTTATGTTCATTTCCTAAAGCACCATCCCCTTTTGCACCTATGTGACACATGATGATATTTGAGTGGGGCATGTGTATACACATAATATTTTTAAACTTTAACAATTTTTGATGTTTTCTCTCTTGTAGAAACCCATCGAGTCTCAATCTCTCTAAGCAGATGAATTAAAGGGTGCACTAGGAAATGTATGGTAAGACCATTGGTGCTTCATAGAATTATTGTCCACTATACCACCACTTTCTATCTACATAACCATCTCATATATAGTTACCTAAGGTTTGCCTCTTCTTCTACACACTCCTCTAATCAATTCATTGCCTTACTTAGCCCCTACCTAAGCCTAAAATCCTTTTCAACATTTATCAAATAATGTCATCCTAGTCCAACCCTGTATTCTAATTGATATTTGCACATTATGGGTCTAGGTTGACCTTGGCCAACCTATATCAAGACCTAACCTATTTTTATAACATAATGATACAAATTTGAATTGGGCCAACCCTATTGACTAAACTTTAAAAAATATTTAAGGTTATATTCATCTATATATACACATTTATTTTATCATTAATGAGAGAGGAAGAGAATAAGAAGAATATTATATTATGCATCTACGTATCCACCATTTTAGTTGAAGAGAATTATTTAAAGTTTTAATACATTCTTTGGAGATATGAATCTTGTCTTATGGAAAAGTATTTTTGATGCATTGAGAAGTTGTGTAGCCTAGAGCTAAATTATCCTTGTTATCCCTACATAACACAATAACCTCTTGTGAAGTACCTTGGACAAAGGAGAGATTAAGGATCATTGGGTTCATCTTCAAAGGTAAATATTCCTAAATTTATTTTTACTTTGTTAAAATAGATATATTTACATTTGTACTTCTCTCTCATGCATTAGTATTTCCTATACATCGACTTAAGTATAGATCTTTTATGCATGTTTACTTTTTATGTGTAATACCGCCACTTTATGCCACAAGCTTTACTGAGCACTAGATTAGATTTTATTTTATTTTTTATTTAATTAGTAAATATGAAAACATAGGACCTAGCTAGGATTTTTGGATAGTTTTTCTTGATTAGAGGCTTTATAACCCAATCTAGTGCCGTTATTTTGGTAAGAGATACCTTGGTTAGGTCTAGTAAATTCATCTTAGTCATGACCCCAAATATATAATATATCAAAAAATGAAAGTGTAAGTAAAATTTATATTCTCTGAGCTAGGATTGATTAATATGTCAGTTGTATTTTACTTTGTATATGCATGTCACCTCGCTTAACATTTCTATTTACACACATTGTGTTTGGAACTTCATGTGAATTTATGGGAGTTGAAGTTATGGTTCCCTACAGGGGCTCATGGGTTTCCTATTAGACATTTTTGAGAGCTTGTATTAGTTATTTAGGTGCCTGCCACTAAAATAAATTTGTATACCAGATGTTACAAACATCCTTCAGATCTATCCATGTAGCTATGTCATGTTCATATCTTCAACTATTGGAAATAAATACTCAACCCAATTATTGTAGTTATTCTTCCACTCCAACTATGCATTAATTTCTTCATCACACTATGTTATTATAGGGGTGTGAAGCTTTAATATATCAAAAACATCACTACTTAATTTACTTAGTGTAGTGATTGTTTTATTTAAAGTAGCATCCACTTTTCAAAGTATTAAACTAATTTGATATTTTTTAGCACTAGTGAGTAAAACAACCATAATATTGTTTCTCTTTTTTTACAATAGTAGAATTTAATAAAAATATAATAACTTATAAAATACTCAATTAAATTTAAAAGTGAAAAGTGTTCTATAAATCTAGAAAAGAGAGGCACACAACCCAAAAATTAATTGGAGTAATTGGTTCCCATTTGAGAGCTGCATGGAAAAGAATAGTTAGATTTATTTTTACAGAGAAGTAGTTACTAAAATTAAAATAACTATTGATATACTTATGAAATTCAAAACAAAAAACTATTCTATAAATAGGAAAATAAGACACACAAAACATGGAAATTATTTAGTTCATTTTTGTACATTTTGAAATCTGTATATAAAAAAACTATCATGTTTTTTATGGAAAAAAGGAAATTTACACTTTTAAATGGTAGATTTTAGATTCAGATTCTAATTGTGGTAAGAGGTAGAGATGTAGATCTAAATTTTAAAAACCATCAAGATGTAATGGATAAATTATACTTTTTCCATGAAGCTCCAAAGTATGTCTACAATAAAACACTCAAAATAATACCTCTATGTTTGTAATAATTTCCACTCTCAAAACAAACTTTCCTAAATAAAATATGTTCTCTCAAACACAATTTTTATTGACTTTCTTATCACTAGGATCTAAAATTCAAGGTGAGAGCATATGATGCATAAAACTATAAACCTTTACTTGCACAACCTCCTACAAAACAAAAACAATCATGAAAATGGCCCTAGAAAGAGATCTAGTACTAAATTTTAGGAACCTAATATCTCACATACACAAAATACACAAAAATACCAAAGATATTAATATTTTATTCCTTTTATGAAAGGAATCACTCTAAAACACTTTCCACTTTGAGGGGGATACCTTATTATTATAGCATTTGGCTCTAATTTATATATTTTGCTTAGATGTTGTAGTCATATAAAATGTGAAATTTGGTTACTTAAGTATGGCTAATGACACCTAATCCATAGGTCCTCCTACTTGCTTGCACAACCCTTTTAGGCTCTTCTTTCATTGATTCCTAGTCATCCACAACCTTTTAGACTTAACCCTTTTAGACCCATGTATCTCTCTTAGGCTCAGATCCATCCATCAGGTCTCATTCCCTCTAGACAGTAGTGCCCAAGTTAGACAGGAGTGCTATAACCTAGGGTGTCCAATTTTAAGAACTATTGTCCAAGTGAGAAATAGGTTCTAACAATCATATTTTTTTAAATCCTTATCCTAATTCATATCATCCTAATGTGAATTCATTTAACCCATGATCATTAAATCACCTATAAAAGGCCATTCAATGTCCATTTAGAGGGGTTGTCTTTCATTTACAAGAGAGAAGCAAGAATACTAGCAAGATCATTCAAAAACTTATCCCTATTCTCCACATACAACCATCCAACAATATTTCAAGATTATTCAAACTCTCATACCAATCCCTAGTCATTCTAAGTAGACTTAGTTTCATATTTACTTGCATTTTCATCACACTATTACACCAAGCACTTTAATAGGAGAAATACATATAGCTTGATCCCTCCTCAGGGTATTGGTATATAGGTAGTGTGCCCATACATGGGGTGTGAAGTGCATATAGCATATCCTTTACACACTAAATCCTTTTCCTTATTTTCAAAAGTTTCATTTAATTACATAGAAGATACAAGCACATAAATAATTAGCTCTATAGGGAGTTATGTTGACAATGAGGATTTGAAATTTCGTACATAGGCTTACACAAATGTTGTGAACAAAACCCAAAAAAATCATCTCTATGAGTAGTTTGGACAATAGAAACAAGACTAGGACTATAAAACCAAATAGTAGGGCATCTTATTTTTGACGGTCCTATCCAACCAAGAAACAAACTCTAGATCTCATTTTATGATAGTGTTTCATTCCTATTCCTCCAATATCAGACTTTGTCTTAGTCTTAATATCCTAAAATAAGCTAATTTATATTTTTTCTCACTTATTATTATTTTTAGGAAAGAAAAAAAATACTATTTATTTACACAAAATCAATGGCTTAATTATTGCATACTATTTATTGATTTCATCTACTCAAACCCATTTATTATTTAGGAATTAAACATCTAATTTCCCAAAATAACAAAACATTTGGTGAACCTGACTTACTTTGAATTTCACATAAAAACCCTAAGAACCCTAGGGTAAATTCCTAGCTGATTTTCCATATTTAATTTATGAATTTTTAATTGAATGTTAAAATTAGAAATTCCTCTCAAATTTGGAAATTTTTTAGTAAATTTTAAAATAAATTTATTTCAAACCCTAGTTGCACCAACTAGCTCCTAGTAATTTCCTAGTAATTTTCCAATCATTTTCTAAAGTTTTAGTTGCATATTAAAATTAGAAAAATCACTTCAAATCTCAAAAAGTCATAGTAATTTTAAATATATATATATATATTCTCAAAACCTTAGTTGCATCTACTAGATCACATTACATCAAGCATTTTCCCATAAAATTTTGAATTTTATCTTGCATACTTAGCTCAAAAATTCAATTTCAAATTCAAAAATTGATAGAATTTCAAAAAATCCCTAGTTGCATGTACTAAATATTATTTTGATTCTTGAGGTATGACCTTACATGCTTTTCAGTTCAATATCCTTTTTACACACATTATAATTCAATATTTTTAGGACCTTGCATTTTTTATATTCAATACTTTTCCTTTCTAGCACATTGCCTAGTAACACTTATTGTAAAACATTTAAACACATTTCCATTTGTTTTCCTACTTTAATAATGGCCCAATATAGCAATTTTGATGAAATTGATAAAATATAACTTCAAGATCTCTTAACCAAATATCCAAATATATAATATGACATGCTTAAAATTATACAAGAAGAACAATAAAAAGTGAACAATGGTCAATATTCTCAAACCACAAATCAACCAATTGAAAATCACACTATAGGGGAAACTATGTCTCAACAACCCCTTACAGCAGCCCAGCTTACCTCTATGCCACCATTTATAGCTAGTACATATTCATAATCAACCCATTCATAGTGTTCTCATTGATAATGGTTCCAGTTTCAACATGTGCATCATTACATTATTACAGCATTTGGGCTATGCAAAGCAAGATATCACTCCAAAAAATATAGTTATCAATAGATTTAGTGGTCACATATAGAGTTCATTGGGTGAGATTTTAATTCCTTTATAGACTAGTCCAACACATGTGACCACACATTTCACTATAGTTTCTAGTGTAGGAGTTTTTGATATGTTATTTGGTCACCCATGGATTCAAAAAAATTGAGTAGTACCATCTGCAATTCATAGATGCATGAAATTCATTCACACTAATCATGTTATTATAGTTGATGGAGTTCCATATGAGTTACCACTCCTCACTTCAGATCCATCTCTTTTGAAGTCACCAATTCTAGCTTTTACACTAGTTTCAGTTTCCTCACTAGTTATAGTTTTTCCCTTGGTACAAATTCATACATAGTTGAGGCATCCTTTGCCAGTATAGAAGATTCATACATCTCCACCACTTTAGGACTCTAGATATCTTCCAACTACATTATTCACACCCAAATTAGTATCATTGATATCTCATGCATCTACACATAGAGCACATGTTTAGAGAGCTTGTCCTACTTCTAGATGGGTCCCTAAACACCTTATAGTTATATCCACTTCTCAGAGTTATAGAGGGACCCTATAGTTAGTCTCTACTTTAAAGATATTAGAACATCTAAAACACATATAGATTGTAGAATCATAGTTTCATCCTTTCCATCATGCTTCATGATCATGCATGATATAGTTATTTGATATAGGACACCATGATAGGGAATCTCACCCAAGACACATCGGTTAGTATCAATTTTTATCATTCTTTCTTGTATATAGTTCCAAATATCAAAAATACCAAAAACATTCAAATATATACCAAAAAGAGAAAAAAAACATTTTGATTTTATGCATCATCCATGCTTTACATTGATACTACTATGTTAGGACTTACATTTGTTATTTCATGCTATTGTTTATCAATTTATCTACATTACCTATTTCACTTGATCTCCTTTGTGTGTATGTAGTGACATCCAAATCCTTGAATACTTTACCCATCAAGGGGGCATCCTAATTCTACATTTGAGACACACATCGATATACATACCCACTAGGGGCATATTCTACATGACTACACCATCCAGGTTATATCATTCCTACACTACACACTCCAAGTTATCATGATATGCTACATTACTTACTAGATTACATAGATTACTATATTAGCATTTCACTAGTATCTAGCACTTGTATATCTCTTTAGCATATACTTATTATTGTACTAACATGTATTATGTACTTTCACTCTTTCTTTGATTAGTTAGATGTGATTCTATATTTTTTGTTATTACATGTTTTCCCTTCTTGCTTCATGTAGCTTGTTGGATTGCATTTCTAGTTCTTGATTGTATCCTATGTGTGCCTTAGTACATTTACCAATTTCCTTTTCTTTTATTTATGCATGTGTATATTTGGACATTTACCAATGTCCCTTACATGTAATCTTTCATGTTCCTGTGGCCGTTGTGCCAAATTTGTTTATTTCAATTGTATGTGTATGTGGCACTTAAACATGCCTTGTATGATTTTTTTCTAGTTTTGAGTGGCATGTGCCCATGTCCCTCATTTGATTGGCCCCTTATCCACTCTTATATACTTCTTGCTTCTTTCTCCATGTGCTTATTTCTTGATTGCTTTTTTGATTGTTGCAATGCCATTATCCATATCATGTATTTTCCTTGCTTTCTTGGATGCCATGAAGGACATCATGCTCCATACTTAATTTGACAACTAACAACTAACATCTAACATTTATAATTATATTTCAATATATTTCATATGTTATTACATTGTTATATCTATTTGGGAATACCCTTATTAATCTAATAATTTATCAATACAAATATTGTTATATATCAAGATATCTTGTTGATTATATTATTTTATCATGTATATTTCTAGATTAACACACTTATAGTGCTTATAATTTGAATGGAAGTCATTATAAGTTTCATATTCCTACCCTCAGAAGAGGGCAACAAATAAGGGTTTTGTCATAGAGATCAGAGCTCCTAAGTGGTCAAAATAACAATTTTTAGAACATGTAGAATAGAATCTAGACTTCAAACTAGGTAGAACAAACCAAATAGACATCAGAGAATCTAGAATAATCATCAAATTTGGCCTTGGACAACAACTCTAAAGTTGGACTATAACATCAGATAATAGGGTGTCCTATTTTTGTTGCTCATGTCTAGATAGTAGAAAAATAAGCATTTCCAAAAACAAATTGAAAGGTGAGTTCAATCATAGGTTTGTCAGTAAAACAAGTCTAGATTTAGCATAATTTAGTACATTTTTTGCTCAAAGAATCTAAATATAGGGGGCATAATGGATGGCATGATGGATCTCACTTCTATTTTTAGATTAGGTAGTTGATATAACATCTAGATTAGAATCCATGTTTTAGACACTATTTATTGGGACCAATGTGCATGGCACATTATTAGTTGTGTGCCTTACTCCATCTACAAGTGGTTGGCTTCCTTTTTCAATTTAGCTTTCATACAATTTTAACTTCCTAAGTACCCGAGCTCCTTATTTAGCTTTCATATAATACTATTTTACCCATTTTAGAGTGGCTCTGATACAAGCCTAGTCTCCATATTTTTGAAATGGCCAAGAGTGACCTAATTTATAGCATACATTCACCTATCCACACCAACATTGTCAGATTATAGTATATTCATGGGATTCAAGAGCCATCTCATATGACATCTATTCCATACTGATATTACTTCATATTTTCACTTCATGAAGCAACAATGGAGCCAAGGGTCTAGTTATCCTTTGTATTATTAAGCCACCTATTCAAAGGGATTGGACACATAGTCCAAATGTTGATTAACAAATGCATTATTGATTAACTTCACTTAGTAGGTGATGATAGAGCCCATGGTCCTACCTTTGTATTCTTGAGCCACTTTTTGGGGAATTGAACACTCAGCTCTGTTCATGATATAACTTTTGATACAACACACACCTAACATAATCCATCATCACAACATGTTTTGTATTGATTCACATACCTGGTGAGGTGTATTCATTCCTTTCTCTTCCTCTCTCTCTTACCTAAATTTTATATGTTCTTATTTTAGATATAGCATCTCTATTAATAACTGATCTACTTTATGTTTTTCATTGTATATTCACACTTCACATCATGTTCTCTCTATGCACATCTAGCATCACACAACTTCATGAACTTCACCTTCACATCTAAGTTCATGTATGCTTTCTTTTTCTTTTTTTCCTTTATCCTAGTATTTTGCTTCACTACATCACTAGAATAAAAGGGGGGTGGAAATGTAGTCATATAAAATGCAAAATTTAGTTACTTGAGTATGGATAATGGCACCCAATACATAGGTCCTCCTAATTTCTTGCACAACCCTTTTAGGCTCTTCTTTCATTGATTCCCAGTCATCCATAGCCTTCTAAGCTTAACCCTTTCACACCCAAGAAACTCTCTTAGGCCCAAATCTATCCTTCTAGGTCTCATTCCCTTTAGACAATAGTTACCAAGATGGATAGGAGCAATAATACCTAGGGTGTCTAGTTTTTAGTGCTATTGTCCTAGTGTAAAATAGGTTCTAATAGTCATATTTTCTTGAATCCTTATCCTAATTCATGTTGGCCTAATGTGAATTAATTTAACCCATGATGATTAAATCCCATATAAAAGGCCATTCAAAGTCCATTTAGAGGGGTTCACATTCATTTATAAGAGAGAAGAAAGAATTATAGAAAGATCACTCAATCACTAATCCCTATTCTCTAGATATAGCCATCCAATAGTGTTTCAAACTTATTCAAACCCTCATACCAGTCCCTAGTCATTCAAAGAACACCTAGTTTTGCATTTACTTTTATTTTCATCACACTATTATACCAAGCACTTTAATGAGAGAACTACATATAACTTGATCCCTCCTCAGAGTATTGGTATGTAGGTAGTGTGCCCACACACAAGGTGTGAAGTTTATCTAGTGTATCTTTTACACACTAACCCCTTTTCCATATTTTCCAAAGTTCTATTTTATTGCATAGAAGACATAAACACATGAAGAATTAGCTCTACATAGAGTTTTATTAGTATCAAGGATTTGAAATTTGGTACACATGCTCACATAGACACTAAAAATAAAACCCAAAAACATCATATCTCTATGAGTAGTTTAGATAATAGTAGTAGGATCAAGACTATAATGCCAGACAACAAGATGTCCTATTTTCAGCAGTCCTATTTAACTAAGAAAATAACTCTAGATCTCAATTTATGATAGTGTCCTAGTCTTGTTTCTCTAATATCAGACTATGTCTCAGTTGTAATAGCTTAGAATAATCTAAGTTATATTTTCTCACTTCTTATTATTTTTAGGAAAGGTAGAAATACTATGTGTTTACACAAAATTAGTGGCTTAATTATTGCATATTATTTACTAATTTTATTTACTCAGACATGTTTATTATTTAGGAACTAAACATATAATTTCCTAAAAATAACAAAATAGATGCCTTATAATAGCTTATGCCCCTCTATTTATACTATTCTAGTTTATCCCACTCTTCCATTCCATGCATGTGAGATTATTCCTCTATGACATTATTACTCATTAATATTTATATCACTATTACATTCCACTATTCTACCCCAAATCTATAGTATATACCCCTACTTAGGTATATTACATGAACCCCCAATTAAGAAGTGATGTCAAGGTTGGTTGTACCATACTTAGAAGCCTCAACATTATGAGTTTTTGCTGATATAGTTTGGTTGTGTTTCATTGGTTGGTTTTATGAGTTACCTTTCATTTGGTTCTAGGTAACTCATGTTTGATGCTTTAGGAAAGTGTTTTGATAGATTTAGAGGTTTTGTTTTTTAGGGGTTATGGGATAGTTGGATTGAGTAAAAGGGTTTTCAATTACATTCCCTAGGAACATGTCAACAAAATACTATAGGTATGTTATTCATGGAGGCTTTGAATGAATTTTTTATACTCCCAATAGGCATGAGTGTCATGTCTGATCACTTGGTGGAAGAGGTAATAGATGTTGGGATCATATTACTTAGGCCTCTAGTTTTGTCCTTGTTGACCAAACCCTTATTGATTGTTCTTTTCATCAAAGGGTTAGTTTTAGAACTATGGGTAATGGTTAACATTCTAAAATTGGTTTTGGTTTTGCATGTTATGTGGTGACAGTGATAGAAATCAATCACATGAACTACATGTGTAGGATTATGGTTCCTCATACTAGTATTATTATTTATATTGTTATTTTTCATAGGTTGTGGTTTATTTTTGTTGGTATGATTTGACTTTTTATTTTTGTCAGTCATGTCATCAGTGGTAGCATTATGATTTCTATTCAGAACCTTGGGGATTTTCTTTGTTGTCATTATTTTGATTCACATTTTGAAAAACCTCATTATTTTCATTAGAGGTAACTACATGTCCATTATATCCATATGTTCGATGGGCACTATCAATGCCATTTGGTCAATTCATAAAGCCCTCTCAAGTGCTTCTTCATAGGATCAATAAGGGAACTTTTGGACATCTTCCCTCATTTCCTTGTTAAGGGAATGAATAAAGATATAAAATAGCTTTCTTTGATCAATGATTAGTTGAATGGAATATGAATATAGAACTTGTTTCCCACCTCATGATGAAATGGGAAACATATTCATTATTCTCTTATTTAATGTGGAAAATTTCTCAAATGCCAATTATTAGAAACTTGTTCATATCAAAGACTTTAATGAATTCCATAATGAGTTGTATAAAGGAATTGATAGAGCCCTTAGGAAGGTAGTAGTACCAATCAATGTAAATTCCTTCTAGAATTTTTCAAAATAATTTTACAACAACCCCATCGTAAGGCAAGAGCTCCCTAACATCAATAACATACACTTTGACTTGTGCATTGGGATCTCCTTTTATTTTGAATTTTGGAAGGTATAATAGGGGACAAGGTAAAATAACTCCTCATATAATGTGATCAAGGGGATGTTTAAGATATTTAGTATAGGTCCTGATAGAATTGAAGCTCATCAAAATAATTATAAAACTAGATTGAAGAGATGAGTTTGGATAAAGGTTATTTATGTGACCACTAAGAGGAAAATAAGGTGCTTGATAAGGTGGAATTAATAGGCTAGAAAATAATTATCCATATGGGTAGATTTGGAGAACATATAGGAGTAGGGATGTAATTAGTTAGAATAAATAAGATGTGTAGGTTGAATGGGAGGAGTGCACATGGGTGGTTACTTGACCAACATGTGATTAGATGGATTGTATGGTGGCATTTGGTTGGCTACCATATATGTAGGAGGAACATAAGGTGGTGGTTGTTTTATTACCACATGAGTTGGAAGGCTCTATGATGGAATTCTATTATTCACTAGATGAGTAAGAATAATGTATGATTTTGATTGATTGGTTACCACATTGTCAGGAGAGACATAATAATAACATGCTAGTAGAGTTTGGATATGGGTTTAATACAGTATAAGAGGGTTAGGTTCCATATGGTTAAGCACCTCATGTGTAACTATGTCTACTATATGTTGAATTTGAACTTGATTGATTAGTGTTTGATTGACAATATATTGAGGTGCCTGGTAATTTGGCACAAGCATAGGCCTAAAAAGAGGAGAAACATGATTGGGAGGAACCTTGTGGCTCTCCAGACCTTAAATATGACTCACTAGAGTTGAGATGAGTTCATTTAGAGATGAATGAGTGTTTTTTAGTGACCTCCTTGGTTGGGGGTTCAGGTGATATAGTTTAATATATTATGCCTATTTTGTAGTTGTTAAGTGATACGATGTCTCTTCTCAGAGAATCCATTGTTATTATGTTATTTTTTTGGTATTGAAATATTCATCAACCAGAACTTCTGAGTTTTGGATCAGTGGTATCAGAGTGATTTGTCTTGAGAAGTGTATGTTCCCAAGGACGAGGTTAGGATATAGGAAACTTGGGTGGGAAGTGACAGAGCTTCCAGACGCTCCCCCTGTGTGCCCCAAATGACCTCAAATGGTAGATGACACCAAGACATCTGATCCTTTAAAGGAAATGGTGAATGAAGCCCTCCAGCAGCAACAAGCACAGATGCTCCAACAATTTGCTCAAATTCTTCAAACACTTCTGATGGGAAATCTTGACTCTACAGCTACATAGTTGGGCTCCTCATCAAGGGAGCTTCCTTTCAGTGCCCCAACACCCTTCAAGGTTTAGGTAAATTTTAATATTCCCACATTTTAAGGCAAAATCAATGCTGATGTGGTGGAAAATTGGTTGGACCAACTATCATCCTACTTCTCAGTAAATAAGTTCATCGATGGAGAAAAGATCACTTTTGCTCTTCTGAAATCATCATTGCCCATGAAAAACTGGTGGGAAGTGTACAAAAAGAGGTTCAATTTGGATATCATTAACCTTAGGGTGGAACCCACCTGGGATGATTTTACAGAAGTAGTAAAAGAAGAATATTATCCCTTTGGCATGTATGATGATCTATACATACAATGGTAACAACTCCGCCAAGGAAAGGACCAATCTGTGCAAGATTACATAGATGCTTTTCATTCTTTGTCTGTAAGACTAGGCATTGAAGATAGTGAGAAACATAAAACTCTCAAATATCGTGGTGGACTAAAATGGTACATCTGAGGGGAAATGGAACTCTTCAATTTGGAAACCCTTGATGAGGCATATAAATTTATAGTGAAGATTGAACATAAGCATAACAAGAAGAATATAAAGAATCAACCTTCAAAAGGGAAAAGCGATAAGGAAGTTCAAACATGAGGCCAAAACTAGAAGCAGAAGGAGTTTCAAGATAAGAAATCCCAGAAGGGGAAGGCTGGAAAATGGTGCGATTACCACAAAATTGGAACTCACTCCAAAGAAGAATGTCAAGCCATCAAGTCACTGCTCTCTGAGTCACAATGCTCGACATCTACTACTCTGCCTCATACACAACCTACAGTCAAAGAGGATGAAGAAGAAATTATAGATGTTGAGCCCGACACCATCATCATTTCATCACAAACTCGTGAGGAAAGACTAGATAACAAAGAAAGATTGTTTCACTCCAAATTATGGGTAAAAGGTAAGCCTCTGCATTTCATTCTTGATAGCGGGAGTCAAAAGAATTTAATCTCAGCTAAAGTTGTGAGAAGTCTATGTCTATCCATGAATCCTCATCCAAAGCCATTTAGTATTGGGTGGTTAAGCCCAGGGAGAGACATTCACATCACCCATCAATGTCTCCTTTCATATGCTATAAAACCATTCTAGGATGAAGTCTTGTGTGATGTGGTCAACCTAGACATTTGTGATGTCCTCCTTGGTCAACCGTTCATGTACGAGCCACATGGCATCTATGAATCCCAAACTTGAAGGATCACCCTCACTCTTGGAACATAATGCTATAGGGTACCAGAGGTACCACCTCCCATATTTGTTTCCCTGATCAGTGCTAAGCAATGCAAGAGATTGGTGGAGAAGACAAAGCAATTTGTTCTCATGATGGTCAAACCATAGAGATCCAAGGAGGCCGATGTTGCGATTCTAACTACACAATCAACACAACAATAAAATAAGATAGGATGAATCATAGGTGAATATGCTGACTTATTCAAGTCACCCACAAGAGTTCCACTACATTTCCAGGTAAAACATTCTATCAATTTAATCCCAGGATCACCTTTGCCTAATAGTCCTATGTATCGCAAATTAGTTTTGGAGAGCGATGAGATAAGATAAATTCAAGAATTGATCGAAAGGGGTCACATCAGGCCAAGCTCTTCACCTTGTGGTAGCCCAATTGTCTTAGTGTCGAAGAAAGATGGAACATGGAGGCTTTGCATTGACTACCAAGCCCTGAATAAAATCTCCGTGAGGAATCGCTACACTCTCCCCATAATCAATGACCTTCTGGACCAACTTTGTGGTGCGAAGTTATTCACCAAAATTGATCTCAAATTTGGTTATCACCAAATTCCCATTGATCCCACTAATGTCTGGAAAACTACATTCAAAGCCAAAGAGGGGCTCTTTGAATGGTTGGTTATGTCTTTTGGCCTAACTAACGCACCTACAACCTTCATGAGGATGATGGATGACATCCTAGGACCCTTCACCAATTCATTCATGGTGGTCTACTTAGATGACATTATAATCTATAGAAAAACATGGGAAGAACATTTACAACATGTCCGTAAGGTGCTTCAAACTCTTCGGGAGCACAAGTTGTACGCAAATCTTGACAAATGCACATTGAGAATGGCAACAATTCAGTACCTCGGGTATGTTGTGAATGAGGAAGGGGTCCACATCAATCCAAAAAAGATTTGGTTTATTTGAGAATGGCCCACACCAAGGACCCTCATAGAGCTTCGCAACTTTTTGGGGCTTGCAAATTTCTACCGCAAGTTTGTTCTTAGATTTTCACATGTTGCTTGGTCACTAACCCAAGTGACTAAAGGAGGAGCTAAAGCTACATTTCAGTGGTGTGAAGTACAACAAAGGGAATTTGAGAATTTTAAGGATAGACTCTGCTCAGCCCTTATTCTTGCCTTGCTATATTTGCATCAACCATTTGACTTGATGACAGATGCATCAGAATATGCCATGGGAGCTGTTATCATGCAACATGGCCATCTTGTTGCATACCATAGTGAAACTTTCATTGATACAATTAGTAAATATCCAACATATGATAAGGAACTCTATGCCATTGTACAAGCCTACAAACACTAGAAACACTACATCCTGGGGAAAGAGACAGTCATCCACACTGACCACAGACCATTGGAATTCATCCAGATGCAAAGCAAACTATGAAATGAGAGGCACCAAAAATGGGCCATGTGTCTTCATCAATTCCACTTGATAATCGAAAACAAAAATGGGAGCATAAATATAGCCATAGATTGCCTAAGCTGCCCACTAATTACTGCACTCACAATAGTGCTTGACCTATGCGGACATGAGACTGCCACTTGGGGTGCTCTGTATGAAGCAGATCTTATCTTTGCTAACACATATCAAGTGCTCCAAAGAGGTAAACATGTTTTTGACTTTTATTTACAAAATAATGTCCTCTACCATATGGGGCACATCTATGTTCCTATTGCAGAGTAGCAAAAGATGATATGGGAAGCACACTTCAGTAGGACAACTGGCCACTTTGGTATCAAAAAAATATTGGTAGTTCTTCAAAAACACTTCTACTAGCCCCATATGTGCAAAGATGTGGAAAGATATCTCTAATCTTGCACCCCATGTGCAATTGCCAAGCCAACCAATAAGAAGCAAGGATTGTACATGCCATTGCCAGAACCAACCAGGCCTTGGGAGTCCATTCCTGAGCATCTTCTGGTCTACTCTATGGAAAATGATGGATACTAAGCTAATGAAGTCCACAACCTTCCATCCATAGACTAATGGTCAGACTGAGGTGGTCAACCACTTGATTTTTCACATGATTTAGATGTATCACTCCAAACATCCATGCACATGGGACGAGGGACTTCTGTTCATCCAACATGGATACAATCAAGCACTGCACAGCTTGACCAAGCATAGTCCCTTCCAAGAATGTTTTGGGTTCCAACCCATGGCACCAATTGATGTAGTTGTTCCATCCTCCACCATGGAATACACAGCTCATGAAAGCTCTAAGGTAGCAAAAGTGACCAAGTTTATTAAACACATGCAACATATCTAGGAACAAGTTCACGACATCCTAGAGAAGATAAATCAGAAGTATAAGCTACGCCATGACAAACATAAGATTGCACACCATTTTATTTTGGGTGACAAGGTTTGGTTACAGCTTCAGAAGGAATGACTTGCAGACCCACATATAAAGATTTAGCCTCTACTATATGGTCCATACACCATCACCAAAAAAGTTGTAGAAAATGATTTTGAGTTAAACCTACCTGCCTACCTTGGTCTGCATCCAATATTCAATGTGGAGCTCCTCAAACCATATCACCCACCTCTATTGGACACTTCAGTTATGGCAGAGCAACTAGACATTAATGAGATTGATCCACAGAGTCTTGCTCTGGTAGAAGAGGATCAGATTGTGGATACTTTGATAAAGACAACATGAAGATGCTCTATTCTGCTATATCGAGTGGTCAGGAGAGGCCAGCTTAACCACCAAGGTGAGTGGCTCATAATGAATCACATCAAGACACAGCTACCCCACCTGACAGGGAATATTGACATAATAGAGACCATTGCTTTTCAAGGAGGGAGGAATGATCCAAGCAACCATTCAAGGTGACCATTCGGTGGCAGTTAGGTGGCAGTCAACTCCTTGAATTTTGTATTGTTTTCATTTCATTGAGTCCTCGGTGGTAGTTAGGTGGTAGTCAGCTCCTCGACTATTATATTGTCTTCATTTTGTTTTGGTCCTCGAGTGATCATATCCTTGAGCGTTGCATTATTTCAATGCTACAAGCAATTATATCCTCACGCATTGTATTATTTTAATGATGTGAGTGATTATATCCTCAAGCATTGTATTTTTCAGTCATCACCATTAATTCCTCGAACCATGCAATCTCCTAAGGTGGCCTTCAAGAATATATATAAATGTATTGTAACCTAAAAGGGAAAGATAGACATCTCTTCATAGAGATAAGCACATGTTTTGTATTGTAGTTGTTCAGTAATATGATGTCTCTTCTTAGAGAATCCATTGTTATTGTGTTATTTCTGTGCTATTGAAATATTTGTCAACTAGAACTTCTGAGTTTGGGATCAACGGGATCAATGACCAATTAGTTCAACACGCTTGGTTCAAAAGATCAAAAAGACTTAGCCAAATAATGAAGAATGAATTGATTGAACCATTGAACCATTGAACCAAAAGGTTCAATGAGTTCATAGGTTCAAAGGTTCAACTAGTATGATGAAGATCAAAGAGCTTAGAAAGAACAAGGAAGCAATGGGCAGAGGAAGAATCAATGAACTAATTGAACCTTGAACTGAAAGAGCTCAAAGTTCAATGGTTCATAGGTTCAAAATTTCAAAGGTAGCCTCAGTCAAAGAAAGAAGCAGCAAACAAATGGTTCAACCAAGGAGCAAGAAAGTGATTGAACCAAGAAGTGATGGAACGAAAGAGACAGAATGAACCGATGAACCAATGAACTAATGTACTTTTAGTGGGTTCATAGGTTCAAGGTTCAACATGGTTCAAGTGGCTAGTGACCATTGACAGCCCCAGAGATGTCAAATTTTAAGTAAGGGAATATCCATGGAAATTAAAATAGACCATGGAATTTAAAGGAAGAACCAAGTGACTGGCTGAAAAGAAACCTTGAAGGCTCAAATTTATACAGGGGAGAGAAGATCAATGTAAAAGATTAGAAATATCTTCAAGGGAGTTATTTCCAGTAGGTGAAACAATGGATCACGTAGTCTTTTGAGTGCACCAAATCAAGGATGTGGCCTATTTTTCTTCCATGAAGTAAAGACAAATTGGACAATTGCACAGACATCAGGAAAAGGACCACATAGTCCAGACCAAAGAAGATACATATTAGATGAAGGGACACACCATAGTTAAAGTAATGTGTTGTTCCTAGCATGATCCCTCTAGACAGAATTGAAGGCACATCAAAGACATTGACTATAGCATGGGTCGTCCCATGGGAAAGAGTGCCAAGCCTTGCGTAATTGCTATGTATTGTAATTTCTCTCATTATGAAGGGGACTTTTCAGTTTTACAGAAGAGAAACTCTGCCCAATTGAAAGGAGAATACTGAGACTTTGAGCTCAAATTGTATTTCATTTTATTTTATTTGAATGAGAAAGCAAGTTGTTTATAGACTTTGTGCTATCATATCTTGTGCCATTTTAGGAAATTGTTCTTATGTCTATCTTCTAGATGCATTCTTGTTTATTTAATTTAATAGGCAGAATTAGTGAAAGTAATAAGGAAGGTGTCCTGGAGCTGACTGTGGGAAGACTTTGTGCTTTCACAATTATTTTCAGTGT
Source organism: Torreya grandis (assembly GCA_037957365.1). Taxonomy (NCBI): domain Eukaryota; kingdom Viridiplantae; phylum Streptophyta; class Pinopsida; order Cupressales; family Taxaceae; genus Torreya; species Torreya grandis. Next base: position 3,674,185 of record JARHVA010001171.1, read on the forward strand.
GTTTTTCTTTTCCTTCTGTGTTGAGGATTCTGGGATGATTTTGTGCCCTCATTATCGTTTGTGTTTTAATCTTTGGGTAGTTGAGGTGGAAACTTTGTGTTCTATTTCATCTTCCTGGTTAATGCACCCTTTTGTTACTAGTTACTTTTACTACCTGAAAGAACTCATGTTGTTTCCTGTAAGAACACTTTTAAAAGAAGAGAAGTGCCTTTAGTGTTTTCACCAAGATTTTCTCCTCTATTTGTTAACATCATCTTTGAAAAAAGAGAGATGGATGGCTTATCCTACCCCTAAGTGTTATTTTCTACTTATATATATAGTATATAACTCCTACATATTTATAGGGAACCTCTCTTTGATGAGAGGAGAGATTTTTCCACCTCTGATGTAGTAAAACTACACACTGGGCTGACCAATCTCCTTTGTTATGGATGATAAGACCTATTTTGCTCAATCAGATAGCTGACTGACAAAATATTCACCCAACAATATTTTTGGCAACTCTGTTGGGGAGGAGCACACAGTTTGAAGTCTCAAGCTTCAAGCTGAAGTAGATCATACCCTTTTCCATTTTTGTTTTGCAATCTCGCAACTCCACGTTATACCAAAAGCCAAAAATCTCAAGGTGTTGTTGACCCTACTTTTGAGTTGGTGCAGCAGAGTAATTTTGATTTATTTCCTCCACAACCTCACCTTCAACAAACTAGGAGTCTTCCTCCTACTCCTACCAGGTCACCAATATAAGGTAGAGCTTCTTTTTCTACTACTAATAGAGCTTTGCCTATCCATACTCCACCTAGATTTGTGATCCCACTTTTGCATAATCAAATCATGGCTTAAGGCCCCTGGGGTAACTCTTTTGGTCTGCTAAATTTGACCCCACCTCTACATGAGCTTCCATGCAGTTTAAGGAAGAATTTCCCCAAGTTTCTTGGTGATGGGAAAGTTCACCCTAATGAACATATTGTTGCCTTCAGCATAGCCTATGGTGTAATAGGTGTGGAGTATGAAGACATAGTAGTTAGGTTATTCATAGAGACACTACAAGGTGCTACTGTAGACTAGTTGTACTATCTACAAGCTCAGTCAGTGACTGATTGGGACATTCTTAAAGATAAATTTGAAGTTAGGTTCAATCCTATAGAAGATGCACATGCCTTACTAGCCCAGCTCACATAGATGAAGAAGGAGCCCCATGAACCTATGAGGGACTTCATTAACAGGTTTGACAAGCTAAGGCATATGATTCCAATGGTTGCCCAGTCGACACCTCAGAATCTCATGTGTTTCTTCATCAACTCACAGCTACTTGAAGTGAGTTTCTTGCTAAGAAGGGCTAGATATATAAACCTTGATTTTGCTCAGGACTTGGCTATTGAGGTATAAGATGACCTTATCTTGGTAGGAAAGATAAGGAGAGACCCTAATAAAGGTAAATCATCTTCATCTTCTGAATACTCACCTACAGTCACCACTGACCTAATGGTACAAAAACTAGCAAATGAAGTACTAGCTCTTAGAAAGCAAATGGCACAAGGGATGTCATCTACTCCTACATACAAAGATATGCAAAGGAGGACATTTTAGAATCAGGTGTACCAAGGCAATGCTACCAAGAATCAAGGACAGCTAAATCTCCTTCCTCCTCCACAGAGGAACCTCACCCTTGAAGCACCTCTAACCAACTCAGCGGTTGGATATCTTGAATCTGAATCAGATTTCTCATTCTATCCTAAGTTGAATCTTGAAGATGATGCTAATCTCTTCACTAAGGAAGAAGAATAATTAGCTAGTGACTCCAACATTGGTTTCCTAAATTATCAGGATGAACCCAGAAGTGAAGGTAATGTAGCTGAGGGATCATATGCTATATTCACCTAGTCCAAGAATTAATTAGCTCAACTAACTAATAAGGAGAAAGTAGAGGAGTGACTTCATCTAGTAGTTTCAATTGCTAAGTGGGGATCCACTCTTCCTTTCAAGCCAAAGGACCCAGTGATTGCAAGAAAGGTAAGTACCTCAAATGCCCCTATGCCTTCTACTTCAAATTCATAGTCCAGTCCTCCCCCTTCCAAAAATCAAAAGGATGAAATCCCATCCTATGCTCTTAGCTCATTCCAAACATTTGACATAATTGACCACATAAGGAAAACCAAAATTTAAATGTCTGAATTTGAGTTCCTGCAGTCCAATCTTGAGCAATTGGACAAGTTGGTTCAATATGTGAAAAACCAAACCATCCCTGTAAGACAAGAAGCTAAGAAGGTAGCTCATGATCCCTCAAGGAACATGTCCATCCCAAACAACCTTGTCATTACTCCTCCTCCTGCCCCTGGGAAGATAGAGCCTTTATATGTTTCCCTGTTGATAAATGGTCACAAGCTGAGCAATTGCATCATTGATTTTAGAGCCTCAGACAATGTTATGCCTAAAAACGTGGCTAAATCCCTTGGCCTTACACTGACCAAAACATTTGGGAGATGTTTCTCCATGGAAAACAAGCAAGTACTACTCACTGGAGCAAATTAAGGATTCCCAATTCACATTTGCAATGTTCCCAGACAAGAGAATCAAGATGACTATTTTGGTGGCTGACGTCCCTGCATCCTATGGCATCCTTCTTAGCCAAAATTTTTGAAAGGATGTTGGTGGTGAACTAAGCATGGATTTGTCTAAGGCAAGGATCCCATTCAAAGGTGTTATGAAGAGATTACTTTCTGAAAAGGAAGCAAAATATGTGGTCACCCAGTCATCAACACCAGAAGCTCAAATTTTATTTGAGTCTTCAGGCATGGGTAACTACTTTTTATTCACAGATGAATTCCATGAAATGCCTGTTGAAAATCTTGAAGGTGACAACCTAAAGATTAGTTCAGCTAAGATAGCAGAAGAATTGGTGGAGTGCAATGCAAGTGTGGAAGAATCTTCCCCTCTGAATGAAGAAGAATCCAAAGAAAAATGAGTGTCTAATGAGGTATGGATTCTCAAATTTGATGGCAGTTGCTCCTCCACTAGTTCAAGAGCTGGAGTTGTGCTGATATCTCCTCAAGGAGATATTTTTCCTTCATCATACAAGTTGCAGTTTAGCAACACTAATAATACAGTTGAGTATGAATCTCTCTTACTTGGATTGAGGGATACTCAAGACAAGGGCATCAAGCTCCTTCATGCTAAAGGATATGTTGAACTAGTGGTTTGTTAGGTAAGAAACCTATATCAAACTAGGAACAAAAGATTGTGCCACTACTGCAATCTAGTCTGGGACCAAATTAAAAGCTTTGATGCTTTCAACATCTCTACCATTCTTAGAGAATTCAATGACCGAGATGATACGCTGGTTGTCTCAGCTACTCTCTTGGTCCCCCACTCAGACTTCAAAGGAGACAGGTACACTATTGAACTAGTCTTTAGACCAAGTGTACCTGATAATGTTAGTCATTGGAAAGTGTTTATCAATGACAACCAAATCATTGCCTTTTTGGAGAAAAAAGATAGCTTTGAATGGCTTCATTTTGAAGGCAGTGGACCTCAAAATTGTGAACCAACTCCTAAATCAAATACAAACATAGGTGAGGAGTTCCTGCAACTTAAAGGGAATAAGATTCCCAAATGCTTGGATTTCCTTAAAAAACTATTTGACAAACATGACAAATTCATCAAACAATATCAAATGGATTCAAGCTCCTCCCAAGAGTTTGATCAAGTAAATCTAGGTACCAAGGATGATCCCAAGATAGTGAACATTGGGAAATGTTGCACTCCTGAGGAGAAATTCAAGTTCACTACTCTACTCTGTCAGTACATGGACGTCTTAGCATACTCCTATGATGACCTGAAGTCACTCAGGCATGATGAAATTTGACATGAAATTCCTCTCAAGTTTGATTCAACACCCTACAAGCAAAATTCTAGGCAGTATAATCCAAAAATATTAGGTACCATTTTGTCTGAGATACAAAAAATGTTAAATGCTAGGATAATCTTCCCAATCCATCATTTCACATGGATTACAAATAGAGTGCCTGTAAGGAAGAAGAATGGAAAAATTCACCTCTGTGTGGATTTTAGTAACTTAAATTAGTCATCCTTGAAGGATAACTCTCCTTTACCAATGATGGATCAAGTGCTTCAGACAGTGACTGCTTCAAAGATGTTATCAATGATAGATGGATTATTAGGATATAATCAGGTGGAAGTTGGTAAGGTAGACCAGCATAAGACTGCTTTCACCACACCTTGGGGCACATTTGCATATAGAAGGATTCCTTTTAGCTTGATAAATGTTGGTGCCACCTTCTAAAGAGCAATGGGCTTTGCCTTCAAAGATGAAATGGGTAAGTTCATCATAGTTTATCTTGATGACTTGACCATCTTTTCTAAGCATATGCCACTTGCGACAAGTGTTGGAGCACTGCCACTAGAATGGCATTTCCTTAAATCGCAAGAAGTTAGTTTTTAGAGTAATAGAGAGGAAACTTCTTAGACACATTATGTCTAAAGGAGGCATAAAGATTGACTTAGATAGAGTCAAGTCTATCCAAGAGCTTACCTTTCCCACAAGTAAGACTATTGTTCACTCTTTCTTTGAAAAGGTGAATTTCTTATGGAGGTTCATCCCTGAGTTTGTCGAGAAGACTAGGCACATTGTAAACATGATGAAGAATAAGGCCACTTTCAGCTAGACTGAAGAAGGCAAGTCAGCATTTCAGAATATCAAGACTGCCATTGCCCATGCCCCATTTCTAGTTTGTTCATATTATATGAAGGATTTCCTCATGTATAGTTATGCTTTTGAACACACACTTTCAGCCATCCTTGTTCAGCAAAACAAAGAAGGTGTGGACTCTCCCATTTCCTTCATGAGTTGTCCTCTCAAAGCTCATGAGCTAAAATATTCAAACATGGAGAAGCATGCTTATGCAGTGGTCAATGTAGTGAAACACTTTTGTTTCTACATCCTCAATTCATGAGTTACTGCTTTAATTCCTGATACCACAGTCAAGTCCATATTAACTCAACAGAAGTTTGGAACCAAAAGAGGTAATTAGATTGAAAAGATCTAGGAGTTTGATCTAGGCATCAAGCCAACAAAGTTGGTATGGGGAAAGGGCCTATGCCAATTGATTGCTGACAATAAACCAAAAGAAGCCGAGGTGGAAGACACACCAATAGTCCTCTTTGTCTCCACCACAAATGAGTAGTATTTAGGTATTACTCATTTCCTTACTTATGGTGAGTGTCCTGCTCACCTATATTTTAAAGAAAGGAAAACTATCAAGCTAAAATTTTCCAATTTTGTCCTTTAGGACAATGGCCTGTACAAGGAGAGCCTTGATGGAGTGTTCCTTCGCTGTGTGGACAAGGAGTAACAAAGCCAACTTTTGAAATCTTTTCACAATCTGGCCTATGGAGGACATTTATTTGCACCTATGATTTCCCATAAAATTCTATGAGCTAGGCATTATTGGCCAACTCTCTTTCAAGATGCATACAAGTGGGTTAGGAAATGTGAACTATGCTAGCATTTTATCGAAAGACCCAAGTTAGCTGCCCTACCTCTCAAGCCATTAGTCATAGAGGAGCCATTCTAGCAATGGGGAACTGATTTTATTGGAGCTGTAAACCCATCTTCAAGTGTTGGACATGATTATGTCCTTACAGCAATAGATTACTTCACCAAGTGGGTGGAAGCAATTCCAACCAAACATGTTACTTTAGAAGTAGCATGTAATTTCCTCAAGGAGAATATCATTCTCAGGTTTGGGGTCCCAACCAAGATTGTCACTGATAATGTAGCTTGTTTCACTTCCTAGGAGATTACTCAATTCTATTTCTACTATGGGATTACACTCTCCCACTCTTTTGATTACTTTCCACAAGGGAATGGACAAGTTGAATCAAGCAATAAGAACCTGGTGACTATCATCAAGAAGCTGATGGATGATAACCAAAGGACATGGCATAAAGCATTGGTTGATGCTCTATGGGTAGACAAAATTACACTAAAGAGAGAAATTGGTATGTCTCCTTTCCAACTTCTTTATGATATCAATGCTGAGATACCAATCACCTTGGAATTGCTAGCATTGAAATTAGCTAAGGCAATTGAGGATCAAACGTATGAAAGTGACCTTGATAAGAGGATCATGTGCCTAAATGAGCTAGATGAGTAGAGAGCTATGGTGGTAGACCGAATTGCTGCCCATCAAAGTTGGTGAAGAAACTCTTTGACTAGAAGGCAAGGAACCATGATTTCTGGGTTAGAGATCAAGTCCTGTTGTGGGACAAGAGAAGAGAACCAAAGGGGATGCATGGGAAGTTTGATTCTCTTTGGAGAGGCCCATTTATTATCCATTATCTCAATGGTGATAATAGCTTCCTATTGAAATATCAAGATGACACGCTCTTTTCTCTACCTCACAATGGGCAGCATCTAAAGCACTTCAATTCTTGAAGTGTTAGATAAGTTCACCTGTACATATGTATAGCTATATAATCTTTGTTTTTGATTTATGTTGTTCATTTTCATTTTTTTTTAGAGCATTTCTTTTTGGGTAGCATGACTCCATAGCCCAATGGCATGATTCAAGGCATTGGAGATTCAAGTTTCTACTCCCCTCAAGTGTTCCAAGTCTTCAACTGAAGGAAGTTCCCCAAGTGGACCCAGCTATTGTCCCCAGAAATGAGTGACATTTTTGGAACAACCTATGAACTATTTTGGTTCAATATACCAAAATCATCTCTCCCATTTTCAAAAATTATTCTGAGCATTTGAGTTCTTAATTTTTCAAGCTTCCCAAAAATCTATAGACTCTGCAGGCTTGAATCTATGGACTCTGCATGCTTGAATATACGGACTCTATAGGCTTGAATTTATGGACTCAGTAGGAAGAAAATCTATGGACTCTATAGAAAGAAAATCTATGGACTCTGTAGGCCAAGTTCTATGGGCTTCACAAGTTTATTTCTATAGACTCTACAGGAAAGAAGCAAGTTTCCAACACTTAGTCATTTTCAGGATTGGCTCGATACCTTGGTTCAACTAAAAGAATTCAATTGGTAAGCTTCTAAGCAAGGATTGAACCATTAAACCTTGAACTAAAAGGTTCAAGGGTTTAATGGGTTCAAGGTTCAACATCATTGGCAAGATTTGAACACATTCGTCAAAGTTCAAAGCTCATCCACTTCAAAGTTCTATGGCTTCAAACACTTAACAAAAAATAAAGGCTTGAACCATTGAACCATTGAACCTTGAACCACTTTGGTTCAATGGTTCAATGGGTTCAATGACCAATTGGTTCAACGCGCATGGTTCGAAAGATCAAAAAGACTTATCGAAATAACAAATAATGAAATGATTGAACCATTGAACTATTAAACCAAAAGGTTCAACGAGTTCACAAGTTTAAAGGTTCAACTAGTACGATGAAAATCAAAGAGCTTAGAAAGAACAAGGAAGCAATGGGCAGAGGAAGAATCAATGAACTGATTGAAACTTGAACTGAAAGAGTTTAAATTTTAGTGGTTCATAGATTCAAAATTTCAAAGGCAACCTCAATCAAAAAAAGAAGCGGCAAACAGATGGTTTAATGGATGTTTCAACAAAGGAGCAGAAAAGCGATTGAACCAAGAAGTGATGGAACAAAAGAGATAGAATGAACTAATGAACCAATGAACTAATTTACTTTTAGTGGGTTCATAGGTTCAAGTTTCAACATGGTTCAAGCGGCTAACAACCATTGATGGCCTCGTAGATGTCAAATTTAAAGTAAAGAAATATCTGTGGAAATTCAAATAGAGCACAAAATTTAAAGGAAGAACCAAGCGACAGGCTGAAAAGAAAGCTTGAAGGCTCAAATTGCTATAGGGGAGAGAATATCAATGTAAAAGATTAGAAATATCTTCAAGGGATTTATTTCCAATAGGTGAAACAATGGATCAGGTAGACTTCTAAGCACACCAAATCAAGGATGCAGCGTATTTTTCTTCCATGAAGTAAAGATAAATTGGACAGCTGCACAGACATCAAGAAAAGGACCAGAGAATCCATACCAAGGAAGAGACATATTATATGAAGGTACACACCATAGTTAATGCAATGTGTTGTTCCCAGCATGGTCTCTCTAGATAGAACTAAAGGTGCATTAAAGACATTGACTATAGCATGGGCCATCCCATGGGAAAGATTGCCAAGCCTTGCGTAATTGCTATATATTGTAATTTCTCTCATTATGAAGGGGGATTTTTCATTTTTATAGAAGTGAAATTCTACCCAATTGAAAGGAGAATACTGAGACTTTGAGCTCAGATTGTATTTCACTTTATTTTATCTAAATGAGAAAGCAAGTTGTTTACAGTCTTTATGCTGTCATATCTTGTCTCATTTTAGGAGATTGTTCTTATGTCTATCTTCTAGATGCATTCTTGTTTATTTAATTTAATAGGTAAAATTAGTGAAAGTAACAAGGAAGGTGTCATTATGCTGAATGTGGGAAGACTTTGTGCTTTTACAATTGTTTTCAATGTGTGTTTTTCTTTTCCTTCTGTGTTGAGGATTCTAGGATGACTTTGTGCCCTCATTATCCTTTGTGTTTTACACTTTGGTCAATTGAGGTGGAAACTTTGTGTTCTATTTCATCCTATTGGTTACTGCACCCTTTTGTTACCAGCTACTTTTACTACCTGAAAGAACTCCTGTTGTTTCCTATAAGAACACTTCTGAAAGAAGAGAAGTGCCTTTAGTGTTTTCACCAGGATTTTCTCCTCTATTTGTTAACATAATCTCTGAAAAAAGAGAGATGGATGGCTTATCCTACCCTTGAGTGTTATTTTCTACTTATATATATAGTATATAGCTCCTGCATATTTATAGGGAACCTCCCCTTGATGAGAGGAGAGATTTGTCCACCTCTGATGTAGTAAACCTGCACACTGGGCTGACCAATCTCCTTTGCTGTGGATGATAAGACCTATTTTTCTCAATCAGACAATTGACTGATAAAATATTCACCCAACATGGTTAATTCAAAAAACAACTTAAAGGCAACAAAATTGATTGAAACAAGAGTGGGAGTGAGATAAGATATCATGAGAGAAAATACAAAGTAAATCAAGGAAGAAACACAAAGAGAAGAATACCAAAAATATAATAATTCAAGTCTTAGACATTAATTTTGGAAGATGGGTAAACTATGATAGAATCATCACTTTTTGCATGTGATAGGGATAAAACTATCACTATAAATGATGAGATTTCCCCTATGTAGACCAAAACCACCATAGAGGTTTATGAAATTGTCATGGATATAATGAAACCATCATGTTAAGCTGAGGCACAAAGTAATGGTTTCATGAAATTAAGCAATAGTTTTTTAACTTGGAGTGTTGGTTTTGTCATCGAAGAGGGAACTCAAACACTAAAGCAAAAAACGTCTCACAGGGAAAATTTCAAGGTTTATAAGAATAAAAAAGGGGATAGAGGATAAGACTATCATAGATAACCAATCATGAGTGTATTTTATAGATCATTAGATCATCATTGGATGTTTTTCAAATGTTACACCATGTAATTTTCAGGTGTGTACAAACACATGTGACAAATTGTTCAGATCCCTCTAATTTCTTCTACTTTCAAACCAATGGTTATCACTAGTTTAGTTGGTTCTAGTTAATTCAAATATTTAAAAAAAAGAACATTTTAAATATTAAAAAAATTGGAACTTAAAATGATTATATATCTAGTTTTCATCATTGTCATATGTTATTTATCTCATTATTGGTAGATAGCATAATATTTTTCTATCACGCATGCATTTTACCAATATCCATGAGTGTTATGCAAGACATACATGTTTTACATGGAATAAGATGTTAGACTTAATATACCCAGTAGTTTTGCTAAACCACAATTTAATGTATTTACAAGTGTTACAATTTTATGACTCCTATACTAGTGAGTTATGCACACTTCTAAAAATGTATTTCTAATATCTCTATCTCACATTGTGTTTATGAATATATTATTTTCTAGGATGTGATCATATTACATATATATGGTGTGGACTATCTTCCAAGTTATATGCTTTATTGATGTTTTTACTTGTACATATTATATTAGACTTTGTTTATCTATTGTGTATGGACCTTGACCTTTGTGTAAAATAAATTGAACATCTCTATGAAATCATTTTTTGGTATGTGTTTTTGAACATGTCCATTGTTTGTATCCCTTAGCCCTTTGTTTTTTGAAATATTTGAACAAGTTTCTTATTTGTGACATTATTCATGTCCTTTGCATGTAGCCCTTAGCCTTGTATGTCCAATATTTTCTTATGTGACATTTTAACAAGCCCCTTGTATGCAACCATTGGCCTTATTATATGAAATTACAATTTTTATATTTATATGCGTATTGAGTTTGATAAGTTTTATGAGTGTCATGATCCATATCATGCACTACCTATTATGTATGCTTCTATTACAATTCAATGTTGATATATTTTTATAAGTCTTTCTTCATATGTTATATACATGATTTGAATAGTACATGTCTTACTATGTTGGCATACTTTGTACATATGCTACATTATTTAATAATTGCATCTTAATAATGAATGATATATTTATATTTTATTTTGAGATGAATGAATTTATTAACACATTATCTCACCTCAAAAGCAAGCATTTAAATGGGTTTTTCATACATAAGATAAGCCTCTTCAATCAAAAACCAATTTTTTGGTACATAATATAAATTCAAATAATGTAAAAAGGTTCAAAAACTTAGGCATATATACAAATTATGGGAGTATATGCCATGGATAGGCACTAAAACTATAATAACAAAGTATATATTCATATAGTTTGAGTGCATGATATTGATTCATGCACAAGCTTCAAATAGATTTTATAAATTTGTATATACATTCAACTACATATTTTAGATATATTATAATGGGGGCATGATATGAAATCATGCATTTTATAATATTTTTTAAATTCAAAATGCATGATACAAATTGATGTCATGTTTTCCATACTACTTGTTATTTGTGGACATGGTAGGAGCATGGATTTCTCCATTCTCTTTTTATCATGCATTCAAGAATTAAAGAATGAAGTGAAAACTATATCTACAATCCATCTGTAGTGTTTGATTTAGTTCCCTTTAACATCATTACATGCAAATCCATTATGGATTATAAGAGGTTTCATGTCTTGGGGTTACAAATACTAACAAAATAAATTAAGGTTTATGTATTTATCAATGGGTTTTATTATCCATACAAGTTCAATTCAATTTTTGGGTTGATCACGCTCAAATTCACCATTGGTTGAGTTGTGGAAACAACTTCTCTAAGTGTTTCATGGAAAACACCAATTCTCAAATGTTTCAAACAAGCATCATCACCAAGTAAAGTTATAGCAAAAAAAATTGGTTTCACACATATAGGTGTACTCTTTCCATTTCATTTTTCAATATTTTTAAATTTAAATTACATTTCAATTCTTAGTTTCACATATGATAATTAACTACTTCTACATCATTGCAGGAATTTTTATGTAACACCTTGTATTATTTAGAGTTTTATCCCAAAGGAAAATTATCTTTTACATGCTTAGGTATATTTTTTATTTTAAAATATTAATTTTATTTAAATACTAAAGGGGAGAAAATGTAGTCACTCAAATTCATTTATAAATACTTTATAATGTCGATTTTGGGCTAATTTCATTTTAAATGGATTGATTACTTAATCTAAACATGTTCACTGCTTCACTTTATCCTAAACACTTATATATACCTATTACTTTACACTTTAATATCTTACACCTAAATAAATGTTCTAAATTACTAAAAAAAACCTCTAAGCATCTTTACAAATATCTTAGATCCAAAAATTCACATTTTTCCCTTCAGTATAAGATCAACCAGTAGGGGACAATAGTCACAATCATTTTTTTCCCCTCTAGTGTGATCATGTCTTTTACCCTAGCAATGGTCAGTTTTCAAATTTAAACCATCCCTTATAGTTTAGTTCATATTTTTAGGATAGGTAGTGTGAGGTTTTCTCCTTTTGGATTATTATAAAGGCACATCTAATTCACTTATTCTATAACTTGGCAATTTCAATATTGAGACACATTTACACTATTGCATGATAATAAATTCTTCCCTATTCTTCCAAAATATAATTCTAATCATTTGAATCAATTGTCATCTAAGTCAAGACCCTATTTTATCTAAGTCAAAGTAAAGAATTATCAAGTATTTAAATCATCTCTAGATGCATGCATATAGTCAAAAGAGCACAAAGGATCACAATTACACAAAGCACTCTATGTGAGACAACTACATGAGATTGATTTCTCTCTTAAAAATATTGGATACATAAACAACAATCAGTCATCATGGGGTGGTTGGTATTTAACTTAACCCATTACAGTCCCTCATTTCCTTATTTACAAGTTTTCATCTATTAAAAGTCCTATTAAGGTTTCAATCTTAAAGAGGTTATTTTTATGTCGTTAGCATGCATCTAAAGGTTAATTTTCCACACACAAGCATGTTTTAAGCAAACATAGATTATCATGCCCTAATTTCCCTATTTTTTGACAAAGGATAGATTTAAGTAACAGAAGATAATAATATAAGTCAATCTTTTCCACTTTTGGGTGGTTTTGTCTTTCACCAATTTCAGTCTCAGTTCCTTTACCACTTATAGAACCAGTCTTTGTTGATTAGTTCCAGCCATCTATCAGTTTCACATAATCAAATCATAAATAGAAAACACCAAAATCTTTTATTTTATTTATAATTAATCTTCATTTATTTAATTATACTTTATCAATTTTGTTATTTTGATTTAATTATATTTATTGAATTTAATTCATAATATTTTTTATATTCAATTCAATTTATCTAAATTAATATTAATGATCACATTAATTACAAATTATGATAAAACAATTACAATGCCTAGAACTACACTTATTTAAGACATCATTTATTTTTTCAAAAATAAGTATTTATTTTCAATGCTAATATTATTGACTTGTTAAAAACACCATTAATTTTTTATTTTTCAAAAATTATTTGAAGTGACTTTTAAAACTCTGAAACAATTTATTTATCTATTTTATTATTTTAACATACTTTAAATTTCAACTCAATAAATATTTTAATCTAAAATAGAATAGCATATTTAAGAATGGTATTATATGTGTAATATGTAAATTGTTAATTGTTTAAAAAAATAGTAGAAAATATAGTTCAGAGATTTGTATGTCGTAAACTTGAATTTTTTTTTTGAATCTATTTTATTATTTTAGTATACTTTAAATTTAATTTCAATAAAGATTTTAATCTAAAATAAAATAGCATATTTAAGAATGGTATTATATGTGTAGTGTGTAAACTGTTAACTTTTAAATAAACAATATAAAATATAGTTCAAAGATTTGTATGTTTTGATATTGGTAAGCGGTTCTTTTTTTACTATTTTTTATACAAGGAACCATTGAAGACATATGGGGAGAAATTCCACTTGAAGAGTTAACTACCAATGAAAATGTTGGGATAAGTGCTTTTGATATATCGGAGCTATGAACCGGAGTAATGGGGGAGCACATTCTCGAAGTGGGACATGTGGGTGGGCCTGGATCTGTAATGTCCACTAAACGATTTGCATCTAAAATACCCTATTGTGTTCTGCATGGTCCACAAGGAGAAGCATGACCCCTACCTCAAGGTGTCTATATGGCCATTTTTTGAAAGAGTCCTCATGTATTCAATGGGAATGGAACTTAGGTTGATGAGTACAAACTACTTGTACCTCACCAATACACCAAGCCCTTGAATCAAAGATTTGTATGTCTTAAATTTTTTTTTTTTTTTTGAAATATCAAATCTCATATTTTTTAAGATCTCATTACAAAAGTTGTGATAACTTTTAAAATCTCTCACTACTCGAAATTAATAATTTTTAATTCATGGAATTATATTTTTTCTTTAAACTTACTATTAAATAAATTATATATATATATATATATTTTAAATTAATTTTAATGTGTGTGTGTGTGTGTGTGTGTGTGTGTGTGTGTGTGTGTGTGTGTGTGTGTGTGTGTGTGATTTTGCATTAAAAGATATCATTATAATATCTAGATGTTTTGAAAATGATATCTATTAATGCATTTTACAAAATATTATTTAAGATATATATATTAATATTATCTTAAATTTAAATTAAATAATTAAAATTTATATTTGATTATTTTTTTAAAAAAATTAAACACTCATTAATTATATCATTTAATATAATAAAAACATTACACTTATTAATTATATTTCTTTAAAAATACAATTAAAAAAGATTTATAATTAAACAAAAAGTTTGGATTTAATATTTTTTAGTATAATAAAATATTAAACACTTATTAATTATATTTATTTAAATAAATATAAAAGTAATATACTTGTCTAAATATGTTATAATATTTTTTAAAATCTTAAATAAAAATTTTATCTTTAAAAATACGAAAATGTATTCATATTAACAAAATTAATATAACTAATAATAAAAATAATAATATAATATTTATTTTTAATAGAAACAATGTTATCCAACTCATAAATGTAAATGGGTTTTATATCATATCTAACTCACTAGTATATTTCAATTGATTTTTTTCTTTTTAATAAATATGTTAATCCAAAAATTACATAAATACAATGATTTATGTATACACAAAATATTAACTTAAAAATATTATGTAATAAATATATATTATTTATTTGTGTATCATACTTGAATAAATATAAATTATCTAATTAATAATTTAATTTTGGAAAAAGTATATTTATTTAAAAACTTAATGTTAAATCTATTTATATTAAATCGTACCTTTTTTATTGTTTTTCATGTGTTTGATTATAAACTAATTACAAATGGATATAAATTTATTTTATTTTTTTCCAAAAAAAATAAAAGTTGACACATTCATGTCATCACATCTCCCAACTTCCAAATGCCAAAAGAATAAATATTAATGGAATAATAAAAATTATACTTTTTAATGAATTTAATATATTCTATTATTTTTGTCTTATCTTAAATTTTATTTATATATATATATATATATATATATATATATATATATATGACCACTTTTATAAATAACATATTCAAAACTGAATTTTATTTTTATTTAATTAAAAGTTAAATTAAATAATAAATAATATGTTATAAACTTATTTAAAATCCATACATGATAATAATTGAATATTTTACTAAATAAGGTTTAGTTTAAAATCAAGGCCAAAGTAGGTTTCATTGCGTAAATGTTTTTGAGCAAAACAAAATTACTAAATATAATTTATCTCATACTATTTAATAATTATTTAATTAATGATATTTAAAAATTTATTATATTAATAATTAATTAATATTAATTCATTATTAACTTTTATATGTTTATAACATTTAATTAACATTATTTTAATTAGTATAGATATATTAGAAAAAATTTTCTTGATCATGAAATATATTACATTTGAAGGTAAGTATAGAATCATTTACTTCTATCACTTTCTAATGATGAATCACTTTAAAAGACACATAATTAACTTTATTTATTATTCGTTAAAGTTGTTGGAGAATTATGTAAACTCTTACAAGTTGAATCCCTTGATTGAAATCTCACATAAGCACCTCATATTCTTAACAAGCTAGAGGGGTGGACTATTATGGGGGCAAGATGTCATTGAACCAATATAAGTTGACAGTGGGGAGGAGGAGCTAGTAGAAACTGATAAAGAAGATATGGGGACCCAAGAGGAGGATACCATAAAATAAAATTAAGCCCTAGGAAGAGGATTCCTTTGACAAGTGGAATAAATGTAAATGTAAATAGACAACAATGTAGGTTAAGGCAAAGGACTCTAATATTGAGAGATTTGTACCAAATAAAAACTTAGAAACATTCAAGGAAGGAAAGGGGAAGGATCAATTGAAAAATATTTAGGCAAACTCTAAGTCCCTCGCAACCAAGAACATAAAAATCCTAGACCCAGAGGAAATTTTGGAAAATGTGGAGTCTAAAATATCCAAATAACATCAATTGTGCAATGAGATGAATGAATATTTGAAGGTATTAAGGTCTCAGTTGGTGCTCCTAAATTCAAAATGTTAGAGCCTATGTAGAGTAGGGGAAATCTCCTGACCTTGATAGAGAGTTGAGCTTAGGAAAAAATAAAGAAGAAAACACAACCTAGTCCAAAAAGAGGTTACACAAAAATAGTGTTGAAGGCTTGGTCAATCTGACCAAGAAGAAATAGGGGCAAACTTCAGCTAAAATTTTGAGTAAAAATAATCCAACAAAGAAGAGTGAGGCAGAAGTCTCAACTAAAGCCCAAAATAAGAAAACTATGGGGCACTCCAAAAAAGAAGGGAGTAGGAAGATGAAAGACATCAGCAAGCCTACGACACTAGTCAAATACTTAGATTCTAAGGATTCTTACCCTTAACCTCCTATTGGTTTCTTTATTTTGTTTCTAAGATTGGTTGGGTCCTAAGTTCTTTACCAAAATTTGGTGTAATGTTGCCGATGGTTTAATGTTTTTTGGTAGAAGTCTGCCTTATTATTTTAGTATCCCCTAGGGATTTAGTCCCTTATATGTTTTGTTTGATCTTTTCTTAAAAAAACTTTAGTTTTGTATTGGTTTTGGGTCCCTTTAAAACCCATTTATTAACCTTATCAAATAAAAATAATATAGATATATTAAATTATTTTTATTAATAAATAATAATAAGAGACATCAATCTAACTTCAACATCATTTTATTTGAATTTTTTTGACTAGTGGTACCACTGTGTTTGACTCAAAAAAATATTTTAATGATAAAAAATGGGGATCCAGACTCCACAACATGCCTAAGACATCACAATTTTAAGAAAAAAATCATGTGTAGGTTAAATGGACATCAAATTTAAGTTTGTTTTTAAATTATTATGCATTCACTAACATTATAGCCAACCACTATCCCAAATTACCATTATAGGACATATTTTTTATTATTATTATTATTATTATTATTATTATTATTATTATTATTATTATTATTATTATTATTATTATTATTATTATTATTATTATTATTATTATTATTATTATTATTAATTATTTAGTTTTTTTTAAATGGTTTTTAATAATTAATGTAACTAATTAATTATTTAATTTAAAAAATATCTTTCATTACTAGGTTAAATTCAAGTAATCTATAAATACGGAGTCATCTTAGTGCATTTAGTATTTATTATTACAATGATTTATCAAACAAGGAATGATGTGGCGAATGAGATGGGGAATGAGAAATGGGATGGATAATGGTGTAGCAAAGAATATTTTACAAGAGGGTTTGAACAAGTATTAGTATGAGAAAAGAGATTTGGGAACGCACTTTGAACAAGGAATGGCGTGGAGAAACAATGTGAATGAGAGTGGGGAATAGTATGGTGAGATTTATTTTGGTTTTTTAGTGTGAACATACCTAATTTTATTTTGAATCAACTATAGATTCATATGCAAACTAGTCTAGGGAACAGGGACAAGGACATAGGGTCATAATTAAAATTATAGTGATATATAAATATACATACATATTAGTCCATCTATTAAACTAGAAAATTGGGTGGTGAACAATTTTTGGTAAGGGAAGGGAATGAGGAATAATATGGGGAACATGATTTGGGAATGATATTTGAATAACGAATGGTGTGGGGAGCAAGATGGGGATGGGGTGGCAAGATGGGTGAGGAAAAATATTTGGAATGATTGTTAAAACATGGAATAATGTAGGGCAAGGTTCATTTTAGTGGGCCATATAAAAAAGTTTTTAGAGGTCCTGAGGTAAATCGGATTGACAAAGGTGGTTAATCAGTTTAGAAGATGTATTGTTGCATAAGGGAACCATGTAATGCCACACAGTGAATCGCACAAGGCCTGTCAGGTTTCTCTGACCCTCATAGATGAAAAATAACATAACATAGGTGAATTCCAACATATCCTAAGAAAATTTAAATGCTTACATGATATAGATGAACAATGGTGGCACATAGGTGAACATATTTATGATTTGAGTGAGCCATGGCAGAGGGTAGATGAACACCAGCATGATGTGGGTAGATGTCAGCAATATGCATAATGATGCTAGCAACATGTTGACTAATGCTAAATGCCACATCATGGTGTTGGCACTCATCCACTTCATGAATTGGCATTCATCCACACCATGAATTGGCATTCACCCACATCATGCTAGTGAATACCATCATGGTGTGAGTGGCCACTATCACTATGCGAAAAAATGCTAGTGTTATGTGTTCGTCATGTGGCTCCATGAATATTAAAGGTTAAGGGTCTAGTATTTATATTGTCTCTCACTAATGAGAAGGTGCATGGGCATACATGTGGGAGTCTGCACTACCAAATAGAAAGTGAAGTAGAAGTCAATGTCTACTTTTAGAATGAATGTATTCATCTGTAGACTACCAGAAGGCTACCTATGGGTAGACACCTTTAGACCATCAGTATTCACCTGTAGGAAGTCTACCAATGTCAACCCATTGGTAGCCTATCAGCATCTACCCCGTAGCCTATCAGCATCTAGCCACAAACTACCAACATCAATCCATAGGTAACCTATTGGCTTCCACCCATAGCTTGCTAGAAACTATAGAAAAAACATAAGAAATTATATTGTAAAAAAATCATTGCATACGTTGCTAGAAAATATTGATTCTTGAATCCCTCTTGGGACTAGAAATACAAACCACCAAAAAAATTCCAAAAGTTGTCTGATGATATATGATGAATTCCTCAAAATTTGCTTTTGAGGTAACAACAAATTACATTTATATGAGGAAGTTTATATTCAAATGTAGGTGAACCTCTCCTCAAAATTAACTTTGACCCCAAAAAATTTGGTGATCTCACCCTATCAGCCACTCCCCAAAAATTGGAGTATTCATAGATTAATGAAGATTCGTCACTAACAAAACCCTAGTGTATGGAAAGAGATAAGAAGCATTTAAAGGATATATGAAAGATCATTAATAATTTATATTGGGAATGATGTGGGGAAGAGGGTGGGAAACAAGATGGGCATTCATTTTTGAAATGATATGAGGAACATGATTCAAGAACAAATAAGGGAATGGGGTGTCAGTCCTCTATTTTGATGGGCCTTGCCATTTTTTACCAAGTATAGTATGACACCAATATTTCAAAGTCATAGCGCATAGCATGCACTGACAAACTGAGTCCACATACACACACCTGATACTGCAATCAGGAAAATGGCAGAAGTGTTTGTATGACCCTATTAGATCTATCTAGGTTAATTAGAGGAACGAAGACTATGGAAGTAATTGACTGATGGATAATCTCTAGTAGGAAGGTGAGATATGGCAGGTAGGTGGTGATGTATCTCAAGCCAAATGGGTTGATGCATTAACTCATATGATGACAAAAGTAATAACTTTCAAGTTGGTGAATATCACACTAAATAGTGATTGGTGGCAATTGAGTCACCTGGTGACATGCAAGGCTCTTTGTAATACTATAAAAGGTGGGAAAACAACTTGTAGAAAAGGGAAATTAACCATAGGAGAAGCATTATTAGATTATAGATAGATCTTAAAAGAATGATAAATGCTCAAAAACTAGAGAGAGATTGAAAAGTTAGTTTTATATACTAGTGCCATTATGCACCCTATAAATGTAAACTAAAAAAGGAATTGATATTTTCACAATTATTAATTTAGATATTTTGTTTATATCTATAGAATATTTCTCGTAAGTTATGGACTAATTTTTTAGTTATTACTATATTTGAAGATGTCTTAATTTTTATTGAATGGTTACTTTGATAGAATAATACTTCTATATTAATGATTCATTATATGTTCACTTGTTTCTATGCATAGATAGAATAGTAAAAAATGTGCCAAGTACCCTCAGACAAACAAGCATGCATGTAGAATAATGTATTGTATCACCATAGCCAACTAACCCCAACATGCCTTAGTTTTTATCTTTGCATCTCAAGTGAGAATGTGTCATATCTCATTTGATATGCTAAAACTGGAATAAAAGTTGATGTGCATCTAGAGGACCTCATCCAGTTGGATGAAAGGCACATTATCGCTTAATGGATCCAAACTAGGGATGAATCCTGATAAAAATCTTGGCATGACCAACATAAAAATGTCAAGATATTGACGGAAGGAACCCACATTATACTCTATGATTCTATGTATTCAAAACATATAAGGAACCTTCATATTCAATGGTTGGGGCCCTACATCATCCCTGATATAATGGAAACCAGCACATGGAAACTGAGCATGTTGAATGGATCAAGGTTCCCTATGTATTTCAATAGAAATTGTCTCAAGCCATACCATGCTTAATATAATTGAACCATGATGTAATAAGGGTTATGCCACTTTTTTATATTTCTTATTTGGTAGGTTTAGCGTAGTTTACAATAGATGTTTTGTCCATTAGTTATGCATTGTGCTTTGTAATAAAATGTGAAACCTTGTCTACCCAATTATTAGATGTTGTGTTCCTTTTGAAAATTTCTCTCTTAATGAATGTTTTCTCTATTGACATGGTAGATTTAATGACTTATTTACATTTTAGTAACTGTTACAATGGTAAATATAAATACTTTGTGAGTTTGAAGTTGCCTTGATCAAGTTTCTAAGTTCACATAACTAATTAATATTATAAAGACCATCGATCCCCCTAACATAACAAGGTTTCAAACTTAGAAACAAAAAAAGTCTTTGTTGTGCAAGAGGATCAGGCTAATATTTAGTGTGACATAGGGATACGCCCATTGCTTTGTTGAGGGAAAATTTAGTGTGACATGGGTATAAAATAAATTGTGGGCAAGGAAACATGCTATGAGGAGCATAACACCTAGGAATGCATAAAGGAGAATCATAAGGCAAAGAAGTGTATTAAGGATGAAGTACAACACCCAATAATGTAAAAAATGGAATGCAAATACTATGCCAAAGAGAAATATGCATAATATTATGTCATTAATTACATACTACAATTTCAAATTGTTACTAGTTGTCATGTTACCATGTTATCTTTCATGCACAGGTGTAAATGTAAATGTCCATTGAGAAACTAGAGCAAATGCAAGTGTTTAAAATTACAAACACAAACTATGTTGAGTGTGGTAAATAAATTCAAGAGAGATGAAGTGATTATAATGACATTTAAGCCATCTAGATCAAGTTATTAACAAACCACTGTTATGAAATATAAAACCCTCGATGCCATTCATTCTTCCCATTTATTAGTTTTAATAATATTTGAGACCCAATGGAGAGTGCTTTGAGATTATAAGAATTGAGCGAAGTAATTAAAAACCAAGTTCAAAATAAAGAGTTCAAGATTTGATGCACTGGAACACTATGACTTGATT
The DNA here is from genome assembly GCA_037957365.1 of Torreya grandis. NCBI lineage: Eukaryota > Viridiplantae > Streptophyta > Pinopsida > Cupressales > Taxaceae > Torreya > Torreya grandis. Next base: position 3,695,693 of record JARHVA010001171.1, read on the forward strand.
ACTGACAAAACATATTAAAAAATATGAGTTAGGAAGAACCTGAGGACCATTGCAGGTTCCTAAATTTAGGTTCCTCCATTAGAGCTTCATGAATCTCAAGCTGAAGTATACCATTTTATTTCCATAAGTAGGGAAAATTATGAAAAAATAGGGGATTCAAGAATATAAATAGAACGAAGGTGTTCATGAGGGGTTTCAGACCCATGATAAATAAAAATAAGAAGGCATGTAGAATTCAAGTAACCATAAAATCTGGGAGTCATAGGCACCTGGTCGAGGAAGAGGAACTGAGAGTTGGGCCAATATATATTAGGGAAGATAGTGAGGATGAAATGGAGGAAATAATAATGATAGATGTGTTGAAATGTGTCAAAATCCAATACTTAGCTTTAATACCAAGAAGGGAATAGTGGGAGTTAGAGGTAACATAATGCAAAATTAAGGACTACAACCACTAGGCAGTAAATAATGATACCAACCTAAGAAACGAATACATGGTGGACATTATTAGGAAGACTCACAAATGTGCCACCTTATTCTATGTATTTTTTAAACAAGTACTAAAAGTGGTAGGAGTGTTCCATTTATTCATATTCAATCCCCCAATTTTGTCATGTAAAATAACTGTGTACTTCCTATTATCATATGCTCGTCAGAACTAGTTTTATTTTTTGGGGTGGAAGATGAATACCTCATCTAGGTACATCAACAAGTCTAATGGATTTCCTTACTCAAGTGGGGTATTCAATTAGGTGCTTGCCAATTTAGCTAAGATAGAATGGATTGCTCTGCTACATAATTAAAAAAGGAAAATATCACTTCTTATAAATAAGATTATAAAATTTTCAACAAGGATAACCACACTTGGTACGCATAAAAATAGCAATAGTTGATAGGTGGACCAAGATAAATAAGTAATTCTTTTACATTTCACACCAAATGGCATAGTGCACCCTCTTCAACATCTCTAAGTATATTACAAACTCCATCATCGAGAGGGCATAAGAATCACACAAGATAGGTGAGGCCTTTAGATGGGGTGCGATCCTAATATTGTTGGTGCTTCATATTATTGGGATCCCAGATGGTTATGATGAAAATATCTTGTCTTTACCCTTGAAAGACAAGTCATCAACAAAAATATTCTAGATGTGCCTATGCACTAGTATCTATAATAATAAATACAAGGCAAAAATGGAGAGATGGTTTAATAATATGGTCATGGATTTTGGGGATGAGTAGTGCATCCCAAGACACTTATCGAGTGTATGTGTGGGTGCATAGAATTAATTGTCATGTAACACTATAGTCTCAACTATATCGAGTTGGAAAATAGAGACACCTCTGGGTATCTCAAGGAATCATTTTATTTCAGCACAATCTATTTTTCAAACTCCATCATAAGGATAACAAATGCACATCATGTCTCAATTGATGTGGAAGGCATAGATTTTGACCAACACACCATGAGGAAGATGATAACATATCTAAGAAATAATGTGTCAATGGATGTGTAGGACTTAGATGATGAAAATACCTAGAAGTAAAAATAAAGAACAACCTCCATAGATTGTAGTACCTATTGAATCCAAGGAGTAAGGAAGGGAGTTCAGCAACATGAAGACCTAAGTCTATATTCAAGATAGAAAGCTCTAAGATTTCCAAAAAAAAGAAGCTAAAGGTAAGTGAAGTGATATTTGAAGATCCTGAGCTTACTGACTCTAAAGAAGATATTATTCCCCTAGCAAGATGATGAGCATGAATAGTTACTCCTTCACCACCTATTGAGTAACCCATACCTAATAATATCCATGCACCTATAGCATATGGAGTAAGAAATGGTTCTAATGCACAAGATCAACTACAAAACAAGGCACCAAATAATGTAAATAAGCAAACTAATAAGAGACTTTGAGTGAGCAAGACATCTAATCAGCTCTCGAGATGAGAATCAAGATTGCATTAAAGACCCTAACATAAGTGTAAATAGTTTTGGGTGGATAGAGTGAACTTGAAGTAGAGCAAGAAAAGACCATTGAACCTAAGGATTATATGGAAGAATAAGGTAGAGGGTAAGCTAGCACACATAATAGTATGAAGATAAAATAATAGGTGCACCAACACTAAAAATGAATCAGAGAAAGAGTGAGAAGGCAAACCAAGTAGAGAAAGTGAAGAAATTAGTAACCCAAGACCTAAAGTGCTGGAGATATAGACATCAAAGGAGATGAGGCTGGATAAGGGGAAGGGAAAGCTCGTTGAAGAAGATCCTATGAAAATCCAAACAAAATTAACCACCAGAGTTAGAGGAATGATTGGATGAGTGTTAGGGAATGATTCCAAGAATATATCATAAACACAGACTTATACATGTGGGATGTCATGGATCCAAAGGGTGCATCAATATAGATGTGAAGGCATATGTTTTTTACCTTCAATGTATACACAAATGAACCAACATTTGAATTACCCATGGGTGTCATTGAAGAGTAAAAACTTAAAGTAGCCTTGGATGAGTGCCAATATATTGATGTTAATCAATCCAAATTCAATGAGGTTGATATCTAGAATTCACTAATGAAACAAGTGATAGAGGTAAGATATCAATATATCATGAACCTTGCCACTATATATGACCAAGAGGTGTATTTGGTGAAACTAGATCAGTGGTGTGCTCAGGTAGAGAAGAAGCTAGTGGATGTTGAGATAAAATTATTAAATTTGTTTGTGTGCACTCTAATAGAGGATCCCAAGCTCTTAGATGTGGTAGACTTAGAGGGGGTCTAGTTAATTGATAGAGTGGGTATGGTTATGATCATCTATTACAGATGGAAAAAGGCATGAGGGGCGAAAGTCAAGATGCATAGGATTGAGCCCAGGTTGTGTTTGTAGAGCAACTCGATGGGTGTGAGTACCTCCTAAGTAATTTGAGTGAGAAAGCTACTAGAGTTGATCAAATTTTCTTGAATTTCATCTAACAAAGTTTTGTAATTGCATCATGATTATATGAGCAGTATAATTAGGATGTTGTGCTCGTGAAAACATATTTGAAAAAGGTTGAGGCCAAAATAATCTAAAGTCTAAAATAAGGTGAAAATATTGGGTAGAAAATTAGTGCTAGTAGGAAAATGTTTGAAGAAAGATTCAAGGGTCTATAATTTTATATGGTGGAATACACGAGCACACTAGAATATGCCCTAAAGGAAAGGACTGAGAGGGTCAATGGTATAGAACTAGACGTTGAGGGGACTCAGGATCCACCTATAATTTAGGCTTTAGTTGCATGCATCCCCACCATCACCAAATAAGCAAAGACTGCACTTGCATAGTTGACTAACTTTGAATCTAAATTAGCCAAAGAGGCACCATAGTTCCTTATGGATATATGAACCATTTTCGAGTTATTTATGGGAAACTAACCGAGTTAGTGTGGGGTGATGTTGACCCTCGATTTTGTTAAGTCTTTCCATTTATGACCAAGTCTATTCCAAATCTAGTACCTCAAAGTCGTAGAGCATTGTGCACAGCAAAAACTAAGTCTATGTACACATGTCTAGTAGTTTAGTCAATAAAATGATGGAAGTAACTGTATAACCTTGTCAAATATATCTAAGTCAACATAATTAGTAGAAAAAGATATCATAATTAATTGACTAAAAAATAATACCTGGTAGGAAGGTGAGATATGATGAGTAAGTGATAGATTAGCTAAGGCCTAATGGGTCAACACATTAACTCAATTGATGATAGTATAAATAACTGCCAAGCTGGTAGCAATCACATTAACTAGTGATTGGTAGAAATTGAGCTACCTAGTGACAAATAGGGCTCGTTAGAATCCTATAAAAGGTGGGAAAATAATGTGAAAAAAGAGCTTGACCATAGGAGAAACATCATTGGATTGTAGTCAGAGCTCTTGGAGGAAGGGGAAATGCTAGAGAATTAGAGAGATTGAAAAGTTAGTTTGATATGCTAGTGTCCTTATGCACCCTATAACTATAAATTGATAAAGTAACTAATATTTCTTTAATTGTTATTGCAGATATTATTATTTATTAATGGGATATTTCTCATAAGTTATGGACTAATGTTGTATTTGTTACTATATTTGATGACATATTGTAGTTGATTGAATGGATACTTAGGTAGAATAGTACTTCTCTACTAATGATCCATTATATGTTCACTTGTTTCCATGTAGTGATAGAATAGTACACAATATTCCAAGTACCCTTGGGTGTCCAAGTATGTACGTAAATGAATGCATTGTATCACCATCACCAACTAATCTTGACTTGCCATAATTTCTCTCTTTATGCCTCAGATGAGTGTGTGAGCGTATCTCACATGATATGCCAACATAGTTAGTGTTAGGAATACATGTGTGGTGCAAGACTAATGTGTGCAAAAGAATTTAACCCAACATGGGGATAGAGGGTCCTAATTATAATTCATGTCATAAATAAATACAATGCATCTTAGTGCCTATAGGTATATATTAAACAAAAAACAAGATGAAGAATGGTGTTTGGGAAGGGCATAGGAATGGGGGAAGGTGTGGGGAATGAGATTTTGGAATGAGATTTGAACAATAAATGGAATGGGGAACATTATTTTTGCAATATAATTCTATCAAGGAATCGTGTGGGGAATTTTGTGGTGAATGGGATTTCGGAATAAGCACACAAACATGGAATGTTGTGGTGAGTAAGGTTAGTGTAGTTAGGCATATAAAGAATATATGAAATAGAATTTGACATTTCTTATGGGAATAGCATGGGGAACATGATGGGAAAAGGGATTGAAAATGGTGTGGTAAACATGGTAGGGAATGATGTGGGAAAGGTGTGGTCAATGAGATTTTGGAATGGGCATGGGAATGAGATTAGTGCATTAGGCATCTAGAGAATATCTAGAAGAGGTTTTAACATTTACTTTCACAATGGTCTATTGAATAGGGAACAATCATTGGAATGGCAATGGGGACATATGGTGATAATTAGAATTGAATTCATTTACAAATATATACACATTTTAGTGTATTTAGGCATCTAGAGAATATTTGAAAGAAAATTTAACATTTATTATCACAATAATCTAATGAACAAGGAATAGGGTGGGGAACTAGGTGGAAAATGAGGTGTGAATCCCAACAATAAAAAAAACAACTCGAATAAATCCATACAACCGTGAGATGATTTCAATGCTTAGAAAGGTAAAAGTTATAATCAATACATTATTAATTAGAAATCAATTCTTCAAAATTATAAAATTCATTCTAAAAATATTAAATCTCAATAAATACAATATTATGTACTACTATTTACATAAAATTCACTCATTCACTCTCGATATATATATATATATATATATATATATATATATATATATATATATATTCATTCTTGACAATTCTTCTAATTACAAAAAATCCATTAGCATGTATTACCACTTCCTCAATCTCCCTCTCGACATCCCCATATATATATATATATATATATATATATATATATATATATTCTTGACAATTCTTCTAATTACAAAAAATCGATTAGCATGTATTACCACTTCCTCAATCTCCCTCTCGACATCCCCATTACACATTCCATTCGGCGACAATTGCTAATAAACTAGGAGCCACGTCATTGATGTCGGTTCTTTAATAAACTAGCTTCGCCTCGAGTAAATTATTTGTGGTGCGGTGCATATTTGATGAATGGGCCCACTCCCTCGGTCCCTTTTTTATTTATAACTCCCTTAAAAGTTAGAATGCCAAAGAGAGAGAGAGAGCGAGCACGAAGAGTACCCCTAACGGACTAAATAAATACATTGTTTTCATTTTTTTTATTTTAGCGGCTGACGTATGGTAGCCCTCGACATCTTTTTTGACCAGAGATGCACCACCCCACATCCCGGCCTTATAAATATTAAATAATTTCGATGCGTTCTCCCCAAGAGCGCCATTCGCCATTCGCCATCTTTTTTTACCAGAGCTCAATTCCCCTCATGACGCCCTACCGAATGGGTCCCTTCAACTCGGCTCACAGGTAGGTCTCTCACATCTCTTACCTGCTGCCACGCAGAGTTTAATTTTAATTTTAATTTTACTTTTCATTTTTGTATGTTTAAACAAAAAATTGATTTTATTTTGTAGAGTGGTGTTAGGCCCTTTAACCAGGCAAAGATCCTACAATAATGTTCCTCAGCCGCATGCCATTCTTTATTACTCTCAGAGAACAACCCCTGGTGGTTTGTTGATCGCAGAGGCCACCGGCGTTTCCGACACTGCTCAATGGTGGGTTAGAATTTCCTGTCTTCACAAATCTCATTCTTTCACAAATTAAATTTTCAATATTTACTTATATACATAGCAGGTATGTAGATGCGCCTGGAATATGGACAGAGGAGCAAGTTGAAGGCTGGAAGCCCATTGTCAAAGCTGTCCACGCCAAGGGAGGCATTTTTTGCTCTCAAATATGGCATGGAGGAAAATTTTCGCATGTCGGTCAGTATTTGTAAATCATATTGAGTCAGGTTTCCCCTCTTCGTCAAGTTTCTTTACTTGTCTTCCAAAATGATCAACAAAGCTTCATATATTGGGTGCATTGCAATGCAGATTATCAACCTAATGGCCAATCTCCACCTTCCTCTACAAGCAAACCGACATCCGGATAAATTCCTTTGCCGAATCGCAAGGACGTGGCAGACTTCTCGACTCCTCGGCCCTTGAAAACAGAGGAAATTCCCAATATTGTTGCAGATTTTCGAAATGCTGCCAGAAATGCTATGAAAGCAGGTTTGCTTTCTGTACCAAATTGTGTCTATATGTTGATTCTAACAATAAAATATTTTTGCATAATTAGTTCTTTTTTTTTTACAGGGTTCGATGGTGTTGAAATCCATGCGGCTCACGGGTACTTTCTTGACCAGTTCATAAAAAACTGTAAACGACAGGACCGATCGATATGGCGGAACATTGGAGAATCGCTGTAGATTCCCTCTCGAAGTTGTGGAAGCGGTGGTGGATGAAATCGGAGCAGAGCATGTGGGAATATGACATTCTTCCTTTTCAGAACATTCTGAAGCGTATGACTCAATCCGGGGGCGTTGGGGATTTACATGGCTGAGGCGTTGAATAAATACAACATTCTGTACGCCCACTTTGTAGATCCCAGGATTGTTTCTGCCGAGGAGACGATTGCAACGGAGAAGAGTCTTTTTCCCATCAGGAAAGCTTTCAAGGGGACCTTTTTGGTTGCGGGGGATTATGATCAAGAAGATGGGAACGCAGATATTTCAAGTGGCAAGGCAGATTTAGTGGTTTATGGTCGACTGTTCTTGGCGAATCCGGATTTGCCAAGAAGATTTGAAGTGAATGCCCCCCTTAACAAATACAACAGAGACACATTTTACACTTCCGATCCAGTCGTTGGGTATACAGACTACCCGTTCCTGCAAGTTTAAGCCCCTTTGGGTCGTTCCGTAACATATTTTCAAGCAGTTGCAGTTGTTTCTTTAATAAAATTCAACTCTGCCCTTAGCTACATATTTTCTATACTATAGTCTACTCAAAATAAGGCAATGGAACATATATAGGTCTAACTGGATATTACAAATTTAATCAATTATTTTGAAAGCAAAATCAGCCTTCCTCTTTTTCCTTTAAGTTAAGTTCTTGCTTTCGGTTGTTCTTTTGCATCTCTATGTGCACTCACCTCAATCTGGCTGCAATCCTCTTGACCTCTCTGTAATTGTTTGCATCTAACGAGATTATTTTTTTCTAAAATTGCTCTCGTAGTTTAAATCTTTGTGAAAGCCTTATCGGGGACCATGAAAGGGAAGAAAATGAGGCTGGGAATTGTATATTTTGTAGATTTAACACGCCCTCAAGGAAGAATATTTTGTAGATTTCTCACCGCATGATATTACATTAGGAGTGGCTCCAAAAGGTTAAAGTTAGATGGAAAGGTTTGTAATTTTCTCTTTTGGTATAATGGGGTTTTGTAAGATAAAAGTGTAAATCAAGAGTCATATTTTATATATAATTTATGATTCTTGATTTTATCTTATTTTTTATGTATGAAGTATTAAGTAATAATAATTTAATATTTTTTATGAAATTAATAATAGAAAATGATGTGGTGTATTCTTTAATACGATGTGGTAATGTGTTATGTTGAGCAGAAATATTTTATTTTATGGTGAGTTTCAGTAATGACGAATTGATGCAGAAGGATAAAGTTATACAGAACATGAAAACGATGAAAATTTTCAAAGTGAAATAGTGGGTGATAGTAAGGAGCAATGACAATATGACCTAAACAACTCTTCATGTCTACAACAATAACAATAAAAATATACCAATTAAAAAATAGATAAGACACAATTTATTATAAATCAATAACAAAGCATATATATACTAGCATACCTATCTTAGATAGATCTATGTAAAAGACATCGAGAGATATCATTCTTGAGTCGCCTATCTTATATACTCATCAAAATGTACCATGCACATTGCATAAAATGTTAAATAATGAATAACTACACATTACATAAAATGTCGAATAATGAATAAATATATGAATTTTTTCATAATTACATGAAATTATTTTTCCTCCAAAAGTTTCAATCTCTCTTCCTCAGCATTCCATTTGGAATGTTGTTTTCTATTTTTCAGCTTTCCATAGTGGCCATATGTAAATGAAGGTAATATTTTTATTCCTTCCAAGGACTTTACATGGGATATAGCGATAAACATTAATCCTATTATTTCTCTTTGACCTATATCAATTGTAAATTTTAAAAGGGTCAAACCTTGTGATTTAGGTATTGTTAATACCTAAGCCAACCGTAAGGGTAGTTGGGTTATGTGTCCCATTTTTATTGGTGCAATTAGAAATGTATATGGAGTTTCATATTCAAATGGTATTCCAAAATAACTATCAAACTAGATGATAACATATGTTGGTGGTTGTGGTAGGGCATTCCCAGTTTTGTAGATTATACTTATGATATACCCTAAAGCTCCATTTATAAGACCTACTTCTATCCAAAGATTAGAAGTTAACATGACCTTTGCATTGATAGAAATCAATAACTTCACATCAAGTTCATCATTTGGACTTCCCATTAGTGGATTGACACTTCTTACTTTGGTTGCAATGCTACGTGCAACCGATCTTTTCAATGAATATAATTTTCTTTTGTTGTGGTTATGCACATTATCATTTGTGAAAAACAAATGAATAAAATTATCAAACTCTTCATTGGTGGCTCTATCTATTCCAACATTAGTTCTAGTCATCAATAGCTTCCAATAATCTATTGTCATATTTGCATCACTCAGATTTGTGAATATCAGATGAAACTTTTGGTAGTCATCACTTTCTTCTTCTTGTCTAAATATCTTATCCAATGTAACAACTATTTTGAATTCTTCCTATGATAGTTTTGCTTGTCTATTGTTATCATATCGTGATCTATCACTAACAAGAGAAAGATGATCCAAATCTCCAAAACAAATAATAGATATACCACCAAAACTTATGTTTGCATTTTCAAGAAATGTTTGACTGAGTGTAGAGTCTATGTTCTATAGCAATTTTTTCCTAATGAAGCTCATTTAATTAATAAATATGTTTTTTATGTGGAAGATATCCTCTTGGAAACTTGTAAGTCTTGTTCCATCTAATTCAACAAAATCCTCAATTAGATTCAAAGTTGTGCATGGATAGTTGAGGCACCAATATTGAATGTTTTAATTTCAGTTGGTCAAATTAATAAAAGTGGAGATCACTCTAAGAATGTTACATCTTGATGAGCTCGATGAATGGCACATATCAGACATGATTTTTTTGTTCTTATTATTCCTTAAACTGTCATGTGTAAGAGTGAAGTATTTTTACTTGTATGATAATATGTCATAAACATATCAAGTGATTTTCTTTTGTTTGGCACCGAAGTTTCTATAATTCATCTCAAGTTGATGCAAAAAAAATAGGCCAACCTTCTAGAGGCCATAAATTTTGACTCGTAACTCCATTTGAGCTCTTCCATGAGCCAAAACAATCGTATCAAAAATTTTGATTCTACCATAAGCCACTCTATCTTCTTAAATTTGATTTTGATATTTTTTGGAGACCAAACATGATAATTTGAGAGTCCAAAATTAACGTTTAATGATTTTTTTGATAATTTTCTATTTTTAGAAATTGTATTTTTTTAGAATTGAAAGCAAAATTTAGTTGAATTTTATTCCATATGCTAATTTTAGCATTTAGGTTATTTTAAAAAAAAATTAGAGCCATGCACGCTTTCATGTGAAACTTATTATAAATAGTGATTGCTAAAAATAGACTTTTTTAAGATTTTTTGAATTTTTGCATGTCAACTCTAAATTATGAGTTAAGAATTATTTAAGAATAGTTTGGGTTTGTAATTATTTCAAGAAATCAATATGAATCATTTTTTAGTATTGTTTCAAGATCTTGCCATGTTGGTAAGTTTCTTATTCTTGATAGTTTTCATGTTTATTATCTGGTATTAGAGCAAGTTAGAATTTGAATAGAATTTGAATAAGAGGAGCTTTAGGCGCTGATGTTTTAGTGACAACATATTTTACTTCCTTCTCAAGGAGCAATCTCTGCATGACGCCTTTGATAGGTATTCTCTCCTTGGATACCTCCATGCTTAACTCACCACTAACATCCTTACAAAAAATTTGCCCAAGAAGAATGTCGTATGAGGCTGGGATGTCGGCCACCAAGACTGTCATCTTGATTCTCTTATTTGGGAATGTTGCAAATGCAAATTGGGCATCCTCGATTTGTCCCAACAGTGGCACCTATTTATTCTCCATAGAGAAACATCTCCCAAATGTCTTGGTCAATGTGAGACCAAGGGATTCCACCACTTTGGTAGACATGACATTGTCAGACGCACCTGAGTCTATGATGTAATTATTCAGCTGATGTCCATTTATCAGTAGGGAGACATAAAATGGTTTAGTCTTTTCAGGAGTAGTACGATGAGTAATGACAAGATTGTTTGGGTGGATATGTTCCTTGAGGGATCATGAGTTACCTTTCTAACCTCTTGTCCTATAGGTGTGATTTGGTTCTTCACATATTGAACCAACTTATCCAATTGCTTGGGTTGGATTGTAGAAATTCAAATTCAGACATTTGAATTTTAGTTTTCTTGACATGGTCGATTATGTCAAATGTCTGAAATGAATTACGAACAAGGAAATGCAGTTCATCCTTTTGGTTTTTATGGGGGTAAGGACTGATCTATGAATTTGAAGTTGAAGGTGAAGGCATACTTGAAGTACTTACTTTTTTATTACTCATTGGGTCCTTTGGCTGGAAAGGCAGAGAAGTTCCTCATTTGGTAATTGAAATTACAGGCTGAGCTCACTCCTCTACTTTTTATTTATCATCTTGCTAGACTGACTGATTTTTGGATCAAGTGAACATAGTGTATGATCCCTCAACTGCTTTACCTTCACTTCTGGGTTCATCCTGGTAATTCAAGAAACCAATGTTGGAGTTGCCAACTAATTCTTCTTCTCCCTTTGTGAAGAGATTAGCATCATCTTCTAGGTTCAACTCAGACTGGAAGGAGAAATCTAATTCTGCTTCAAGATATCTAACTGCTGAATTGGTTAGAGGTGCTTCAATGGCCAATTTCCCTTAAGGGGGAGGAAGACGATTTGGCTGCCCTTGATTCTTGGTAGCATTGCCTTGGTATGACTGATTGGGGAATGTCCTCCTTGGTATATCTCTGTACGAAGGGGCAGATGACATCCCTTGCACCATTTTCTTTCTAAGAGTAAGCAACTCATTTGCTAGCTTCTACACCATTGGATTAGTGGTGCCTGTAGATGGATATTTTGAAGATGAAGAAGATTTACCTCTGTTAGGATCTCTCCTTATCTTTCTTGCCAAGATAAGGTCATCTTCCACCTCAGTGGCCAAATCTTGAGTAGCAACAAGATTTATGTGGCCAGCATGTCTTAGTAGAAAACTCACTTCAGATAGCTATGAATTGATGAAGAAACATTTAAGGTTCTCAGGTGTTGGCTGAGTGATTGTAGGAATCCTATTCCTCAGCTTGTCAAATTTGGCAATGAAGTCCCTCATAGGTTCATGAGGGTTTTTATTCATTTGTGTGAGCTAGGCCAGCAGGGCATGTGCATCTTCTGCAGGCTTGAATCTTGCTTCAAAATTAGCTTTGAATGTGTTCCAATAAGTCATAGTTTGTGCTTACAGATGATAAAATAGTCTGTAGCAACACCTTGCAATGTTTCCACAAACAACCTGACTGATACGTCCTCATACACCACGTCTATCACACCACAAGCTATGCTGAAAGCTGTAATATGTTCATTAGGATGAATTCTTCCATCACCAAATAATTTGGGGAAATTCTTCCTTGAACTACATGGTATCTCACGTAGAGGTGGAGTTAAATTGAGTGGGCCAAAAGAGTTACCCCAGGGGCCTTAAACCACCATGATCTAATTATGGAAAGAGAGGATAACAAATCTAGGTGGAGTATGTATAGGCAAGACTCTGCTAACAATAGAGAAAGAAGCTTTGCCTTGTATTGGTGACCTAATATTGGTAGGAGGAAGACTCCTAATTCATTGAACTTGAAGTTGTAGAGGAAACAAATCAAAATTACCCTGCTGCACCAACTCAAAAAAAAGGGTCAACAACACCTTGGGCTCTCTAGCTTCTTATATAGTATGGAGTTGTCAGATTGTAGAATAAAAATAGAAAATAACTGGCCCTACTTTAGCTTGAAGCTTGAGGCTTCAAACTACGTGCTCTTCCCCAGTGGAGTCACTAAAAAACTATTGGCATGGAGCTAGTAGAGAATTGACTTTTGAAATGAAACACTCGATCTCCAGCATCTCTAGTTTTGCAGACCAATTCAATATAATATAAATGGATAAGGCTATAATGATAATGGATAAGACACAAGTGATGCTTCAATCTGAAGCTTGAGGCTTCAAGTTGTGCAAAATTGTTGTGTCCCCAATAGAGTCGCCAAAAAATTGTTGGGTGAATATTTTGTCATCAGCTAACTGATGATCAAAATAGGTTATTTCAACCATAGCATAAGGAGATGGTCAGCCAAATATGTAGGTTTACCACAAATGTGAACAAAAGGGGATAAATCTCTCCTCTCATCAAGGGGAGGTTCCCTATAAAATATGAGGAGCTATATATATATATATATATATATATATATATATATATATATATATATATATATATATATACAAAAAATAACACTCAAGAGTAGGACAACACCATTCATCTCTCTTCTTTTAGAGATAATGTTCACAAATAAAGGAGAAATCTAGGTGAAAACACTAAAGACACTTCTCTTCTTTTAGAAGTGGTATTGCAACAAATAGCATGAGTTCTTTCTGATAGGTAACAAGTAACTAGTAATAGGGAGGCGTAGTAACCAACAGAAAAGGGTGTAGCACAAAGTCTCTACCTCAATTTCCCAAGAGTGAAATACAAAGGATAATGGGGTCACAAAGTCGTCCCAAGATCCTTTACATAGAAATAAATAGAAAACACACTAAAGATAATGGTGGCTACACAAAGTCTTTCCATAGTTGGCTTTAGAACACCTTCCTGATTACTTCCACTAGTTCTACTTATTTCATTCAATGGACAAGAACACCTTCAAAAAACAGACATAAGAATAATTTCCTAAGTGACACAAGCTTTTACAACATAAATTTTAAAAGTAACCTACTTTTTCATTCAAATAAAGAAATATGATTAGCAATCTGAGCTCAAAGTCTTAGTGATCGCCTCTCAATTTTGGTAGAGTTTTACTTCTATAACCAAAAAGATCTCTCTAGTGGAAAGAAGAGATTTACAATATACAGCAGCCTAGAAACACTTGGCACTTTATTTTATAAAATGGCCCATGCTACATTCAATTCCTTGAATGCATTTTTAGTTTAGTCAAAGAGGCGATGCTAAAATAGGGCATCTACCTTAACTGTGGCATGTCAATTCATGTCAATATATCTTCTCTTCTGTATGGGTCATCTAATCTTTCTCCCAATAGGTACGTAGATGTCCCCTCACTTTCCTATTAAGGAAGAAAAATAGGCCACACCTTTTAATGCTTATGAGCTCAGATGTCCACTTGGTGGATTGTTCCACCTACTGGAAATAACTCCTATGTAGATATTTTTGGTCTTTCCCTCTTTCCTGCTACAAGTTAAGCTCTCTGGCTATCTTTTCCCTTTCTATTGGCTCTTTCAACTCCCTCTTTAGTGGTTCTTTCTTTTGACCTTAAGGCCTTTGAATGCAATCAGGTCTGTGTTCAAGCCTTTAAATATCAATGGTTATTTCATTGCCATAAAGTTGATGTTCATGCACCTGTCACCATTTGAAAGCCAATGACTAGTTTATTGCACTAAATTTGGTAGCTTCAGGGATGTCACCAGACATCTGGATTCCAACAGCTAGTTCATGGTGCCCAACTTTGACATCCGCAGGCCCGTCACCCCTTGGTCAATTCCTTCAGCTTTATTTCCTTTGGATTTCCTTTGACTAAGCTTAGTCTTTGAATCCTTCCGAAGGGAAGTCTCCTTTTGGGACTTGGGGCAGGTCCTTTTCTAGGTTGATGAGAGCCCCCCACAAGGGTACATGCCCTTCGAGCTTCTTCGGGTGGCCTTCTTCAAATCTTTTAGACAAAATGTTTGAAGTAAATCCTTTAAACATTTTGTCTAAAGGAATCCTTTCCTTTGCCTTTGCTTCTTATTCCCTCAAGCTTTTTTCTTTCAGGTGAATTCCTTTAGACAAAAGTCCAAAGGAATTCCTTCAAAAAATTTGTTTGAAAGAATTCATCTTGTCTTTTGCCTTGAACAAATTCGAAGGAATTCCAACTTTTCTACCTTGTGCAATGGTCCATTTTGCTCATCACCTTCCCTCCGCAAGGGTTGTTTGATCTCCAAAATTGCCTTTCAGATAAGTCACAAAGGTCCTTTTGGCACCTAAGTGCCCTCTGCAAGGGCACTTGTCCTTCAAGACTTTGGAAGTCTCCTTTGAACTTCTCATTTGAACCATTTCTTGAACCATCCATTTGAACCAAATGTTGATCCAACCATGAAATTTCCTAAGTGCTGGGAACTTATTTCTTTCCTACAAAGTCCGTAGAAACATGCCTACAGAGTCTGTAGAAATAGCCTGGAGAGTCCGTAGAAACAAGCCTACAGAGTCTGTAGAAACAAGCCTACAGAGTTTGTAGAAACAAGCCTATAGAGTCCATAGAAACAAGCCTGCAGAGTCCGTAGAAACAAGCCTGTGGAGTCCATAGAAATCAGCCTGTGGAGTCTGTAGAAATAAGCTTGTGGAGTTCGTTAGCTGATAAAGATTGAATAATGGAGAATTTAAATACTTTGAACAATTTTTTTAGAAGGGAAAAGAGAATTTTGGCCTGTAGGACCAAAATATGTTGTCCCAAAAATGAGTGATAGATTTTGGGAACAACAAAGATCATAGTATACAAGAGTATATAGATGAATTTTATAAGCTTTCCATACAAGTAGAACATGATGAAACAGAAGAGAAAATGGTTGTAAGGTATTTAAATGGTTTAAAATTTTCTATTCAAGATAAATTAAGTATGCATAGAATACTTAACATAGAGGAGGCTTATCAATTAGCTTTGAAGGTAGAAGAAAAATAAAATAGACAAAACTTCAGAAGGACATCTATTTGTCCAAAAAGAGGTAGATCCCATCCAATAAGGAGATGAGGTGGGATTAATACCATCAGAGGTGGATTTAATTCTAATAAAGGTGAATCATCACATGGTATAGAAAGGCAAGCTGATAATAGGCAAGTGTTTCAATACTAGCAAAGAGGAAAAGGATTTCAAAGAGGATAAGGTTATGGTGTTGCTAGAGTATGGTTTTCGAATCAACGTAGATCTTATGTCTATTATAGATATGGAGAAGAAGGGCACAGATTCTTTGAGTGTCCACACTATCAAGAACAAAACATATCATCATCCTTAAGAAATTCATTTATATTTCATGGTGATTATGATTTTGATTTCTTTATTTGTGTATTTTTCACATCTATATTCATTATTTCACAATGTTTTTTTGTCAATATCTCTTCTTCCCAACATATTTATCTCACCAATTTTCATAGCTTGGCCACATTGTGGCCTGGATGTGATTTCTTACTCATGTTTCACTATGTTTTATTGAATAGTCTTCAGTATCACCGTGACTTTAAACATATTTTGAAATTGTTCTTCTCTCCACATGCCAGTAATTATAATTGAATGAATCTCAATTTAATATCATTTCTTCATCATCAATTCCAATATATCTTTATATATCATGAAATGGCTTGTAAAGTAATAACTCTAACTATGATGAACCTATTGCACAAATTTACAAACTACAAAAAATAATGGAATAATAATAACTTCAAAAATTAACTCATAATAATTTAAATATGTTATATTGATTGCAGGGCACTTCGAGGGGGAAACCTCCTTTGAACAAGCTTAATACAATAATCTTCATCAATGTCTTCATTGGGCCTCAATACTTACTTAAATACTAATTTTATTATTGAAACTAATACTTCCCATGCATACAAGATAATTCAAATATGTTACTTAAATATTAATTATATTCTATCAACTTAATAATTCCCATGCATGTAGGATAATTAAAATATACTAAATGGATTATTTATAAAGAATATGTGTCCATAGTGACTAATACACTAATAATACAAAGAGAAGGGTGAGACATGGGTTCCTAACACTAAATAATAGAAATTAATTCATTTATTTGATTCATACACAAGGATGAAGGAAAATCTTGGAAATACTCTCACTATATTTGTAATACTCTTGTTAACATCTATTTCATGCAAGGCCTTCAGGGATTCAAGAAACATTTATTCCAATATAACTTTCTTGTAAAATATAGCACATGCGTGGTGAAACAATATCATCTAAGCCATGTCATAAAATTATTTGAAATGTTTTAAAATCTCTCCCCTCCATTCTATTGGTATTAATTATATTTTTCTCTCTTTCAATTTTTGTATCTTACATTTTTCTTCTTCTTTTAGGTTGTAAAGTTGACTTGCTTCTAAATCATTATTTTCCATTCATCTTCTTCTTGTAGGTTGAGATGTTGTTTGCTCTTGTATATCTTTATTGTGTGTAGTGTTTGTAACATCAACATCCATTGCAACTTGAAATTCATTATCTAGTGTTTGGAGCACACGATCTATCAAAATCGATTTTGCTTCTTCAAAATTGATGTCAACATTATGAATCGATCATTTATAGTGCCTTTGTGATGCTTCATGATGAAGTTCTTATTTATGTTGTCTTTCTACCTCAAGTAATTGATCTAAATGCATATGTCTTTATAATCTTATTATTAATATATAGTTTTCATCTTGAGATGTTTGTGCCCAAATATATTTCATCTCATTTACACATTGACTCTTTTTTTCTTCTAATTTATTTTAAATTTAAGAACATATAACTTGAGAATTCAAATCTACTGATATCTCATGTCAAATGTGTAATACACTATTATGTTATTCAAATAAAAATAATTACTATGCCAAATCCTTTATAAATACAAGTACAATAAAAAAATAAAAAAAATTATATTGAAAATCCTTTCCCCATATCATCAAATACTATACAACATAAAAAGTTTGGATTGTTGTACTCTAAACAAACCATGTAAAATAAATTTAATATATTAAAAAATATTGAAAAACTATAAATTTTAAAATAAAAATTAGTCAATAATATAATTAATATTAATAATTATCTATGTAATTTAATATAGTTGAAGATAAAATTCCATTTAGTGTATAAGACTTTCATCCCAATTAATTTTAATAAAATGAAAGGTGTAAGACCTATCTTCAAAATAGGGTGTTTGTATATATTATACAAAAATAAAACAATAAAAAAGGGTGTGTGTATTTAAATATTGTGTCGGCTCTTATCAATTTCATTATTTATATTGGGTCGATAGTTATCAATTTTTTTAATTTATATTAAATTGAATTTAAAATAGATGTTAATCATTTTTTGTAACATGATCACGACATGGGACTCTTCTCCACCCCCTCTCTCATTGTAGAATACCACGTCCATATAGGAAGTAGAGGCTAGATTTGATGTTCATATTGCTTAAAATATTTTGTTTGCACACTCATGTCTTATACCATGTAACTGTAAATGTTTTTTATAAAATTTAGGCTCCCAATTTTTGTTTATTAACATATCCTAAGTTATTCTTAAAATAAATTTTAAAGTTGTGTCGAATACCATATAACTACAAATGTTTGTTTTATCAATTGTATTTCATCATCTCATACCATTTTATCAAGTATAAAATACTAGTATGATATGGTAAGATGATTCAAGCTTCACCAATTCATATGCATTAAAAAAGGAGCTTTTTAAAAATTTCCAAGAAAAATGATTTGAATCAATGTTTTGGGGTGGGATGGGCCACTCTTTTTCATCTTGATAATGGATCAAAAAGATTAGTCCCAAATACCAATCCAATGTATTTAAATGGTAAAAAAAAATTGGTTTTTCTGGGTAAAGACCCCTTGTAAGAGAACAAAAAAATCATGGAAGATTTTAAGTGGCTGCTCAGGAGGGAATAGAGGTTTCCAATAGTCGATGAGATAAATTTTATAAAGGATTTTTATGGAATGATAGTTGATGTGAGATAATATTTTTCTACAAAGATAAATAGGGTGCCAAGGTATTGAGAGGTACCTACTCTACCAAAATTGTCACTCTAGATTCAGAATAGTAGAAATTGTTAGTTGTTTACCTCAAGCTCAACCTTAGCATAAACATGTAGCACATTCTATTTAGGGCATGTGCTATTTAAGTGAGGTGAAGTAGAATTAACAATGGACTCATATATAAAATTGAGCAAAGAAAACATATTCTCTGAGAAGTGTCATGTACCTTTGTCGTGACCTATAAAATTATCCCTTTCTTTTACATTACTTTAAACAAATAAGGATTAACTTAAATTGTAAGGAATTGTATTGGCTTCTAGAAAAGAAACTATTCCTAAGCTAATAGGGTTTGATTACATTTCAATTTTAGGAAACTTACATATTTGGGTTGTTTATATATATTTATTTAAGATTCTTGATGTAGACCATGGATGTGTCTACATAACACTAAAAAGTTCCAACTCAAGAAAATGATAGAAACTGTAGAACACTAAATTTT
>JARHVA010001171.1:3722500-3780000 GCA_037957365.1 Torreya grandis
CGATCAAATCACATTCTAGAAAGAAGGCATCAAAGGAGAACACAATAATCAGCATCCCAAGACAAGAAAAACACTTAGCTAAATAAAACAAACATTATCCCAAATCTAAGCTAGGCCAATCCAATGGAATAATGTGTTGTCAACCAAAATAACTTGAGTTTGCACAACACCAAATTTTGTTGATAAGTCTGTGACTTTATTAGCTTCTTTTTAACAATGGCACAATTTCCATGCATTAGAATCACCCAAAATGGACCAACATTTCATCAAAATATTTTAAATCTTCTAATTATTAAAATTTATGTTAATAATTACCAATACCATAATCATCAAATCACATCAAATAGTCAAATTTGTGATTCCACAATCATGAACCACTTGAAGACCGAAGGAAAGAGCTTGGGCATTAGCATCATTATTTTTACCAACTATAAGTTGGAAAGATGTTTCTGTAATCAATGAATTAGTGCTAAAAGCCCCCAAATTCCACTTTTAAGATCCATCCACATTCAAATTTGAAGAAACATGACTTTGGAGGTAGCCAATATGAAAATAAAACTCATTTCACATCTTTCAGATAGACCTTCAAGGATGAAAAGGTTGATGAGGGAATATTAAGTTGAGGCAATGAATTCATCAACTCAATATCAATGAAAGCATCCACTTCATTGTTGAAACCATAAGAGGCAATAATGAAATTATATAGATCATCATCAAAATTGCTATAGAACAATGAGATTATTTATTCATTACTTTTTGTTTTGTCTTTTTCTACATAATTATGAATTTAAAGCCTTTAATAGTTAAATTATTAACCGTAATAAGAAAAAAAAATTACTTTTTTTCTATCTATTTTCCTATCTATATAACATTATTGGTGAAATTATTGACCTTAATAGTGAAATCATTGAAACTGGTGGCAAAATTGTTCTCTTCCATAAAAAAATTATTTTGACTATTATGTGTTTTGTTTTTAGTTTGTAGTGGTGGAATTCAAGGTTTTAACAATGAAATCAATCTGCGTAATTATGAAAATATTCTATATTAAGGTTGAGAGATAAACAAACAACCTTTTCCAGCTCCTTTTATCTCAAAACCAATTGTATCAAACTTCTAATCTTTTTATGTTACAGAACCTTGGCCAAAGAGTGGTGCTTTGTAACAAACAATTCAATTTCTATCTTCACATTTTGATTTGAGAGCTAAAAATGATTTACACTTCAATTTATGTATCAATAAACTTGTTCATTTTCAAATTTATTTGCTTTATTTCAAGTTTTCTTGTTGTTTGATTGTCTTATGGGTTTTTTTTACATGTATGCTCTCTCCTTTTTGGGTAACTTAGAAATGCAAAAGGTTCCTATTTCCAGGTTACCCTATTTTTCATTTGACTTAGTTGGATGGATTTCATCACCTTCTCACAAATATTTGTGTGTGTGTTAACCTATTAAGTGACATCAACTTGGTTCTTTACCTTGTCCTAAGCCAAAATTTTTTCCTCTAACCATTTCATAAGCAAAATTCTAGGCAAGTTCACCATATCAAGTCAAAACAAAGTTTCAAAGTACCCAAACCTTTTGATATATGAAATTCATAGATTCAACCATGCCTATGTGTACACATAGTGGGGCTATTTAAAATCCCTCATTTGATGAGGAGGTAGTTCACAATCCCTATGATTATGACCATTATGCTAAAGATATTGGGGATCAACAATATCTAACCAATTTACCATTTAATGTTGAATGCAAACAATTCAACCCACACCTTTTGGTTGTGCCATCTAATGTTGAACTAGGATAACATAAACCATATTTTCCACATGTTCTATTTGACATGGAGCATAAGCCTAATCCAACATACCTTGTGAATACACCATCTAGTGATGAATATAGGCAAGATCAATTCACTCGACAACTATTTGATAACAAAGATGAACATCCTATTAGATTGTTATAAATGGGGAAAAAATATGCCCCTGTGTTTCTAATATAAAATTTGCACTATTTGGTTTCAATAACAATTTTTATAGTAGTAGTATGCTTATTTTAACCCCAATTTTGTATTTTTATCCTTGATATTGATGACATAGAGAAAACATAATTGTTTTATTTTTTTTCTCTCATTTCACTACTTCTCACCTCTCACATGTTGGAGGAGAATATATAGCATTGGTAGGTCTTCAATTAATCATTGGTAATAGTACAATTTTATTGGGGTTGCTAGCACCAATAGTGTTGAGCAAAGTTCATCAATATTTATTGGACATTATGAAGATGTGGCATACACAATATAAGTTGGTCACTTTGATAGGCTTCTAGATGGAGCTTTATGTGGATTGATGTAGTTGGATAGGCCTTGATCATGTTCTGTTATAATACAATATAATGATCACATGGGATGAGCAAGTTTTGATCATGTTCATCAGCCTTTTATGCCACAACTCATAGGGAATGTTTCTTCATAGAGAGGCATCAATTTTGGTTAGTACTAGGAGGTACAATGCACCAATTTTAGTTGTATTAGTTTCTTAGATGACTTCAAAGTCATTGCTCTAGTTATTTCATATTTTATACACCTTTGAATCAAGGGTGAGTTTGTTGTATCATTTACGATCCATGATTATGTTTATTTACTTGATTTATGTTTTCTTAGTAAATATTAATTTGTAGTTGGTTCGTGATAATATTATTTGAGCTCTGTAACCACCCCGTGAAAATCTATATAAGATTTTCACCTCTTTGAAAATATTAACATGAATAATACAAATTTATATATTTATGAAAGCCTCATTTATAATATAATTTATCAATTATTCCTCCTAATCTTGGTGCTATCAAAACATTGAATAATAAGCCTTAAAGCCTAAAGCCAACCTAAACCCCAAACCTTGAATAATGAACACTAAAGCTAAACCTTGAACACTAAACCCTAATTCCTAAACACTAAATGATAAACCTCAAACTATAAACCCTAAATAATAAACATTAAGCCTCAAACACTAAAACCTATATCTCAAACTCCAAACCCTAAAACCTAAGCCTAAAACCATAAATCCTTAAACTATAAACTCTAAATGCTAATGCCAAAATCGTAAACCCTAAACCTTAAACCTAAACACTAAAATTTGACACAAAAATGTTAAACCCTAAATCATAATTTTTATAAACCTCAAACCCAAAACAATAAATAATAAACCCTAAATCATGAATGCTAATCCCTACATTCTAAACCTAAACCCCAAACCTTAAATACTAAACTTTAAACCCTAAACCTAACTTACTAAACCCCAAACACTAAACCCTAAACCTTGAAACCTAAACCTTAAATACCAAACCCTAAATATTGAAACATTAACCTAAAAGTATGAATCTTAAACCATAAACTCTAAATCCCAAACACTACACACTAAACCTTAAACCCCAATCTATGAACACTAAACCTTGAAATCTAATAAGGGCATAGAGCACCAAGTCCCTGTAGGAAGCAGAGGCTAGATTTGATGTTCATATTGCATTTTTTTTTTTGCACACTCATGTCTTGTACGATGTAACTATAAATGTTTGTTTTCAAATTTAGGCTCCAAATTTTTGTTTATTAACATATGCTAAGTTATTCTTAAAAATAAATTGTAAAGTTGTGTCGAATACCATATAACTATGAATGTTTATTTTATCAATTTATTTCATCATCTCGTACCATTTTATCAGTTATAAAATACTAGTATGATATGGTAAGATGCTTCAAGATTCATGAATTCATATGCATTAAAAAGGATCTTTGTAAAAATTTCCAAAAAAATTGATTGAATCAATGTTTTGGGCTAGGATTGGCCACTCTTTGTCATCTTGATAACGAATCAGAAAGACTAGTCCCAAATACTGATCTAATGTATTTAAATGGTAAAAATGATTTTTTTTTGGGTAAATACCCCTTGCAAGAGAACAAAACATATCATAGAAGATTTTAATTGGATGCTCTGGAGGGAATAGAGGTTTCCAGTAGTCGGTGAGAGAAATTTTATAAAGGATTTTTATGGAATGATAGTTGATGTGAGATAATTTTTTTCTAAAAAGATAACTAGGGTGCCAAGGTACTGAGAGGTACCTACTCTACCAAAATTATTTTTCTGGATTCAAAATAGTATAAATTGCTAGTTGTTTACCTCAAGCTTAACCTTAGCACAAACAGGTAGAACATTCTATTTAAGGCATGTGTTATTTAAGTGAGGTGAAGTAGAATTAATAATGGACTCACCTATAAAATTGAGCAAATAAAACATATTCTCTGTGAAGTGGTACCTACCTTTGTCATGACCTATAAAATTATCCCTTGCTTTTACATTGCTTTAAACAAATAAAGATTAACTTAAACTCTAAGGAATTGCATTGGATTCCATAACAGAAACTATTCCTAAGCTAATATGGTTTGATTACATTTCAATTTTAGGAAACTTATATATTTGGGTTGTTTATATATATATATATATATATATATATATATATATATATATATATATATATATATATATATATATATATGTATGTATGTATGTATGTATGTATGTATGTATGTATGTATGTATGTATGTATGTATGTATGTATGTATGTATGTATGTATGTATGTATAGATATATATATATATATATATATATATATATATATATATATATATATATATATATATATATATATATATATATATATATATATATATATATATGTATGTATGTATATATGTATGTATGTATGTATGTATGTATGTATGTATGTATGTATGTATGTATTTAAGATTCATGATGTAGACCATGGATGTTTTTGCATAACACTAAAAATTTCCAACTTAAGAAAATGATAGAAACTACAGAACACTAAATTTTTGAAAATATTCCTAAAATTATTCTTTTCTTCTCATAATTATTTCTCAAAAATAGTAAAATTAACTTTATAGTGTCAACCTATGTTATCAATACAAACCTAAATTCACATAGATCAAGCTTAGACAAAATTAAAGAATTTCTAAAACTAAACAGTTTTGATAAATCATTTCATTACCGCCTTCTTCATTTTTTTGAATTATTTTGGAAATCCATGTCTCTTTTAAATCATAGTCTATCTATATTTATAAACAAAGGTTGAATGTGAAAAACCTAACTATTATATTTCCACACTTAACATAATGAAAAGCATATTCCATCAACATAAAATAACTTGTTAACGTTTGCCACCTAAGAACCTAGCCATGGATTTGTAGTATGAGGTCATTGATCTAGATCTAGAATGTTTCTTTGGATTATTATTACACATGAAAGTATTCCAATAGTTTTGGATGTATTGATTTTAATCTTGCAAAGTTTTAAAGCAAGTATAAAAAGTAATAAAAAATTATTAGCAAAGCAAGATGATATGAAATAAAGATTATTATTATTATTGGGGAAGAAATTCAAATAATTCCATCAAAAAATAATGATTATTTATAATAATTTTACAACATAAAGATGAAAATCGAACCTGTCAACTATAATTTTGAAGGGTTTGATGTTCAAAAAAGAATTATTAAATATTATTCTTGAATTTTATTATTAAAGGATAGGCTACACACACTATAAAATAGTTAACTGATAATATCTATATGTTAATCTTTAATTGAAGATGAGATCTTTATCTCTCATACAATCCCCCTAACCTACACTTCAATTATCCATTTTTCACGATGAGATTTACCACTAAAGTCAGTTGTAGTTGATGTCAGGGCTTTAACCACCTTGTAGTAACCCTAATCTATTGTTCAATAACCCAAAATTTATCAATGAAATTTAAAACCATACTCAATCATAGTTTAATTTGGGGATTAGTTTGTATTACATTAACCCTGATCCACCCTTAAATGACCAAAAATTAACAATGAGATTGAATGCTATATTTGCTGATAGTTATTTCCTTCACATTTAAAAGTATGGAATGAGATGGTATTATTTCACCCTATGCTCAACTATTGCCAGTAGATGCACTACCTTTCCCGTACAACAATAAACTACCACCATCACACATCATGGAGACTACAAGTAAATTGCAAGTTGACCTCAGTGTCTGCATGTTGATTCTCCAAATGATAGTTAAAACATTAATTATTTCTATTACTTCTGCCCATGTGATGTAATTATGATGATTGTGCCATTGTTTTCTTTGAACTGAAGCTGAAAATAACATCAAAAAAATTAACCAATAAAATTACAAAGAATAATATTATTTTATCTCCTAGTTAAAAAGCATGTAACTTAATTATGTAAAATATCACATACTATCTAATTCATAAATTACTGCATGGTGATTGGTCTAGATAGTAACGATTAATCACTAGTTAAAGAAATTTGAAAGCATATGGTGCCCTCCAGGACTAATAATGAAGGGAGAATAATTACAACAGGGTAGCAAGCTTGAATCAATCTAAAGTCCAATTCAAAGGCATCAGAGTTGAAGGCCATAGTCATCCTCCTAAGATAAGAAAACACTCAGCTAAATACAAGAAACCATATCTCAAATCTATGCTAGGCCAAGCCAATGGAATAATGTGTTGTCAACCAAAATACACTGAGCTTGCACAACACTACAGTTTGCTAAGAAGTCCATGACATTATTAGCTCCTCTACTCTATAACAATGCCCCACTTCCTACCATATTTTACAAATTATAAGAGAGGAACTACATATCCAAATCAAATAGAAGAGAGGTGAATAATGCATCAACAAGCAAGATTGGAAGACCCTTTTATTTATTTGTGAAAAAGTCCAATTTGACTGAAGGTTCATGGTTACCCACGACATGTACTTAGAGACAAGATATTTACAAAAGGCATGAAGGTCCATAACTACAATCCATCGGTAAATTTGTTGTAGATAGGAAATGAACAGTTTATTTCTCCAATGTATTTACGAAATAACAATCTACACTATTTTGCTTGTGGATTACAAAACATTACCCATACCAATTCTCCTTCTAGAGCTTTGTTTTGGAGACCAAGTTTCGTAATACTTACACCACCTTAACTTTTATGATTGTAAACCTTGTCCCAGCTCACCAATGGACATTCGATTTGACTACTGAGCCTTTCCAAAGGAAGGTCCTCATAATTTTACCACACCATACCTATGAAAAAATGAACTAAATTTGACCAAAATGATTACAAAAAATTGTCAATTAACCCAATCATAATTATTTCTCAAGTCCAACTTCAAAATCATACCCATCTCCAATGCAAAGAGTGAATGACTTCATGGGTGATGATGATGCATTCCAAAATCAACTAGCCAGACATGAAACTACCCTATTTA
Source organism: Torreya grandis (assembly GCA_037957365.1). Lineage (NCBI taxonomy): Eukaryota > Viridiplantae > Streptophyta > Pinopsida > Cupressales > Taxaceae > Torreya > Torreya grandis. The sequence continues at coordinate 3,729,832 of JARHVA010001171.1, forward strand.
GGTGAAAGTAGAAAAGGGATATAACTTTTTAATGAGGGATATGCCTTTGGAAATTATCTCATATATATATATATATATATATATATATATATATTATTTTAAAATTTTATAAATAATGTAAATTTTATGTTTTAGCATTTACAAATAAAAGCAATTTTTTAACCAACCCAAGTAGTTTATCTTTTCCAAACATTGCTTAGTTTAAATTCTTTAAATGTACTGAAGAATTTTTAAATATTATTCAATAAACAATTTTTTTCCTTGGGTTTTATCATTTGTTAATGCAATTAATTGATATCTTGGTCATTTATAAATTATAAGATAGTTAAAAAAAAACCTTTTTTTTCAAAATTGTTTTCATATTGATTTTCGTGTGTGCTTATATTTACAAGTTAATTTGTCATGCTATATTTTCAAATCAATTTAATTAAATTTATTATGTATATCTCATTTATTCTTCTTTTTTAAAGTATCAATCAAGTTTCTATGTAATGTTTGGTGACATTTAGCTTTATATCTTATTGTTATAATAGTATTTAAATTGGTCATATTTTTAACAATCAAAAAATATTATATAATCTTAAAAAATTATTTTATTTAAATATAAAATTGAAATTCAAAATGATACAATTTCTAATTTGCATAATTTTTTTATTACATTTCAGCATACTTTTCATAACATGGCAAACATGCAATTCTCCTTAAATGTCATAAATGATAAATTTATATATTTTTTTAATGTTAATAACTTTAATGTTAATGAATCTCATTGTAGTTTTCAATAACTTAAAACTTTTTTGAACACTTTTTCTATCAACTCTAACAAAAATCATGTACAGTGTGGACTACTTGAGTGATGGACTTAGTAAGTGTGAAGATGGTACTCTCAAATTTATTTTACTTGATTCAAATGTAAATTACAAAGGTCTTGGATGTAATTCTTCAACTAATAAAAATTTTCAGTCGCATCATTCTCCACATCAAATAATTTATAATGCAACTTATTTTGATTATATTATTTATAATGCCCATGCTTTGGTTAAAAATGTTAAATCTTGTGTGTATTGTGGAAAATACGGGTAGCATATATCTAAATGTTAGAAATTGCATCCATACAAATTGTGTGATAAATTCACTCATGACACTTTAGATTATTATAAAATGACTAATCACCTTATTCTAAAGGTAAAACTATTTGAATTCTTAAAAATAATAGATCTTCCATAGGTTTTGATATGTTTTTTTATGATCATTCTTCTAATGCTTCACATAGAATATATTTTACAAAAGACCCATCCTATTTGTATATTTTTTTATTAAACTTAAACTCTTATTATTCATTCATTATTTTTTATTGTAAAGAAAATATACTTTAATTATTTTGACTAACTTATTTTTTGTTCATGAATTCATACTTTTAGATGGAAGTTGTCTTTACTTTAGTTATATTGTATATCTAATTTTATTACGTTATGTATGTACATTATATTTTTAGCATATTGGTTCCTTATCTTGAAAGATTGATGTTAGCTTGTCTTTTTTTAAAGTTTTTGAATAATTGACCCTTGTTGGTATTTTTTCTATTGTGGATCAACCATATTATTTGAATAGGATTCTTGAAGATTTTTGGAGATCACACTTTCTTATTTGTCACATTTGGTGGCACTTTCTCTTCTTTTTTTATTTCAACTATTATAATTCCTCTTGAAAGAAGTTTTTATTAAGGGTGAGGTTTATGTAAATTTAACTCTCTTCCTTATTTTTAATAGGTTTTCTCTAATTTTATAACTCTAAATTAAACATAAGGAAGAGCGTTGGATAATTAACCTTATTTAGTTTCACTATATATTTATAGGCTTATCTTATGTTTTATTTGTGTGTGCATTTATTATATTTATAAATGCACTTCATCTTAATGATTTTCAAGTATCACTTATCTCTCTAGTCCACTTGTTAGATTTAGAGTTACTTTCATATCACACGATACATACATCATCCTCAATTGTAAGAAGATTAGGGATACTTGACACACATTTTTAAGTTTACACATATAATTTTGGTTTTATTATTTCTCTTGAATCCTTGTGATGCTCTTTTGACCAAAATCCATTCTCTCTCACTCTTAGCTTCATTTAACTATGTACATGGAGTGATATATTATTTTAATACTTTAAATAGATTATGGGTTTTTCTACATTAGATGAATTTCCTTCTTGTCAAATCTCTCACCTCAGTTTTTTGCTTTAATTTCACTTCAAAGTAACACTGTTACTTAATATTTTCCATGCTTATCCAATGTTTAATTCAATCTTTCACAACATTTATTTCATAAGTGCTACAAATAATAATGGATTTAATGTCAATGAAATATCTTGAATGATCTTATTTTGGAAACAAAAAAATAAAGGTTTTATTTATTTATTATAGTTGCCCCTTAGATTGTCTAGATTCCTCATCTATTTCATAATGTCTAGTCCAACCACATCCTAAAACTCTTGAAAGAAGGCATCTAAAAATTCATTTAGACTCTAGCCTTATCGCGAGCCTTAGAGAAGACTACAACTATTACATCATCTAGTGAAAATGGAGCCATTAGTTTTTTTTCTATGTATTCATGTGTAGACAAACAATGTTCTAGAGCAATGAAGATTAGACAATAAGGGAAAAAGGACTAAAGTCAACTACAAACACTCAAAAATGCACCAGCGCATTTCTAATTATGGGTAAATCACTTAAGAAATTTCCATCACTATCTTGAATAGATTCAATTTGATTAGAAATCCATTGGGAATGAACCAAATTATGGAAATAAAATGTGTTCCTATCACCCTCTTTAATCTGATTCAATAACAAAGAATCAATATATATATATATATATATATATATATATATATATATTCTTATTAGTATTATATAATTATATTATACTATAATATAATATAATATGATATATTATATTATATTATACTATATAATATATATATATATATATATATATATAATATTCTTATTAGTATTATATAATTATATTATACTATAATATAATATCATATATTATATTATATTATACTATATAATACTAATAATAATATATTATATTATGCTATATATATAATCAATGAACAAGGGTTAAAGGTCCTTTCCTGTTAAAATTCAAACAAATAAAAAGTAATAAATAGATAATGATTACAACAAACTAACCAGCTTATATCAAATCAGATTCCAGAAAGAAGGCATCAGAGGAGAACACAATAATTAGCATCCTGAAATAAGCAAAACACTTAGCTAAATAAAACAAACCTTATCCCTAATCTAAGCTAGGCCAAGCCAATAGAATAATGTGTTGTCAACCAAAATAAATTAAGCTTGCATAACGCCATAGTTCGCTGATAAGTCCATGACTTTATTAGCTTCTCTATAACAATGGTGCACTTCTAATGCATTAAAATCATCCAAAATGGACCAACATTTCATCAAAATATTTTCAATCTTCCAGTTATTAAAATTTATGTTGCTGATTACCAATACCATAATCATCAAATCACATGAAATAGTTAAATTTGTGATGCCACAATTATGAACCACTTCAAGACCAAAGAAAAGAGATTGGGCTTTAGCATCATTATTTTTATCAACTACAAGTTGGAAAGATGTTTCTCTAATCAATAAACTAATGCTAAAGGCCCTTAGATTCCCCTTTGAATATCCATCCACATTCAACTTTGAAGAAACATGACTTTGGAGGTAGCCAAGATAAAAATAAATGTCATTTCACATCTTATAGATAGACCTTCAAGGATGAAAAGGTTGATGAGGGAATATAAGGTTGAGGTAATGAATTTATCAACTCAACATCGATGAAATTATCCACTTTATTGGTGAAACCATAAGAGGCAACAATGAAATTGTATAGATCATCATCGAAATTGCTAAAGAATAATGAGACTATTTATTCATTAGTTTTTATTTTATCCTTTTCTACGTAATTATGAATGTAAAGCATTTAATAGTTAAATTATTAACCCTAATACAAAAAAAATTACTTCTTATCTATCTATTTTCCTAGATATAGGACATTATTGGTGAAATTATTGACCTCAACAGTGAAATCATTGATACTAGTGGCAAAATCGTTCTCTGCCATAAAAAATTTATTTTGACTATTCTATGTTTTGTTTTCAATTTGTAGTGGTGGAATTGAAGGGTTTCACAATGAAATCGATCTACGTAATCATGAAAATATTCTATATTAAGGTTGAGAGATAAAAAAATTAACCTTTTCCAACTCCTTTTGGCTCAAAACCACTTATATCAAACTTCTAATCATTTTGTGTTACAGAACCTTGGCCAAAGAGTGGTGTTTTGAATCAGACAATTCAATTTCTATCTTCACATTTTGATTTAAGAACTAAAAATAAATTCACATTTCAATTTTGGTATCAACAAACTTGTTTATTTTCAAATTTATTTGCTTTATTGCAAGTTTTCTTGTTGTTTAATTGTCTTATCGGTTCTTTTTTTTTTTTTTACATGTATGCTCTCTCCTTTTTGGGTAACTTAGAAATACAAAAGGTTCCTATTTTCAAGTTACCCTTTTTAACATTTGACTTATTTGGATGGGTTTCATCACCTTCTCACAAGTCTTTAAGGGTGTGTTGACCTAGTAAGTGACATCAATTTGATACTTTACCTTGTCCTAAGCCAAAATTGTTGCCTCCAACCATTTCTCAAGCAAAATTCTAGGCAAGTTCACCATACCAAGTCAAAACAAAGTTTCAAAGTACCTAAACCTTGTGAAAAATGAAATTCATAGAGTCAACCATGCCTAAGTATACACATAGTGGGGCCATTTACAATCCCTCATTTGATGAGGAGGTAGTTCAAAATCCCCATGATTATGACCATTATGCTAAAGACATTGGGGATCAACAATACCTAACCAATTTACCATTGAATTTTAAACCCAAATAATTAAACTCATACCTTTTTGTTGTGCCATCTAATGTTGAACAAGGAAAACATCAACCATACTTTCCACATGTTCTATTTGACATGGAGCATAAGCCTAATCCAACATACCTTGTGAATACACTATCTAACGATGAATATAGGCAAGATCAATTCACTCGACAACTATTTGATAACAAATATGAACATCTTATTAGATTGTTATAAATGGGGGAAAAATTACCCCCTATGTTTCCAATATAAAATTTTCACTATTTGGTTTAAATAACAATTTTTATATTAGTAGTATGCTTATTTAGCAACATTTTTGTCTTTTTATCCTTGATATTGATGACATAGACCAAACATAATTGTTTGATTTTGTTTCTCTTATTGCACTACTTCTCACCTCTCACATGTTGGGGGATAATATATAGCATTGGTAGGTTTTCAATCAATCATTGGTAACAATACAATATTATAGGGGTTTCTAGCACTAATAGTGTTGAGCAAAGTTCATCAATATTTGTTGGACATTAGGAAGATGTGACATACATAATATAAGTTGGTCACTTGGGTAGGCTTATAAATGGACCTTTATGTGGATTGATGTAGTTGGATGGGCCTTGATCATGTTCTACTATAATACAATATAATGATCACATGGGATGAGCAAGTCTTGATCATGTTCATCAGCCTTTTATGCCACAAACTCATAGGGAAGGTTTATATATAGAGAAGCATCAGTTTTGGTTATAACTAGGAGGTACAATGCACCAATTGTAGTTGTATTAGAGTTTTTTGGATGACTTCAAAGTCATTTCTCTAGTTATTTCATATTTTATATCCCTTTGAATCAAGGGTGAGTTTTTTGCATCATTTATGATCCATGATTATGTTTATTTACTTGATTTATGTCTTTTTAGTAATTATTAATTGGTAGTTGGTTCATGAGAATATTAGTTGAGTCCTCTAACCACCCCATGAAAATTTATATAAGATTTTCACCTCTTTGAAAATATTAACACAAATAATACAACTTTATATATTTATGAAAGCCTCCTTTACAATGTAGTTTATCAGTTATTCCTCCTACTCCTGGTGTTATCAAAATATTGAATATTAAATATTGAAGCCTAAACCCTAAACCCCAAACCTTGAATAATGAACACTGAAGCTAAACATTGAACACTAAACCCTAAACTCTAAATAGTAAATGATAAACCTTGAAATGTAAACCCTAAACTCTATGCAATAAACATTAAGCCTCAAACACTAAACCCTAAAACCTAAGCCCAAAACCATAAATCCCTAAACTATAAACTCTAAATGCTAAGGCCAAAATCATAAACCCTAAATCTTAAACCTAAACATTAAAATGTTAAACCCTAAATCATTATTTTTATAAACCTCAAACCCAAAACCATAAATAATAAACCTTAAATTATGAATGCTAAGCCCTACATCCCAAAACCTAAACCCTTAACCTTAGACACTAAACCCTAGACCTAACTTACTAAACCCCAAACACTAAACCCTAAACCTTGAAAACTAAGCCTTAAATACCAAACCCTAAATCTTAAAACCTTAACCTAAAATTATAAATCCTAAACCATAAACTCTAAATCCCAAACACTAAAACCTAAGCCTTAAACCCTAAACTGTGAACCCTAAACATTAATGTCTTTACCCTAGACCATTAACTCCAAAGTTGAAACACAAAAATTAAACCCTAATCTATGAGCTCTAAATTTCTAAAGCCTAAACCTCTAACCCTAAACCATAAAATGCAAAGCCTAAAACATAAACCCCAAACCCAAAAACCTCAACCCTAAACCCTAAACCCTAAACCCTAAATATTTAAACTTAAATGTTAAACTCTAAACACTAAGCCACTAACCCATAAATCTTAAAATGTAAACCCTAAAACCCCATCCCTAAAACCTAAATGTTAAGCCATAAACCCTAACATATAAGTAAAAAACCATAAAGTTTTCCTAATCATCCATAATTATCCCTAGTCACTCTCTCATCATCCTTAATCATTCCCTAATTATCCCTCAGTATGCCTAATCACACCCTCATTAACCCTCATCATCCCTTATCACTCCCTCATCATTTCTCATTATCCCTCATCATCCCTAGTCACTCCCTAATCACTCCCTCATCAACCCTCATCTTTTTTCATCATCCCTAATCACTCTAGCGTATGCCTTCATTATCCCTCATCATCCTTAGTCACATACTCATTGGCCCTAGTTATCCCTCATCATCATTAACCAGTCTATGTCTTATCTATTTCTACTTTGGTAATAGGAATCCTACAAGAAATATAGTAAGGTTTTTTATAACTCATTTTGTTGGTCTGAGTATTTACAAGAGATGTTTGGCCTGTAGTGGAATTAGTATGTGTGAGACTCATAATTCTAGTAAACATTCTATTCTATTAAATGAAACCAAACTTGCAAACTTGAAAGATGTTTATAATATTATAGAGAGAAACATTTTCAGTTACCATGGGTAGAAATTTTGTGTTTTTTTATAGAGTTTCTCCCACTACTACATCTTCATCATTATATTCATCTTTAGAAACCAAATCAATGATAAACTTGCTTTCTATGAGTGGATTAAAACCCTTCAACCTAGTAGTGTGGCATCTCTTCCCTAATTCATAATTTTTCTTCTTAGAATCAAAAGTAGTAATGTGGTTCTCAAATCCACTTCTTCCAAATATGCAAACATTGAAATATGACCTAGAAATATAATTTAAAACTAGAAATATCCAAACTCTAATGCATAATGATGCACAAATTATTCCAAGCCCTATAATAATTCAAGTTGAGTAGATGTACCTTGTAAATTTACAATCCACTCCTGCCCACTTGTGCCTTGTAGAACTATATTTTCATCAATTTGCTTTATGAGCTTTGGAACCATTTTAGGAGGAATAGGATACAAATAAAATAAAATACCAAATGGGTTTCGACCAATTTTAAAAATACATCTAAATCAAAATAATGAAGAAGAATAATTGAGTATCAAAATTACCATTCTTTTTTAGAAGTGTTTGAGCATTAATTTAAATAAATTAAGAGACCCATTGGAGTACTCTCTATGCATGTGTTTTCTATGAAGTTTATAAAAATTATAAGTGCACATCATTCAAGGTAAAAAAAAGCTTACTTGTATCTTCATTCATGTCAAACCCAAATACAAAATCCTATAAAAAGGAACATAAATATTCAAGTATAAGAATAAGAAAATCTTGTTAATAAATACAATGAATTGTGAATATTAATGACATGTAAAATTGAATAATTATTAATACAGGGTACAAATAAATTTTATTTTATTTTTTATTAGGAAAAATTATTTTTTTAAGTAACCTCTATCTTAGATGTATTTAAGGGCCCTAGTTCATCAAAGGTGTACACCTAAATATGGCATGAATGCATTTATTAATTGAATGTGCATTTTTTGGCTCACCATTGTTTGAATCCACATGAAGTCCCAATCTCATGGACTATTTAGTCTAGATCATTTGTTGCTTCACCTTTCTAGATATACTTACTTGTTTCATCATCCCTTGTGATGAGTTCATCCTTATTTCTTTCTTCACTCTCTTCATTGTTGTTATCTTTGTATAAAAGCCTCAAAACTCACATCCCATGCTTCATTCATAGTTTTCTCATCTAGGGATGATTAGGGATGATGCGAGTCAATGAGGGTGTGATTAGGGACAATGAGGGATAATGAGGGAGTAATTAAGGATGATTAGGAATGATGAGGGATGGAAATGGAGATTAGGGATGATGAGTTTTGATGAGGGAGTGATTAGGGATGATGAAGGATGATGATGAATTGATTAGGGACCATGAAAGACAATGAGGGTTGATGAGGGAGTGACTAAGGATGATAAAGGGTGATGACAAATGATGAGGGAGTGATTAAGTATAATGAGGGATGATGAGGGTCGATGAGGGAGTGATTAGGGATGATGAGGGGTAATGAGGGGCAATGAGGGGTAATGAGAGAGTGATTAGGGATTATGAGAGTTGATGAAGGTGTGATTAGAGATAATGAGGGCAATTGATGGAGTGATTAGGGATGATTAGGATGATCATGGAGTGACTCAGGATAATTAGAGATGATAATGGTTTATGGGGGAGTGATTAGGGATAATGAAGGAAAATGAAGGCTAATGAGGGTGTGACTAGGGATGGCAAGGACCAATGACAATGTCATTAGGGACAATGAGGGATAAGGAGGGATAATGAAGGTACATGAGAGAGGGATGAGGTATAATGATGAATAATGGAGTGACTATGATGATGAATGATGATTTATGTACTTGAACCCCTTTCTCCATTTTTTTGGGGAGATGGAGATAATGATATGAGTGATTTTGATATGAGTATGAGAAAATAGTATTTTAAATCATTCCCCTCTACCCCAAATAGTAGTGGTATTTATTGTGGTAGTGGTAGTGCCCTATGTGAGTTTGTAATACTAGAGGATGACTCTACTCTATTTGAATCTAGAATAAATCCGTTAGGTCATGCATGCATGAGATTGGAATTGAAGCATGCATGGATTGACCCATATGTTTGACATTTGTTTCAGAGTGAATGGTATATTTTTAGGATGATACTTGAATGGTGTTTTGATTCTTCCTGAATGGAGTGTACTAGGATGATTAACTACATTCATGTTCGATATGAGTGAATGTAACATGACTATAAGTAGATGAGAATGACCCAATATATAGCTCAAGTATTCAATCAAGTATCGGGTTTCTGTCAAATATGGCATTGCAGAAGATTTTTGCACATGGGTCAGTATTTGTAAATCACATTGGGTCAGGTTTCCCCTGTTTTTCAACTTTTTTTACTTGTCTTCCAAAACGATCAAAAGAGCTTCATATATTGGTTGCATTGCAATGCACATTATCAGCCTAATGGCCAATCTCCACCTTCCTCTACAAGCAAACCGATATCCAGACAAATTCCTTTACCGAATCATAAGGATGTGGCAGACTTTTCGACTCCTCGGTCCTTTAAAACAAAGGAAATTCCCAATATTGTTGCAGATTTTCAAAATGCTGCCAGAAATGCTATGAAAGTAGGTTTGCTTTATATACCGAATTGTGTCTATATGTTGATTCTAACAATAAAATATCTTTGCATGATTAGTTTTTTTTTTTTTATTATTATTATAAATAGGGTTTGATGGTGTTGAACTCCATGGGGCAAACAGGTACCTTCTTGACCGGTTCATGAAAGACAATGTAAACGACAGGACCGATTGATATGGCGGAACATCGGAGAATCGTTGTAGATTCCCTCTCGAAGTTGTGGAAGCGGTGGTGGATGAAATCGGAGCAGACCATGTGGGAATACGACTTTCTCCCTTTGGAGCACATTCTGAAGCGTATGACTCAAATCCAGAGGCGTTGGGGCTTTACATGGCTGAGGCGTTGAATAAATATAACATTCTGTACGCCCACTTTGTAGAGCCCAGGATTGTTTCTGCCGAGGAGACGATCGCAATGAAGAAGAGTCTTTCTCCCATCCGGAAAGCTTTCAAGGGGACCTTTTTGGTTGCAGGGGGTTATGATCGGGAAGATCAGAACGCAGCTATTTCAAGTGGCAAGGCAGATTTAGTGGTTTATGGCCTATTGTTCTTGGCGAATCCAGATTTGCCAAGAAGATTTGAAGTGAATGCACCCCTCAACAAATATAACAGAAACACATTTTATACTGCCGATCCAGTCGTTGGGTATACAGACTACCCGTTCCTGCGAGTTTAAGTCCCTTTTGGTCATACCGTAATACGTCTTCAAGCATCTGCCACTTGTTTCTTTAATAAAATTCAAGTTTGCCATTAGCTACATATTTTATATACTATAGTCTACTCAAAATAAGGCAATGTAATATATATAGGTCTAAACGGATATTAAAAATTTAATCAGTTATTTTGAAAGCAAAATCAGGTTTCCTCTTTTTCTTTAAGTTGGATTCTTCCTTTAGGTTGTTTGATCCGCTGCTTTAGATTGTTCTTTTGCATCTCTATGTGCAATCCTCTTGACATCTCTGTAATTGTTTGCATTTAACGAGACTATTTTCTCTAAAATTGCTCTCGTAGTTTAAATCTTTGTGAAATCCTTATCGGGGACCATGGAACTGAAGAAAATGAGGCTGGGAAGTGTAAAAGAAAAATATTCTGTAGATTTATCACGGAAGGAAGAATATTTTGTAGATTTCTCCCCGTATGATATTACATTAGGAGTGGCTCCAAAAGGTTGAAGTTAGATCGAAGAAGTAATTTTCTGTTTTGGTACTATGGGGTTTTGTAAGATAAGAGTGTAAATCAAGAGTCTTATTTTACATAGAATTTATGATTTTTTATTGTCTTATTTTTTATGGGTGAAGTATTAAATAACAATAATTTGATATTTTTAATGGAGGTAATAATAAAAAATGACGTGGTGTGTTCTTTAATACGGTGTAGCAATGTGTTATGTTGACTAGGCTTGAGCAATGGTAAAGAACATAAAAATAATGAAAATTTTCAAGGTGAGCCAATAGGTGATAATGAAGAGCAATGACAATATGACCTAAACAACTCTTCATATCTATAACAAGAATCAAAATATACCAAATAAAAATAGAAAGAACACAATTTATTCTAAATCAATAAGAATGTGTGTGTGTGTGTGTGTGTGTGTAGACATACATCATCATCATCATCATCATCATCATCATCATCATCATGTATACCAAATAAAAATAGAAAGAACATGATTTATTCCAAATCAATAACAAAGTGTGTGTGTGTGTGTATAAAAGAATTGTTGTTGTTGTTGTTGTTGTTGTTGTTGTTGTTGTTATTATTATTATTATAGAGTAATATTACGAAATGCATTAGTCCATGCATTAGTCAAAAAAAATCTATAAAAAGCATATAGAAACTAAAACATAAAGATTACTCTCTCAAAAAGTGTTGCTAGTGAATTCTAAGAGTTATTTATAAAATGAATACAACCAAACCTTCAAATTAATGTTCTTCCTTTGAAAAATGGTAAAAAATGTGTTTTACCCTAGATTTGGTACTCCAAATCTGCGTCAATATAGAGTAGCATGCTCCTCCATCATTTCTTAGTGCACCAATGGCTTAGGCTCACAAGATTTGTCAATTTGTGAAAATAAGTGAAGCTTTTCTATAGAAATTTATGTATAGTAATTTTGTATAACTAAAGATTTTTAAAATGGTAATCTTGGCTCACTCATTTATAGTTTTTCAAGATTATTCAAAATCAACCATAATCATCCATCTTGAGATCAAGATGTCTAGCCATGAATTAATAGAATTTGAAAAGGATAAGCCATAAATATGCCCATTAATATTTGGAAGAATGAGGCATTGATGAGGCATATGAGGGCTTAATCATGATATTTGTGTCATGAATAGTTTATGGATACCACCCAATTGATGATGTCATGAGCTGATGTAGATTTGAATAATAAAATTACAATAAATAGATATTCAACAAATTTCATAAAATTATCGCTTAAACTCTTGGTTTGGTTTAATTTGTTTCAATGGCTTTGATTAATTTCCTGTAATTCTTTAGAAATCTATTGCATGCTCAATTAACCTGGTCAAAAATGTTATCTTACTTAGTCATAATTTGACTGGAGTATAATCAGAAGAAGGTGTTAGTTGCATATAGAATAATACCACAGTTAGGGTATTATAGATGTGAAATAATACATGCATGTGACGTGTGCTATCGAATTAGAATAATTTAATGGTCTACGGTGTCATTTTACATGGTCATAATTTGACTCAAAGTGGTTTAAGAAAATATAATAATCACATAAAATGCATTGCCCCATTTAGGAATACATTAGCCTAAAGTGGTACCTATATGTAATAAGTTTGAATGATTTAATGTGTTTTAGTGATTTTGGCTCAGATTGTATATTATCGCAAGATATTACTTAGATTGACAATTGCAGCACAATAGTGATAGGAATTGAATGTCTAAAAAACTAAGGGTTAAGGTTCCCTTTCTTGTTAAAATAAAATAAATAATAGATGGAGAATAATTACAATAAGGTAACAAACTTGGATGAAACCAAAGTCCAAAAAGAAGGCATCAAAGGTGAAGAGCATAGTCAGCATCCTAAGATAAGTAAACACTCGACTAAGTAGAAGAAACCTTTTCCTAAATTTGAGCTAGGCTAAGCCAATGGGATAATGTATTATCAACCAAAATACCTTGAGCTTACATAACACCATAGTTAGCTGAGAAGTCCATAAATTTATTAGCTTCTCTATAACAATGGTGCATTTCTCATGCGTTAAAATCATCTAAAATGGACCAATATTTCCTCAAAATATTTTAAATCTTCTAATTATTAGAATTATGTTGTTGATTGCCGGTACCATAATCATTAAATCACATGTGATACTTAGATTGGTAATTCCATAGTCACGAGCCACTTGAAGACCCAAGGAAAGAGCTTGGGCTTCAACATCATTATTTGTACCAACTACAAGGTAGAAAGATGTTGCTATAATCAACGAACCAACACTAAATTCCTTTGGATTGAAAATATGTTGCTCTAATCAACTAACCTACACTAAAAACCCCTAAATTGGAGAGATGTTTTTCTAATCAATGAGCTAACAATAAAAACCCTTAGATTGGAAAGATGTTTCTCTAATTAAAAAAGGCAATGCTAAAATCCTCTAGATTTCCCTTTGAAGCTCCATCCACATTCAACTTTGAATAAACATGACTTTGGAGGTAGCCAAGATGAAAATAAACATCGTTTTGCATCTTTCATATAGACCTTCAAGGATAAAAACACTGAAAATGGAATATAAAGCTGAGGAAATGAATTTATCAACTCAATATTCCAATTAGAGAAGGAAAAGGATGAACCAATTGTGTTTGAGATAATCACTTCAAAAATGGTTGCTTCAGTTTTCCCAATAATACATGAAAGTTGATTTAAATCATCCCTAAACACCTGTGGTTATGTTCCCACCAAACGTTCTAAATGATAAGAAAGGGTCTACATATCCAAATAGAATAGAATAGAGATGGAGAATTAACCAATGACCAGGATTGGAAAACCTCTTTCATTGTTGATGGAAAAGTCCAATTCGACTGAAGCTTCATGGTCACCCACAACATGTACTTGAAGAGAAAATATTTACAAAAGGCATGAAGTTCCATAACTCCGATCCATCCGTAACTTTATTGTAGAAAGGAAATGAATAGGGTTTTCCTCTCCAATGTATTTACAGAATAACAATCTACACTATTTTGCTTGTGGATTTTAGAACATTACCCATACCAATTTTTCTTCCAGAGCTTTGTTTTGGAGACCAGATTTCCTAATACTTGCACCACCTTGAATTCACTTCTATGCTTGCAAACTTTGTCCTAGCTCACCAAAGGGCATTCCCTTTGACTATCTAAGCCTTTTCAAAGGAAGTTCCTCATAATTTTGATAATCTTGTCCTCAACACCAGTAGGTATTTTGAGTATTGAGAGAAGTGTTAGAACTCAAAATGATCCTCAATTTGGTGCAGAAAATAGAAACACAAAATGACAACCAAGGGAGGCAGAAGAGTGCCTTACAACATGATACCCTGTCTCAACACTATATACGAATATGCTACAACATGTTTCACACCTGTAAAATTTTGCTTGCTTACCAGCTGCTACTAGGAGGCAACTAATGGCCTACTAAAAACTTACAAATGTCTCTCATATATAGAGAACTTTGAAGTATTAAATATAGTGTAGAGACTATGGATTGTGGAAACAACTAAGTGGAGAACACTTTCAGTGCAGGTGGAGGACATTGTAATTCACTTTTGATGGAAGTGTGTTGAATAGATGGACACTCAATGGTCTCAAACAGTCGGTGCGAGTGGAAGACAATTAGAATATTCCAACTCTTCCCCTTAATTTCTTCCACTTGTGTTGGGTAATTATTGCTAATAGTTTTTGCTATTCTTCTTCTCCTTGGACTAATTCCTACAAGCTCTTCTTCTACTAGATAACAAGTCTATGATGGCCTATGAATAGCCTTGAATGCTTTCTATACTTCTTCTTTTTTTTTTGGCGTCAAACTTATACATAGAAGCTTCGTCAACTTCACTTGGTTTAGCCTAGCTCCAACAAACTATGTGATAAATAAAAAGACTTCAGTCTGACTTTGTTTCCTAATGAGTTGGCTCAACTAGAAGGAGCACAACATATCCTTAACTTAATCTAAGGTAATTGCCACGCTACATTGAGTTGGAACTCATACATTCTTCGAAAGAAAAAACACCCTCGCTCACCCTTTTTCATTGGGATGACGCTTTGGACAAAGAGGAAGGTAAACACTTCTGCAAGTGGAAGACAATTAGAATCTTCCAACAAGAAGATAGGTGGGAAGAGCACTGAAAATAAATTGGAACAAGGCAATCCACCTAGAGAGAGAGAAAATTTTACCCTTCCAGGATTGAGGTGTTGCTGGAAAGAATTTATCAAGTAATCAGTGTTCACAACGCCTCTGAACATTGGAACTCCGAGATGCTAAAGAGGAAGAGAGCTAACCTTAAAGCCCAAGATAGCAACAATCTGATCTTGAATACACCGAGGAATATTGAAGAAAATAATACTTGATTTTTATTCATTTATGGACTGCCCAAAAGCTGATGTGTAATCATCTAAGAGTTTCTTAAAAACTCGTGCTTCATTTCTGCTAGCCTCCCCAAACAGAACAGTATCATCCGTAAACATGTGAGCAAAATCTTCCAAAAACTATATGGTTTGAATACCTTTTATTTGATGATTCTAGAGTGCCTACGAGACGGAGAGCCCCAACAATTCTATCACCAGAATGAATAGAAAATGGGATAAAGGGTCTATTTGTCACAGGCCTCTAGTGGCCTCAAATAATCCAGCAAGAGAGCCTTCAACCAAAATCGAAAATCTCAGAGAGGAAATACATCAAAAAATCCAATCACATCGCCCCTGTGAAAAACTGAATTTGACCAAAATCATTAAAAGAAATCGCCAATTAACCGGATCGTAAGCCTGCTTATTTCCAGCTTCAAAATCATACCCTCTTGAATATTTGAGTGCAAAGAGTGAATGACCTCCTAGGTGATGATGATGACTTCGAAAATCAACCGGCCAGAGATGAAACTACGTTGTTCAGGTGAGACTAGAAAAGGGAGATAACGCTTTAATCTGAGGGATACGCCTTTGGAAATGATCTTATATAGAACTACAAAAAGCAATGGGCAATAAATTCCTCAAATGCTTTCACAACGTCCACTCCTACCACATCCCAAAAACTCTTGAAGGAAGGCATCCAAAAATCCGTCTAGAACCAGTGCGCCTTAAGGAAGGCATCCAAAAATCCGTCTAGAACCAGTGCGCCTTAATAAGCATTGTTTGTCAGGGGGCGTTGAGGCCTCTAAAATTCCATGAAATGCAGCTCATTATGGGGAAGGGAGACTTCCATCTCCCTGCTTCTCAGAAACGAAATGACTGATGATCCCCTGTGTACCAAGATAGCTGCCGATCTGAAATATAATTCTTTCATCCCAAAATTCTAATGGTAAGGCGAATAACCGGATCCACTTGGGAGCCAATCTGAGATCCGAAGCTAGGGCATTGAAATTCAATGCACAAGGTTGGAGATGTAGCCCTTCCGACTCGCCCAGATCAAACCCTTGCAAGAAAAACTTCCTGTTGATGCTTCTTGGAATTAAAATTTATTACAAAGAAACCATGGGGCAAGTACCGCAAAGAATGATCCAGATTGAATACTTTCGCACAATTCTCCTGGACTTTTACCCTGGTTGCCCACTGTCGAAGAAATTTTCGAATTTGAGCAAGAGAGGACAAATGATCAACTTCTTTGGAATGGATGTCGCCAAAAAGATCAACCTGGATAGGGTTACCAGAATTCGGAAAAACTTCCTCGCAATCACCAAGCGGTACCTACCCTCCAGACTTACGCTGATCCTTAGCCCTAATAGAATTCGAACCAGCGATATGATCCAATGAATGCCCTCCACCACTCGGCGCTTTCCTATTGCGCAGACCGCTCCAATATTTCCTTCCGCCACTCACAACTCGTCAGCCCTACCAGGCATTTCCACCCGCAGATTTCCTTTGCCGCGCCATTAATATATTATATTATCTAATATAATAACATTTTAATAATAATTATTATCCAATAACATAAAATAATATATTGTAATATAATAATTTATTATTACTATTTTATAATATTAAATTTATAATAATATGTGTTTAGTGTCAATCTCAAAAGTATCGATTGCCTCTTTCTTTCACCATCTTCGTCGCCATTATGTTGTGAAGCACTCTCTATTCCACGCGCTACCTCTTCCATGACCATTTGTTGTCACATTTATTATTTCTAGAGTCACTACTTCCTTTGGTTTTATGAAGCGTCCAAAAATATTTCCTTACACGATCCATTGAAATAGGAAAGGAAAGCAAAATAATTCCACGAATTAGTTAACTCTAACTTTGTATATTTTGCGGAACGGGAGATTAACTTCATATATTTTGAATTATATATAAATTATCATTTACTAATTTATGTTTAAATTTTTAATAAAAAAATATATAAATTTAATAATTAAAATTATGATCATGAAATTTATTATGTTATAAAATAAAACAAAAAAAATTTAAAAATCAAATATATAATATTATATTTAATTACAAGTAAAAATTATATGTAATATTATATTTAATTATAAATTTAAAAAAATACTATTATAATTTACAAATGTCTAAATTTAGAATTATATTTATATTATTTTGAATTATATTATTTATTTTATGAAATTATTAATTTTATCATTTTTTAAAATAAATTTATGCAAAAATATTTTTATTTAAAACACATATATTATATTTACAAATCTAATATAATATACGTGTTTCTCACACACACATATATATAAATTTATATATTTATAAATATTTTTACAAATATAATGTTTAATTATAACTAATTAAAAATAAAAATAAATGATTAATAATATGTTATAAACTTTTTTTAAGTTATGATAATAATTAATAGTCATAGATATATTAGGTTTCTCTACATAATTTTTTTGGACTCAAGAAAGTTCCAAAATATTATTTATTTTATATTATTTAAGAATGTATAATATTAATAATTAATTAATATCATTTTATTTTTATTTTTATCTTTTATATTTATTTAATATTTAATTAACATTATATTAGTTAGTAGGTAGATATATTAAATAAATGTATATGTAAAATATTATAGATATTAATTTAATTTCATCATTTTTTTTATTTTTTATTAGTGATAGACAATATCAATCTAACTACATGATTATGTTAGACTTGAAAAAAAAATTACCACAATAAAAGGGGAGTCAAACTCTACCATATACTTAATATATTGATTTTTTTCTTTTTTCTTTTTTAACAAAAAACTTCCTTATGAGTAATAATCAAATAGACATCAAATTTAAAGTTATTCATTAATTATTATGCACTCACAAATATTACAACCCCTACCATCCTAAACTACTATTTTAGAACACTTATCACATAATAATTAATTATTATTATTTTATTATTAAAATTATTATTTGTTAAGAATTAATTTAATTAATTATTTATTTAATTAAAAAAATCTTTTTCAAATTCAAGTAATCTATAAATACATAGTCATCTTAGGGCATTTAGTATTTATTTTTACAACATTTTATTGAACAAAGAAAGAGATGGGGAATGTTATTTGAAAATAAGGAATGGGGTGGGGAACAATAGTTTAGAAGAGGGTTTGAACAAGGAACAATGTGGGGAATGAGATTTGGGAGTGAGCTACAAACAAGGAATGGTGTGGGGAAATAATGTGAACCAGGTTCGGAAATAGTGTGGTGAAAGGTATTTTGGTATTTTAGTGTGATAATCCCTGATTTTATTCGAAATCATTTATAAAAAAAAACATGCATCTTAGTTTGGAGAAAAGGAACAATGGCATAGGTCCTAATTCAATTTAAGTGATCTATAAATACACATATATTGGTTCATTTATTAAATATGAACAATGTTTAGGGAAAATGTTTGGGAAGGGAAGGGAATGAGAAACGATGTGGGGAACATGATTTGGGAATGATATTTGAACAAGGAATGGTGTGAGGGGTGAGATAGGGATGAGGTGGAAAACTTCATTAAGAACAAGATTTTAAATGAGCATGAGAGAAAGTAATTGTTCATGAAATAATATTAATGCATTTAGGCATCTAAAGAATATATGAAAGATCATTTAGCATTTATTTTTAGAACAATATTAGGAAGAAGGTGGGAAACAAGATGGGGATTCATGTGGGGAATAGTGTGAAGAATGGGACTCGGGAACAAGCAAGGGAATGGAGACATATGGTCCTAATTTGAATTCATTTCATCAGTAAATAAACATGCATCTAAATGAATATAAGTATCTATTTTTAAAAAGATGGGGAATAATGTTTGGGAAGGATAGGAATGGGAAAACATGTAGGGAATGAAATTTTAAAGTGAGCTTTGAATAATATATGGTGTGCAGAATAATATTTTGGAATATACTTTTATCAAGGAATAGGGTGGGGAATGTTGTGGTGAAAAAGATTTTGGAATGAGCACAAAAACATAAAATGGTGTGGGGAATAGGGTTAGTGAATTTAGGCATCTAGAGACTATTTAATTTATAGAATTTGGAATTTATTATCGGAATGGTGTGGAGAATATGATGGGAAAAGGGATAGAAAATGGTGCGGTGAACATGGTAGGGAACAATGTGGTTAATATAATTTTAGAAGGGGCATGAGAATGAGATTAATGCATTTAGGTATCTAGAGAATATCTAAAAGAGGATTTATAATTTATTTTCATAATGGTTTATTTCCTACTATTGCTCAAATACATTTACATTATGATTTTATGTTTGTATATTATATTGGAATATCATGCTCTGGCTAACACAGTTTGTAGAGCTAATTATTTAGAGGGAATTTGTTCCATAAGTTTCACAACTACCCTCAAAATAGGGGAATTTATAGGGGTTTTCATAGAGATGAGGCTCTTATTTTGACTTTTCATAGATACATTTCAGCACACACGCTCAGTTACAAAAATTAGACTTAGGGCAGACATTGAACAAAATAGAGGTTCATCATTTAGTTCAAACCATAGAAAGATCATACCAGATAGTCATTATCACCCATATTGGGACATTAGTGCCATAGTTCACTACTATCCACTACAGAACACTATTGTCTAGTATCCCTAGCTTCAGGATAGTCTAATTCATTTAGAAAAGTACATTAGGTACAATATAGATTTGCATAGATATAGTCATAGGTTTGGTATTTATGTTCAAATTTAGCTCAAATTCAGTCATTTTAATTCAAATTCATACCATTTACTCATATTTTGGGGCATCATGTAAGGCATGATCACTCATATATTTAGATTAGTACACATATTTAGCTATTACATACTTGATTCATATTTAGTATACTTAGATACCAAATTAGGTGCTTGTGTGTAGCACATAGTTTCCATATACTCAGTTTCAGACAGGTTGATCAGATGGAATGGAGAACTCCATGTCATTCTCTATGTTGTATACACTTTTTATCACATTATAGGTTGTCCCCAAATTCATGACTTACTCCATCTATAGTGGTTGGTATTGTCAAGTGGCTTAGATCCACCTAATATACCCAAGTAGCCTCAAAACCAAATACACAGTTAGATTAATCAGTTAGATACTTTCAACACTTTATGCAGTATAGTTATATATGCATCTACTTCACATAGGGGGAAATGATGGATTCCTGACCTACTTGAGTTATTGAGCCACCTATATGAGAGGGTTTGACACACTTATAATCTTATCCAATCTATTCAAATATATTAGGATCCACCAAGCAAGGAGAAATGATGGAGTCAAAACTAGATTCTATTCTTAAGCTGCCCATTTGAGGATTGAGTAAGCCTTTAGCTCAATTCAAGTTACCCAATGATATTATCACTATGCACTTTCATGCATGCATGTTGTCACTAGTTTTATGTATTTTTTCACATACCCAATGAGGTGTATTCATTCCTTTCCTCTCTCATAACTCCATTATTTCATTTCAGCACAATCTTTTGCTTTTGATTATCTCATTAGTAAGGATTGATTTTTCATGTCTCATTGCAGGACATTTCTTTGGATCATGTTTCACATATTCAAATCTAGATTCATATATTCAAACTCAGCTATATGAGCTTAACTTCCAAATTAAGTCCATGTACGCTTCTTTTTCATTTATACTAGTCATTTCACTTTGTTACATTACTAGCATAAATGAGGGGAAAATATACTCACCTAAAAGTGGTAATTGGATTCTAAGAGTGTCGCTTGAGTTATCCTATCCCTAGGATTTCCATAGAACTATTATAGAGCCTTAAACTTACATTTAAATCCATTTAATAGATCTTGTTCACTTACAGCCAGTCAAGACACACTCCTTGAACTGTCACCTCTAAGCCTAATCCAACTTTCTCAAAAGTCTGTCAAAAAGACTATAACAACACATTTGGGACATTACATCCACATGGTGATAGTGTACCCAAATGGGAATTATTGTCCTTAGCCCCAACTCTTCCCAACATATACTTTTAAAAATATGTGCCCCTCTTAAGGTTTGTCTAAGCTCATTTTATTATTTGCATAAGCAATAGAACCCTATAAGTACAAGTCTATTCCACCTCTATTCACTATATGGAAAATAGATACAAAAGCTATTCGAACCAAAGATAAAGTTATGTAAAATAAAAGTACATTATCCCTATTATGCCCTACTTTTTGTATACTACCATCCTATTAGCACACTCAAATCTTTCTCATATCACACTTGTAAAGAGAACTAGGTTTTACACATCAAATCAAGATTTATAGGTATAATACATAGTTATAGGTTTTGATATCAGAGGAATAGAACACACAAGAATAGGTGTAGTTGATCCCTAAAAATAGGAATAGTCTTGAAAATAATACATTAGCACCACATCTTGGACACTACACATAGATGGTGCTACTATCCAAACTAGGCACTATTGTCTAGTGAATAGATGAATATCGAAAACTTGTTTATGACACTCATAACTACTCAGATCTCAAGTTTTAGAACCTAGGTCATCCATGACATTATATTTTTAGCTACATCTATAATTCCTCATATTTATTGCTATTATTATAAATTCAATTAAGGCCAAATATATTTTCAAATCAGTAGGTTAATTATTAATATTTATTTAGCTTATTTAGATATCTCAGCCTTTTAACCAAACATAGGTAATTACATGTGCAAAACCCTAAAAGGTTAAATCATAGGCATTAGGTGTTTAGGATGACCTCACTACTATAGCATTGAATTACACCCTTTGTGGGAGATTTTTTCAAGCTCTCTCGCTTCCAGCTATAAGCATGAGAATAACCTCAAGCTATGGGTATCCTATAGTGAGGTTGAACCTCTAGAGTAGGTCGATTCCTCTTTGATGTTCACCTAAACTAAAATCTAAACTAATGCTTCATAGGGAAAAGGGTTAGAAAGGGGATAAGGGATCTTAAATAAGCTAATAAAGTGATGAACCAAAGTTAAATAGGAAATCTCACCAACTTGAACCCACATTGATTCTGCAAAGGATAATACCAACTTGTACAATCTCAAGATCAAGCTCGTTGTATTAGTATTTCATGGAGGAGTTTCTAGAAGCAAGGAATGAAAATAGAGAGGAGTTATAAGACTCACTAAAAATATCACATCAATGAGAGAAAGAACACTAAACCAAACCTATAAACAATGTTGAAAAAATCCCTAAACAAGGTCAAAAAGGAGGACCATGGATGAGGAAGACTCTCATTCACACATTACCATAGTACACAACTCAATAGACATGAATCCAAGGCAAGAGATAGGCAAAGAAAATCCTTTTATTATATCAAGAGGTAGTTCTTACAATTGCTTAACAGGGTCGAGCCTAATCAAGCTAAGCATATTTTTGTAATATCTCAAAGAGTGTCATGTCTCCTAGAAAGATAAAAAATTCTAAAAACTATGAACTCTTTATAATGGTTTGAAAGACTATATATATATATATATAAGAAGGCAACAAGAGAGAAGAGGGATTTTCATGAGAAAAAGGAAAAATGGGAGCCATAAATTCTTGTAACCACAACCATCATCCTTCTTTGACCATAGAGTAATTCGTTCAAGGTCATCGCCAATCTCTTCGAGCCCATCTTGCATTCAAGTCTTCCTTTACAAAACTATGTGAGCCATATTAGAAGTAGCTACATGTTCCCACCTGATGTGAATGAGTCGATCCCTACATTAAGACTTGATGTGCTCTTTTTACTTTTGTGTGTCCTACCTAAAAAGGATGAAGTCTCCATATCTTTGAACTAGACCCATCCATGTTGCCTCTGATCATGCAGCTATTTTTTGAGGGTGAGAGCCATATCAAAGGTCAAAATCCTCCATTAATTTTCACCTACCATCTCTCACCAGTTGCTTAGGATTTCCTTTGCCTTGGTTGGTCATCAAAGGTTGACTCAGAGCCTTGATTCACACCATTGATCTGCCTGACATGGATGCCTACATGTTGTCGATATCCCCACCAGTTGGATTTACTCATGCCACTTATCACTAACTAATTAGCCCTCTAGATTGTTGACTATTTGATTTAATCTCGTAACCCTAAAAACTTGAGTTGTTTTTCGTAGTGTAAATCAGGGTTTCCTGACTACTTAACTTATAAGTTTTATAAGTTTTTAAAATTAGTTTTAACCTTGGAGAATCTCAAAAACACTATTCGAGACTTATTCAAGTTTTCCAAGCCCTTCGACTTTGGTTTTTTGAATCTCTTCAACTTTGGAGTTACCATTGCTTGTAACTTATAAATTTTTTTGAGTAATGTGGCTTGGAAAACTCAAAGTCTTCTACCTTAGGAAACCTAATTTACACTACCCATGAGTAATTTAGGTTCATAAACCTAGATTACTTCTATTTTTAAAAACATTATAAGTTAAGCTATTGAGAGAACCCAATTTGTACTGGAAGGAGTAAAAACACTTAGCTTCTCTAACTTGCAAAAATTTTAGCCTCTTCTAGATTTGTTCCTACAACTATTGCACCTACAAGGTGTGGCACTTGGAAATCTCTTTTAAAATTTACTCACATAGTCCTTATTCAAAATGGCTAAACCATTTTCAAGGCATGTATGTTCTTCAGAACTTGCCACTTTTGCTTGAATGTCCATCTTCTCACACTTAGGCAATTTTTTGATATATGGGCCAAAAATGACCAACATTTTTGTTGAATTATAGGGAATCATGCCTACTATGCTTGAGAACCTAGCTCATGTTTCCTTGTCTAGTCTATTGGGCATGGAGTCATCAACCTCTACAACTGGGCTGATCTAAAACTAGATACAAGGCTGACCCTTTTTGGAACTTCCTCTTGAATCAACAAGGACAATAAGATCAAAATAAAATAACACAAGAAAAATTTCCCAAGGCATTTAAGGAAATAAAAAAAATAGAATAGAAAGGAAATGTGCACAAGGCACTTGGAGGAAAGCATGAAATCTATCCTAATATATACAAGGTTACAATTTACAAGTATCTCCCTCCTAGATCTAATAGGAAACTATGAGTATTATTCACTTGTATCAATCCAAGATGAAAAATACCTTGATTTAGAGGTCAAAAATTAGTGAACCAAGAAGCGTTATGGTCAATTGTTTTAATGTGCTCTCAAATAGATGGAATGCAACACACATGTCTCTGATGTAGACATACTGGTTCATGTCCTCAAAACTTGGTTTAGGTTGGACTATAGGGGCTTTTTTAGTATTCTCATTTGATGGCTCAATTTTGTGCTCTGAGTTAAACATAACATGTGATGGCTCCTTTGAACTGGTGCTTGGTTTACTATCTAGACTTAACTAGAAATGCTCCAAGTTGTCCCAAAAGGCAGCTTCCTCTTGATCATCTAAGACAATGCCAACTTCAAATCCATATTTTTTTTTGTTTTATTTGAAAGGAACCATATGGCATTTCATCAATCCATCTAAGGCCCAACATTTCATATTTTTTTGGCTTTGGATCTAACAATTCCCCTTCATTATTGAAGACATTAGTACTACCTTCAATGGATAATTCATTTTGGGATTGGTCAATTTCTTCAACCTGATTGGTGAGTTCATCCTCATACCCTGGAGGAGGCATAGGCTAGCTTAGAACCTCTACTTGATCCATGAAGTCATGGTACATCTACTACCATACTTCATATTGATCCCCTTGCTCATTCATGACCTCTCCAATATGGTTAGCTAACTGATTGACTATGTCAATCTTTGGACCTTGGTCATCTTCATCTATAGCCACACCAAATGGAATATATTGGGACCAAAAAAATTATCCTTACTCTCACTTGCATCCTGAATACACACATCTTTAAGTATGAAGGTATCAGTACTACTTTTAGGCTCTAATTCATCAATGTCAAAGCCATGCCACATTAGCTAGTCCAAACTTGATTTCTCTTTCCTTTTCTAGAGTGGACTACCTATCATGATCTCTTCATCATAGGCACTTTTGTTTTATTTTTTAGACTCAAACTTGACCATAATCTCCTCCTCTATTCCTTGAAAAGTAGACTCTTCCTCCAAGAGGGAGATGGTAGGAGGGTGAAAAAGTTCACCTTAGTTGCAGCTTGAGAGAGTGTCTTTCTAGCTAGGTACTTTGAGTGGTCTCTTTGGTGGCTCTTGAGGGAGGGAGAAAGAGTCTAGGGACTCTTGTACAAAAAGCTCATTGATCTGAGTGAACACCTCTTTTTTATATTCTTCAACCACTAATTCTTCCTTCTCTTGAACTAGCTGAACCAATTTCTAAGATGGAAATGTGGAGGGAACATCCACCCTTTCTTCCTTTTGAATGAGTGCAAGAGAGGGTGGTTTCATAAGAGAGAACATGACATAACTAGGGTAAAAAGTATTGGATAAGATACATGATGGGATGGTTTTAAACTCTTGAGTGGGAATGGGCATAGGGGGTTGATTTGAAACATAGGACTCATTACATTGAGTTTGTTGATATTCATAAGACATCAAAACACTTTCCAAATTTTAGACCATGCTTCTCAGCCACACCTTGTTTTTCCCCTCACATACTACCCATTGTTCATCCTCACAAACTGACCACCTATTCTTGACCATCTGAAGAGAAATCCTTGCCTCTTGTAAAACATGAGTAGGGATAACTGGAGAAAGTTCTAAACCCCTCCCAATCTCCCTTATCAATTTGTTATAATCTAATAATGCTTTCATGAATTCTAACAAGGATGTAATAGGGTAAACATAGTCTTGAAAAGGGGAATTAGTGGATTGATTTGAATGCATAGGAGGCTAATCTTGGTCATACATAGGGGTGGGAGGAGGGTAAAGAACATGATGGGGATGATAGGTTGTTTGAGGGCCACTTAGGGGGAACACATAAACATTATTAGCTTGATAAGTGTCATGCTAAGGTAGAGAATAAGCATGTTGATCAAAAGATGGTTGATTATGCATACTAGATAATGAATATTAGGCACTTGGACTACTTAAACTAGCTAATAAATTCTTGAAGTTACTAGTGATGTTTTTTGAATGCCTTTAAATAATGATATACAGAAGAACAACACACAAAATCCTTCTATTTCTTTGCATCTTGTCCCATTTGGCATGTCAAAAACTATTGTAGCATGGAAATACACCCTTCGTAGGAGAGTTTTTTAGGCTCTCTCACTTCTAGCTACAAGCATGGGAACAACCTCAGGTTGTGGGTTTCCTATAGTGAGGTTGAACCTCTATAGTAGGCTGGTTCCTCTTTGATGCTCAGATAAACTAAAAGTTAAACTAATTCTTCATAGGGAAAAGGGTTATAAAGGGGATAAGGGATCCTAAGGAAGTTAACTAGGAGATGCACCAAAGCTAAATGGGAAAATCTCACTAGATTGAACCCACACTAATTTTGTTGAGGACAATATTGACTTGCATAATCTCAAGATTGAGTTGGTTTCATTAGTACTTCATGGAGGAGGTTTTGGAAGCAAGGAATGCAAATAGAGAGGAGTTATAAGACTCAATTAAAGCTCACATCAATGGCAAAAAGAACACTATACTAGACCTAAAAAGAATGTTGAAAAAACTCCCTAAAGAATGTTAGAAAGGAGGACCATGGACAAAGAAGACCCTCCTTCACAATATTCCATATTGTATAGCTCAAAAGACATGAATCCAAGGCCAAAGATAGGCAAATAAAATCTTTTTATTGCATCAAGAGGTAGTTCTTACAAGTTCTTGATAGGGTCGAGCCTAATCAAGCTGAGTGTATTTTTTCAATATCTCAAAGAATGTCCCATCTCTCAGAAAGATAAAAAAAGTCTAAAAACTAGGAACTCTTTACAATGGCTTGAAAGCCCATATATATAGAAGAAAGGGACAAGAGAGAAGAGGGACTTACGTGAGAAAAAGGAAAGAGGGGATCCATAAATTTTTGAAACCACCACCATCAGCCTTCTTTGACCACAGAGTGAGTCCTTTAAGGTCATCGCCAATCTCTTTAAGCCCATCCTACATTCAAATCTTCCTCTTCAAAACTAAGTGACCCATGTCAGAGGTAGCTTCATGTTCCCACCTTATGTGAATGAGTCGATCCCTACATTAAGACTCGATATGCTCCTTTTACTTTCACATGTCCTACCTAAAAAAGGATGAAGTCTCCATATCTTTGACACTAGGCTAAGCCATGCTACCTCTAATCATGTAGTCATTTGTCAAGGGTGAGAGCCATATCAAAGGATAAAATCCTCCATTAATTTTCACCTACCAACTCTCATCAGTCACTTGGGCTTTCATTTACTTTGGTTGGTCATCGAAGGCTAACTTAGATCCTTGATTCACACCATCGATCTACCTGACATGGATACCTACAAACTATTGATCTCCCCACTAGTTGGATTCACGCATGCCACTTATCACTAACTGATTAGCCGTCTAGATTGTTGACTATTTGATTTAATCTCATAGCCTTGAAAACTCGAGTTACTCTTTGTAGTATAAACCAGGGTTTCCTGACTACTTACTTATAAGGTTTATAAGTTCTTTTTAATTAGTTTTGACCTTGGAAAATCTAAAAAACACTATTCAAGACTTATTTAGGTTCTCCAAGCTCTTCAACTTTGGGTTTTTAAAGTTCTTCAACTTTAGAGTTACCATTGCTTACAATTTATAAAACATTCTGAGAAATAAATCTTGGAATACCTAAAGTCTTCTACCTTGGGAAACCTAATTTACACTAGCCAGAGTAATTTAGATTCGTAAACACAAATTACTTACCTATCTCTGGCAAGGGGGCAAGAGAGAAGAGGGACTTGTGTGAGAAAAAGGAAAGTAGGGAGCTATAAATTCTTGTAACCACCACCATCATCTTTCTTTAACCATGGAGTGAGTCGTTCAAGGTCATCACCAACCTCTTCCATCCCATTTTAAATTCAAATATTCCTTTTTGAAACTAAGTGAGCCATGATAGAGGTAGATTCATGTTCCCACTTGATGTGAATGAGTTGATCCCTACATTAAGACTCGACATGCTCCTTTTACTTTCTCATGTACTACCTAAAAAATGATGAAGTCTCCATATCTTTGACACTAGACCGATCCATGCTACCTCTAATCATGTGGCCATTTTTCAAGGGTGAGAGCCATATAGAAGGACAAAATCCTCCATTGATTTGCACATACTAGCTCTCGCCAGTTGCTTGGGCTTTCCTTTGCCTTGGTTGGTCATTAGAGGCTAACTCAGATCCTTGATTCACACCATTGATCTACCTGACATAGATGTTTGCAAGCTATCAATTTCCCCACCAATTGGATTCGCTCATGCCACTTGTCACTAATTAATTATTCCTCTAGATTGTTGACTATTTGATTTAATCTCGTAGCCCTGAAAACTTGAGTTACTCTTCATAGTGTAAATCGAGCTTTCCTGACTACTTAAATTATAAGGTTTATAAGTTCTTTTTAATTAGTTTTGACCTTGAAGAATCCCAAAAACACTATTCAAGACTTATTTAGGTTTTCCAAGCTCTTTGACTTGGGGTTTTTGAAGCTCTTCAACTTCAGAGTTACCATTGCTTACAACTTATAAAACATTTTGAGTAACATAGCTTGGAAAACCTAAAGTCTTCTACCTTGGGAATCCTAATTTACATTGGCCATGAGTAATTTAGGTTCGTAAACATAAATTAATTCTATTTGTAAAAACTTTATAAGTTGAGTTGTTGAAAGAACCCGATTTGCACTAGAAGGAGTAAAAGTACTTAGCTTCTCTGATTTGTAAAAAAAAATAGCCTCTTCTAGATCTATTCCTGTAACTGTTGCATGTGTAAGGTGTGGTACTTAGAAAGTTGTTTTAAACTTTGTTCACATAGTCCTTATTTAAAATGGATAAACCTTTTCCAAGCCCTGTATGTTCTTCTAAACTTGCCACTTTTTCTTGAATTTCCATCTTCTCACGCTTAGGCAAAATTTTGGTATGTGGGCCAAAAATGGCCAACACTCACCTCTATAGAGGTCCCTAATGATTGTGATGGTCTAAGTCATGAAAATAGATCAGATGCAGTTATCCCCAAAGCCTATGAGACCCGATGGCCTAGGATGCCATCATATGGTGACATCGCATGGATTCAAAGCCCAGAGGAAGTGGTAGATACTCCAAATAGTGAGGATCCCTAGATTTAGCATGATCATGTCATGTGGCAAAGTGGAGAGAAAACTATAAGCAAACTTGGGATGGTATCAAGGATCACTTCTATATAGACCTATGAGGGCCTGTGATGTTGCATTGAATTATTTCCCATCCAGTTATGGGTGCCTTCATGATTCACTATGGATGGAATTTTACATGGTGGAAAGCATGACTCTAGGAGTTTCATTGATGATGTGGCCCATGTACACTGATCAAAAATCCATTTTATGTATTTCTAAAATGTTGTTATCAAAGGAGGATGCCTCATTACTTCATTAGACAATGCCATCTCTTCTCTTCTTAATAAATTAACCTTTTTTCCCATGCGAGGTAGTAGGTTGTAGTGAAATTACTTACTCCTTTTTGACAAAAAAATGTCATAACATATTCATTCTCTCCATTAAGTTCACATAGATAAGACACATTACCAAATCTTTCCTCTACCACAGGGGCAAAGACATTGCCTTCACGAATATAACTACTGATATAGGTGGAAAATGTGGGCCTTCGATAAATCTTTCTTCTCTCATAGGTGGTAAAGGCAAGGCCTCCATAAATCTTTCATGTACCATAGGTGGAAAAGGCAGCTCCTTCTATGTTTCTAAAGACCGCATGTCATGTCTATAACTTCCTCTCATGTTAAGCTCCTGGAACATAAAAGGTCTACAGCTTCTGCTTCCTCTGATATTATGCTTATAGGGCATGAAATCTAAAACATAAATAGAAGAGAGAAAGACTATTCCTTCCCATATCTTATTCTAGGACAATAATCTTTCAACCTTGGCACTCCGAGATATTACATCTACTTGATACATTTCATTCAAAATCCTTAAAGCCTAGTCAAGGAAATCATTAGGTGCATATCTTGAGACCATAGCATTCCATTTATTCTCCTTCCCTTAATCATGGATTTAACATGAACTTTTTTTTATCAGGTTGCCTAAAATCCTAAGAGTGAGAGGGTAGCACAAATTGGTAAGTACCAGTGGTAGAGATAGTTGTGCCTTCATGACAGGATAACTACAACAATTAAAAAAAGGAAAAATACAATCATCAATGTGTCGGTTGTTAGGTTTTCCTTCGTTGTTTCATCTAATTTCTCATTTTAATGTTTAATACAGTTGGCTATCTTGATACAAAAAAAGATTTGGTTATGGAAAATGATGCACTCATCTCTGTGTTGCCACCCAATGAGAGTGGAAAGGGTTTGAGCAGTATCCATGAAGATTACATGAAAACCAAGTCTTTAGAGAACTGTTATATCGATGGAGAATGAGAAGATAAAATTGAAAACTTCTTCCATAAACAGTGGAGCAAAAGAGAACCTAAAAACCCTCATAAATTATTACTTTTGTAAAATACTTAAGATCCATTTATTTTATATGATTTGCATCCTTTACTTTTATTTTACACTAAACACAAATTATCTCACCAAACTATTTTTTACTAAAAAATTTCTTTAGACATTACTTGAATCTTTAGACCAACTGCTAATTATAATTACACTGAGGAATATCTTTGTGACAAGGCCCCTCTTCCCCGCCTCCTCCCCCAAATATTCATCTCACGTAGCACCGAAAAAACTAAAGTTTTTGTCACACCTCATCTATTGATGAGTGTTTGCAGGCATTATCTGTTTTTGCACAGTTGGCAGGGATTTTGGAATGGCACGATGAAAATCAATTTTGTTCTGGGCAATCTGTTGTTACAGTAAGAATAAGACCTCCTTTGTTCAACCAATTCATGTATTACGATCGAATCCAGGCAGGGTTCAAATGCAGAGGCATCCTCTTTTCCGGAACCGCCCAGAATTGCTGACATTGCCGTAGAAGCTACTCATTATCCACTGCGCCAGCTTAATCATGCTGCTCAATGCTGAGTCTGGTGATGGAGAGCAACTCTTGCTCGAGTGGATTGTCCATCCTTTGCTCAAAATATTCTGTCATAGAGTGTTGTTGGAAAAATGTTAGAACTAACAAATCTGAGTGTAAAAAACTCAGGTGGATCAGAAAATACGTTGTGTTTTCATGAGGGAATGTATTTTTTCTGGTTTCCAATCAAAATTTGATTAAATATATAGAAAACACAAAACAAGACATGAAGAGTTTTCGCTACAAGATGTGGACGTCATTGAATGTGCCAGGTAGCATTGTTGTTAGGGTACGCTATTGTAGTTTTCAATATTACTTAAATAATGTTTAATGTACATTTATATTATAGTGTAGATTATATAATATTTATATAATACTAACATTTAATATATTATTTATATGTATATAATAATAATGAAATATAAGAATACAATAAAATATAATTTCAAATATTTTAAATCTTCTTCTTAATGGATCCAAAATATATATTTATGATTTTTTTCAATTAACATCTTCATGATTGGTTAGTTGCAACAATAAAAAAATAAAAATAAAATCTTTGATACGCAAATTGAACTTTGTGTTATGTGATAGGGTTATAATTAACAAAGTTGTGGGGTGGGCATCATGGTGACTAGTGGTGGAGGAGTTGGTGCAACACTCATCATCATCGATATGTCTCTTGTGAAGCTAGACAGATCAACATGAGTTGTGCGAGAAACTTGAAAAATATTTATGATGTAACATTTAAAATATTAAAATCAATATTTAACTCTATTATAAATTAAATTATATAATGTAATTAACATAATATATAATATACAATATTAATATATATATTAAAATATATAATATAATATATGGTCTAATACATAATATAATAATATGGTTTAATATAAAGTATACATAATATCATATAATATTGAAATATATCTATTATATATTGTAATATTGTATATAATGCATTATATACTTTATTATGGTCTAATACATAATATAATAATATGGTTTAATATAAAGTATACATAATATCATATAATATTGAACTATATCTATTATATATTGTAATATTGTATATAATGCATTATATTCTTTATTTTATTGTATATATTATATATTTTAGTATATTATATATTCTGTTATATATCATAATATATTACATATCAAAATATATTAATAAGACTTAAGTCATTCATGTAAGACTTCAAAGGCTTAGGGGATGTTGATAAAGGTTGGGGTTGCATGAAAAGGGCCCAGGAAATGGATAAAATAACATTGGGAAGATTGATTTGTTGAAATGAATGAAATGTGTAGTGTTTTATTGGGTAGGGTCACTCCCAAACTTGTTAGAGTCTAGGAACCCACCTCTAACCTAAAACTAACATCTGGGAACAACTTAATCTTAGGGTTTTCCCTAGGTGTCAAACTTAGGGAACTCGACCTAGCAGACCCTAGGAGCTTGGGCTCAATGAGAATGGATAATAGGTGGGAGGGATACAAAGCTTGGATTGAATGCGAGCTTGACACTTATCATGCATAGAATGATAATGGGATCCAATAGAGAAGCAAAGGGTGACACTATAGAATTGGTAGAACTTGCAATGAGTAAGATAAGGATAGTTGTCCCATAAAGAATAAACCCAAGGCTTCTAAGGAGTAAAATAGATTGTTTTAAAAGAGCCAATATGATGCTCATATAAAATTTAGAAGTGCCACATGACACAAGTGCAAGAGCCAAGAGAAACATAAGGAGTTAAAATGTGAAGTGATGGGCAACCTAAGGATAAATTTAATGGTCACATACCCTTCACTTACCCATTTCAACCCCAAAACACACCAATGGATATTTTCCATGTATCTTTGTGAGCTTAGCATCCCATGGGGCTAAAATTTGACACCCGTCTACCCATGACTAAGAGGAAAGAGACCAACAATCATTACTTTCCATGTGAGACACTAACTAAATAAGGAGAGATCTTTCATTCAAACTCTTCAAGAGCTTGCAATACCATCAATGTGGGACTAGACTTTTTCATAAAATTTTTTTATCTTTGATCTTGACCATAACCTGTGGGCCATCTTCAAAACATATCTGATGTTGCTCACACACCTTGAACCTAAGTGACAACAGGGTCTATCTCAATACCAACATACACGTTGGGCCCTATTGATTTTAAAGAATTTCTCTTAATGTTTTTGGGTGAGTGTGGGACTAAATTCCCATAATTTTTTGTGTATCTAATCCATCCCATTTTCATTTAGAGAGTTGATTTGAGCCTAAGTCTACAGGCTGATCAAAGAGGCTTTAGAGGATGAAGATTGTCCAAATCAATCATCTTGAGGATCTTTTATCCATTTTTAAAGATCTTTTTGTGCAGACCCAACCTTTGTCAGTGTCCCCCGAGCCTTTGAAGGCTTATGTGTGTGACTCAAGTCTTACATGGATTTGAGTTTTAGTTTTAAGCCTTTAGAGATTTCCCTCCCAAGCACAAAGTTCACCACTTGGCCGAAAGACATACATCAAGGCCTTTATGAAATGAATAAAATATGTATAGTGTTTTATTAGGCCACATTGCTCCCGAACTTCTTAGATTCTGGGAGCCCACCCCAAACCAAAAACCAACATCTAGGCACAACATAACCTAATGTTTTCTTAGGGTTTTAGACTTAGGGTACTTGACTTATTAGTTCCAAGGAGCCCAGGCTCAATGAGCACAAATAACAAGTGGGAGGGAGACATAGTCCAGCTTGATTGTAAGCTTAACACTTGTCACACTTAAAGTGAGATTGAGTCCAATAGATAAGTGAAGGGTGACACATCAAAATTGGTAGAATTCATAATGAGTAAGATAAGGATAGATGTCATGTAAAGAATAAACTAGGGCTTCTTAGGAGGAAAATAGATAATGTGTTGGTAGAGCCAACATGGAAGGCTTATTTTAAGAGGCCCTAAAGGAAAAATTATTGGAAATATCTAGTAAATCTAGGAAAATATGATTCATGGGCATGGTGAATCTCTTGAGGGCAATGGTGAATAGTTGAGCTAAATGGTCTAACCAAATGGATGAGATGAACAGCTGAAAGAAATGAATGAACTGAAAGGGCTAGTCAAATGGCCAAATGGTAAGGTTAAACCAAATGTCTAAGCCAAACAGTCAATTTGATCAACTTGGCCACACAAATAAGATGGATGGCTAAACTAGATGGTTGAGCCAAATGCCTAGATAGGATGACTAATCTGAATGATTGAACCGAATAACTAATACGACTAATTTTTGAAGACTTTTGGTATTATAATTTTTTACCATTTTATGAACTACTAGTAGATGAGGTTGCCTTGAATAGTTCTCAAAATTATACACATAAATGTAAACCCAAGATGTGTTGTTAACTATTGTGACCTCATCGATGGATAGTGAGATAAATAGTGATTTTTGAACACTTTATTTTAAATCTTCAATGTCAACCATTACTAGATATTTTTTCATTTCCCAAGCACTTCTATCTGACCAATGTGATTATGGAATATCTATAAATCCATTATGTTGAAACAAAATCTTATAATCTAAAAAATAGGAAATAGGTCTACCTTTTTTAGAATATGGTATATAGTAGAGAATTGTATGTATTTCACCTTTAGATGGGACTGCTTGAATTTACCAAAATTTGTTTCAATTGTTCCCCATTTCTCCACAAGATGTTATTGATGTTTCTTATCATTTTCATGCTCCTGTGCATATCTTACATGCATGCATTCTTTTATAGTTTTGCACCTGTGTGTTCTTGTTATCACTCCATCTAGATGCTTCACTGTCTCATATATTTTTCCATAATGATTCTCAATCATGTCCAATTTCAATTGTATTATATGTTATTTTCTTAGTTTCTAGCTACATATTGTACATGTGCATTCTTTCAGAGTAACATCAGCATTTTTAGGCTCTACAAGTTCTATGAAGGGAGATTTTGTCGCCCAGTCCACCTTAAAGGACCTTCCAATTATCCATCTACTTTTCTTTCTTTATAAATATTTTTAAGTAGAGGTTTCAACTGAACTTTATGTTTGGTGAGATGATCCAATCTCTTCTGCCACTTTAGTGTTATTATAATTTTCATCAAAAACTAGAAGAGCATCTTTGAGTGGTGGCATGTCATCATCAAAAAAATCTTTAGGGGGTGATATGGTATTCTAGTTGATTATACCTTATGAGATAACAATGCGGATTTCTACATGTAAAATGGTTTTAATATTATTGAATAGTTGAAGCCAAATTTATGACAAACCAAAAAAATAATAAATACCTGGATTTTGAGTGCATTGTGATTATGTGGACTTTTTGGTTGGGTCTTTAAAATAAGATAATATGGATGATTTTTTTGATGATTGGCTTGTCCTTTTAGTGTTCCTAATAGATTTCATGATATCTTGTGCTTTTTGACTCTATCATTCAACACTCCCATTTGGTACAATCATCTAATAAAAAGGTTTCGTTGATTCCTAGATCTACCATGCATGTCTACCATCTAATGCTTCTATTCAGCTCTATCATTTAGCTATGTCATTCAGCTTGGACGTCTAGCTAAGTCAATCAATTGGGTCACTCAGCTCTATTTTTTAGCTCTGTCATTCATTTGGGTCATTCGATGTTGTTATTCAGTGCTGACATTCGACTAGGCCATTCAGATCTATCATTTGGTTGGGTCAATCAACTTTGTTGTTTAGCTCTATCATTTGGCTATGCCATTCAATTGTACCTTTCATTTGGATCATTCAGCTCTATCACTTAACTGTGTTATTAGGCTCTATTATTCATTTCAAGCATTCAGCTCTACCATTCAATAGAATAGTTTAACTTGTTTTTTGGTACTATCATTTATTTTCTTCCTTCACTATTGTTTTTTGGTTATGTGCTCCTCTATTTTTGGTTCTGCTTGTTCCCTTGGTTGGTATAGGTCAGACACTAAGGGGATCTACTATATATATCTAGTGAATGTAAGGGTAATCTTATATATCATTGTAAAGGGTTGGCAAGCCAATCCTCAAAAAAAATATCTTTGGAATTTTAGTGATTCAGTCCCATCTACCGACCCTAAAAAATCACCAAAACCAAAATCCAAAAAAGTAGAATATTTATGAATTAATGAATATTCATCACTAAAAAAACCCTACTAACATAAATCTCATAATGAATTCAAAAGTGCCACACAACACAAGCACAAGAGTTAGGAGACACATAGGGATTTAAAATGTGAAGTGATGGGTGAGAGTGATAATGATGAGTTTGCATCAAGGTGGTAAGTGATTTAGGTATCCCACCTAGTAACCCAGGGATAAATTTGATGACTGCATGTTCAACACTTTCCCATTTGAGCCCCAAAACACACCAATGGATGTGTTTTATGTGTCCTTATGATCTCAACATCTCATATGGCTAAAATACAACACCTATCTACCCATCATCGAGTGTACAAATACCAAAAATCATTTATTTCCTAGTGGGACACTGACAAAAAAGGGAGAGCTCTTTCATTTAAAATCTATAAGAGCCTACAATCCCATCAATTTGGGACTAAATTCCTAAGAGTTTTTAACAAAAAAATGTTTATCTTTGATCCTAACCATAAGCCCCAGTGGGCCACGTGGGTCATCTTAAAAGCATATCTAATGCCACCCACACAATGTAAGCCTAAGAGACAACATGGTCCCTCCCAATACCAACATACACATTGAGCCCTATTTTTTTAAAGCATTTCTCCCAATAATTTTGTGTGAGTGTGGGACTAAATTCCCATATTTTGTTGCATATTTATTTAGGCCCAATTATGTCTAGAGAGTTGAGCCGATCCCGAGCACATGAGCTAATAAAAGAGGTTGTAGGGGATGCAAATTATCTAGGTGTCAATTTCCTTTGCATTTAAATAATGTTAGGGTTGACTCAGATTAGGGAGAAAATAAAACAAAGGAGAAATGTTTCTCGATGAATACAGAGTGTGTTTGGTGCACTTAGTTGGAACCATAATGAATTGAATGATGAGAGCATATTATACTCGATAATAATATATTAAATTCGCTTATATAATATATATAATATTAGTTATTATCTAAATATTATAAAATATATATTATAATATTTTTATATATAAAACATTAATTATATAAATATTACATATGTTATATTATGTATATAAGTATTAGATTATATAATCTATATTTTAATAATATTTAATATATGATTTTATATTATAATATATTACATAAATTATATTTTATATTTTATTATATATTATACAATATATTATATTAATATATGTATTTTAGTATATTTTATTTTAGTATAATATTTATTGTTAGATTTTAGAGATGGAGGATCCCCTGCCTGATAAAAAAGAAGGAGAAAACCATTGGCCTAACTTGAAGAAACAAGTTCCAACAAGGCATATGACCACACAAAGATAAAAACATCACCAAAAACAATAACCAAAACACTATTGCATTGATTATTGTTTAAGATTACAAAAAAAAAAACTTTACATTCGGCATCACTATCACATGCCCAACTAATCAAAACAACCATGAACTAGACTTACTCTAAAATATGCACCAACTCCATGAACAACCCACCCCTACTTCAACATTCCACTTCATCATCCCATAAGGCTTGAAGCCTTGGTTGAAAAGAAAGACCCACTCTACTAGACGATTAGCATGCACCACTAGTTGAAGACAATGATACCACCTCATGCTCCCTTAGTTTTTCACTACTATCCTAAGCCTTGTGCTACACCACAGACAAACAACCTCAATTTTTTGGGAGCCCTAGCCCCCTCGACCCCTATGGAAACAATCTTGGAGAAGGAAACAAACCACAAAAAGAACCCTGAGCTAGGAATTTCACATCCACCACCCACTCCTTTGACCTTCGAGCATCTCATGAAATGATAAAACTCGATAGAGGAGCCTTGAGAGCTTCAATATTCAACATAGTCACCTTCTTAACGACCTCCTTTTACTCTATTCTAACCACCTCTAGTTCCTTATCCAAACTCATAAGGGTAACAAAGCGAGACTCCATCTCTCCAAAAAATTACAAAGGAACAAACCCCAACTCATTATTACCAAAAAAAGGGAGAGGATCATGAGACCCACTAAGGAATTCTACCAATTCAACCAACAATTTCACCCAAAATTCAAGGGCTAATTTTTTTTGACCAATTCCATCATTTATTCTTTGCCTAAGACGATCAATAGAAGATTTGAAGCAAACAAAGAGGCCACCTCTGAATTAACCCACCACCTCAAAATCCTCTCTAACATCTCACGACCTAGTATTTCTAAGATGGCTTGAGCCACATCTAATGTGGAAGCCCAGAAAATGTGTTTCAACTGTGCCATCGAAACATAACCTGCAAAACCCATTTCTCATTTTGCCCCTCACTCAAATACCATACGCAAAGCCAAAGACACAACATAGTTTTGATCCATTGCATCAATAAATAAAGCATGAAAGAATCTAGAAAAAACCAAAGCTTAAAAAGAAAGAATCGCTACCAATAAGCACTAATTGCAATGATTATCAGACAAACGATTTGCACAAGCCCCATGAATGATAATAAAGGATGGCTCATCAAAGCAAGCATGACACCCCTCCAAAATCCACACACATAAGCTGGCAACAACCATCATTCAAAAATCAAAATTTACCACCTTGCTAAAATCTTCACATGTTTCCCTAACATTATCCTCTTATTTGATTCCAAACTGCTCAATCCCAATGTTACCCAAAATTAGCGACTTGGGTGGCCTCCCTATAGCAGTGCGAACACTTCTAGTTCTAAAATTGAAAGACATCACCCCACACTTTCTTAATGATGTTATTCAAATTCTAAGATTTAACCCATAATTTGGATAAGGCTTGAATGACTACTTGAGAGTCATGTTCAAATTCAAAATTGGATATACCACACTCAAGCACTAGATCAATACCCATCACCAAAGCTTGGGCTTCAGCGTCATTGTTGGTTCCATCTAACAATTTGATTGACACTACTCTAATAAGAGACCTAATACAATCCCTAATCACACACCCTGCTCCGAAAGCACTCAGATTCCCTTGACAAGCTTTGTCAAAATTAAATTTGAACCACCTTAATTGTGGAGCTTGCCAAACAATACCAACCCATTCTTTTTCTTAATTTTGCCATTACCATTTACAATTAACACATTAACAGGGGATTATATTATATTAATTTATATTATTATATGTTATTATTTTTTCTACCATCATTGTGACATTAAAAACTTAATCAAGCAATTTCAATATAATGGTAATGGGGAACACTCTAAGAGTATTAAAAAATGGATTCCAATCAAATTCTCCCAAGATTTAAAAGAAATTAAAACCACACTTATCTCAAACAAGACCTGTTTAGTGATATTTTCCACCGCACTGTTCTACGATTGTGGGCGTAGTTATCCATGGCAGCGTGGTATGTTTCCCTTCCCGTCAACAATTGAAACCATTGCATATGTGTTGCTATGGAGTTAATGGTCCCATGTCCAGAGTGTTTGGCTTGGTGATTGAATTCTTTTCTTAACTCTACATACAGCTAAAGTTCCAACCAAGTGCACATGCTGGTAAAAATAATTATAATTGATAATATATGTATGGAAGGCTTATTTCTATGATAACAGATATTTGAATTGGTATATGTAAATTTGTGGGAGGTGAATTGTCGGACATATGCAATCCAAGTATTTTGAGTAAGATAATTGTACGTTAAATAGATTCCTGATAGACACGTCGTTGGTTGAGACATATATATTGATTTCCACCAAGTTTTAATACAAATCAATTATCTATTTGTGTTTTTACTATTTAAGTATTTATGTCTCATTTGATCATGGAAGCTCTCATATGTATGTAGGCCCCTTTGGTTGAGGTTGCCTTAAAAAAAAAAGTTAAAAACAGTTTTCTTCTTATATAGAGTGATTATATATACTAAATTTCGACTAAAATTTATGCAATGCCAATTGGAATTGTCAAGGACGTAGATTGTAAAAATGATCGTGGAATACATATTACCTGTTCTAACACATATTTATATTATTAAATTTAATAGCACTTCATTATGTCCAGAGGCGTGTACTTCATCTTGCTTTCTGTATTCAATCAACGGTTCACATTCATTTTGTTTATTTATGTAGTTGTTAATTGAAGGAACAGTTCCTGACTACAGTGAACACAACAGCGACTACTCTGCAGGTTACTATTTGCTTATTACGAACTTTACATTCCTTTTTTTTTAATTTCTACAATTTTTCTTTTTTTTTAAAATCTTAAAATAATAATTGTCTTAAACTCTGTTAGAAATGTCAATAGTGACAAAAATACAAACATACAAAGCAACTACTCGTTTAAATACCTTTTTTATTATTATTCTATTGCTACAAATTCGCAGAAATATCAATGGTTATAAAATTATAAACATGCATGGAAGGTAGTGGCATAAGCACATTTTTAATGATTTATATTATTACAAGATTCAATATACAAAGATTAATCTTGAAATACATCATATATGAATTATATAATATTTTGATATTCATGTTAATGTATAGTGGGCGATTTTATTTTATTTTTTAAATTATCTATATCATCTTAATATTATAATTTTGATATTCATATTAATATATAATAGGTAGTCTTTTTATTATAATTATATTATTTAATATAATTATAATAAGATTTAAAATTATATTATCATAAAAATATATGATAAATATAATTTAATTCATTATCTTCATTCTAATCATGTTGATGTTATGAGTTTAGTGTCTTATTCCACTAAATTAATCGAAACAAATATATCTTAAAGAATACACTATATTAGATTTAAAGAATACACTATATTAGATTTAGTATATTCATTATGATAAAAGGTTAGGGATGTTACATATTACCTATAAAAATTGAAATTATATTTCTATCATAAAATATCATATGCTTAGTAAACATGCAATAAACAATTAACATATATAACTAAACAGTAAACAAAAGCTTGCATAGGCAACAACAAAAAATTAAATAGCATAATTTTATTGTTAAAATGTTTATTGACAATAAGTGTAATTAGTATTTTTTATAATACAAATGCAAATAAATATGATTGAATTTATCATAATAAATATTTTTTTTTACGTATATATTTATTTATCAATTATGTTACATATTATTTCGACAAATTATAATATCATATTCATGCATAATATATATGCACCTCATTCTAAATTGAAAATTTTAAATATGCATTCAATAAATAAATTGTATATTTAAATAATAGATAAACATATTAAAACAAAAAATACATACACACACATGATACTTATATTGTAAAAATGTTAAATTAAAATAATTCTACTAAATAATCATTACAAAATAATATATATTTATACATACATTTAACTCCATATATAATTATACATACAAAATAAAAAAAAATAATACTTTTTAAATAATATATTCTTTTGATATGATATATGATAAAATAAAATAAAAAATAAGAAAAAATAAATGATTGTAATATTTTTTTAAATTGTCAAATACTATAAATGTGAATTAATATTTTTTTTAAATTACAAATGCTAAGTATTTTAACAAATGTAATAAAATAATATAAATTTATATGTACATTTAATGCTTCTATATATAGATATACATATACAATTAAAAAAATAAATATTTTAAATAATATAATTTTTTGATATAATATTTGATTGTCAATTATTACAAATGTAAATTAATATAAAAAAATTGGATATAATATTTCATTGTCAATTGCTATAAATGTTAATTGATAAACTTTTTAAAATTATATATATTAAATATTTAAATAATTATAACAAAATAATATATATTTATATGTACATTTAATGCTTCCATATTTAATTATACTTATATAATTATATAATTATATATATATATATATATATATATATATATATATATATATATATATATATATATATATATATACTAAGTTTTTTTAAATTACACATACTAAATATTTAAGTAATTGTAATAAACATCATATCATCATTGTTGGAATTCAAATAATTTTTTTGGTTGGTTCCTCTTTGTAAGAAATAATAAGTAGTAGTTTAATGATAAGAAAATAATTCTTTTGACTTCATATAAGTTTCTATTCTCTTTTATAAAACTTAATTGTTTTCATACTTTTTTAAAAAAATATCGTTCCTACTTTTATATAGATTTTTTCTATTACTATGTTCAAATATGCATTCTTAGCATTGTTTATAGTGTGTTATATATTATTTGCTACAAAATTGTATGTATTTAAATATTAATATTTATAGTGTGTTATATATTATTTGATATAAAATTGTATGTATTTAAATACTAATTGTGTTCGGAAAAATAAATTCAAATTATTTTTTAACTTAGAACATATACTTACAAGTGCTTTTTTGGATAGCAGAAGTTGGGAGTTGTGAAAGGGTGTTAAATTTTATGATTCTCTTCTAACACATCTTCAATTAGATGTTAGATTGTATATCTACCTATATGTATAATACCTATATTTTGTATATATTTATTGTAGATAATATTCTTATAAGATATCATGTTTGATTTCATAGGATGAATCTATGGTTGAATCAATATGAAGTAATTAAAAATCACACATATCTTCTGGATAGATTTAATTATCAACCCCCTCAATGAGACAAACATTTGTGTTCCATTTGAAATTGCTATATCAATTGTGAATGACATTCAAATAAAAGAAGGGTAGAGTAACTAGAATACCATCCACTTTGCTACAAATTTTCTTGTTGATGCTGAAAGTATGACATCTCAACTCC
Organism: Torreya grandis; assembly: GCA_037957365.1. Lineage (NCBI taxonomy): Eukaryota > Viridiplantae > Streptophyta > Pinopsida > Cupressales > Taxaceae > Torreya > Torreya grandis. The sequence goes on from JARHVA010001171.1 coordinate 3,773,457, forward strand.
TATTGTAGATGGAACTACCAAAATCAACATTAACATTTGTGAACTTCCACTCACATTGAAGTCCCTCACTTGTTTTCTATCTCATATACAATTTATTTCAATCAATGTAATAACCGCATGTGAAAATATTTCAAACATGAAATCATTACATCTTTTACATGACCACATTGTAGAAAACAATGAAGCTTATGTATTGTTAGACTTTATGAAAACGGTTTGTGCAACACATTTAGACGTTAAAATAATGTAAAAAATTATTCATGAAAAAGCATTTGACCAACATTGTGGGGGCCTAAGTAACCAATAAACTACATTTTATTCTAGGGCTGCAAATCTTATCAGATATTATACTTTATTACATACAACATATTTTGAAAATATACTATCATGTTATTAATAGTACATTGCCATTCTCCCGATCATGTCATCTTAGTATTGATACATATGCTTGTATTTCACATTAAATCAAGTGTATACAATCTACTATAGTGTCTAAAGCTAATAGATGCAATCTAAGATTAAATCATTCCTTGAAACAATTATGTGGAGAATCAATCCATAACTACAAATCTCTACTTACCTATTTCCAATATCAAAACAACACTCTATCCTATGATTTTGACCCTACTCAAGCACAAAGAATTCATTTTGACTCCTTGATGCTTATATCTAATATTTTTCATATATGCCCACTTTACTATTTACTTTATCTATAAACATAGTTAAAATAACTCTACAAAAAAGATGTTTTTCATCATTGTGTTCATCATGTATTTTGCATTGATAAAAGGGAAAAAATATTATAAAAATAATAAAGAATGACATCTTCCAATAATTTAAAATTCATTACTTTAATAATTCCATGTTGACTAGAAGACTAAACATATCAACTTAATACATTCCAACTAATTTTAGTAATAATGATTCCACATTAAAAATAATCTTCACAAAATTTTATCATAAATTTTGAAAATATATTCAACTAATTTTATAACATATAAGAATACAATTGCTTTCAAGAAATGTAATAAATGAATGCAAAAACATTTCAAACATAAAATCATTACATCTTTTACATGTCCACACTGTAGAAAACCATAAAGCTCGTGTACTACTGGACCTTACAAAAAATGGTTCATGCAATGCATTTTGACCTTAAAATAATGTATAAACTTCTTCATGAACAACCATTTGACCAACACATTGTGGGCCCAAGTAACCAAACAATTATACTTTCTTCTAGGTGTTGTAAACCTTATTGAGTGTTGTAGTTTGTTACATTTTCCATATTTTAAAAATATACTATCACTTTGTTAATAATAAACTATCATCCTCTGAACCATGTCCTCTTAATATTGATACTTAAGATTATATTTTACATAAAAACATATATATAAATAATAGTAATATATTTTTTTTTAATAATATCTGTTATTAGTGGTAGAATAATAATATAATATATATGATCAATTATATTATATTTTATTATTATTATTATTATTATTATTATTATTATTATTATTATTATTATTATTATTATTATTATTATTTTATATATATATATATATATATATACTATTTTTAATGTATAAAATATATGTATACTTCATATTATATCTAATAAATATAAAATAATATTATTCTTTATTATTATAAAAATATTATACTAATTTCATTGTATTGTATTAGAAATGCATTATAGTTACATTAGTATGGAATATTTGATATTCATTGTACTTGGATTATAGTTTCATTTTCTATATATGTTTTTTTTTTTCTCAAATATATTACAACAATGATAATCAATGTTGTTACATTTATATTAGTGATTTAATATTCATTGTATTTACATTCTTTATCTCATTTCCCATGTTTTTATCTCAGATGTACTTTTAGTAGTGCATGAGAACCAGGGACCAAAATAGTTTGAGTGTACCAAAAGAGATCCATACATGGTATTTAAGTATCAAAAAAATATAATATGAAAAAAAATTCAAGAGAAGGAATTTTTTGATTCATATAGTGCACCATATAATGCCATGACTTCTTATCCCTAAAATAAAGCAAAATGTAAAGGAATATGTTTTCTATGGTGAATCCTCTTACAGCTTTCATAATAGGCATTAAAAGTTAAAAAAACATATTCAAGAGGCTTTGGTCTTATTTATGACATAGTTGAAGATGCCTTGAGGTACAATCATGGCCATCTATTAATGCAAAATGGCATAGATGTTCCCAACACAAAGCCTAAATCACAATGCCCAAATAAAGCAAAGAAAATTCATAATGTTAAACAGTTTATATCAAATTGATTTGTACTAAAGTTTAATATGTACTGCATGATATACTAATATTAGTTTTTTATATATTATAAGCATGCTTATTTGTACATCTAGCTCAAAAATAACTACATATTACACAAATTGCAATATAATACCAAGTACAAAATTGTTTATAATACTATGCATTCTAAACTCTTACAATGTTCTACACTACATTTTTAGCTTTCATTGTAAATATCTTCGTATGCAATCTAAATTATATTTCTATCAATGATTACAATTTTCCTTAAAAACATACATTTCTCTAAATAGCAGTGTTCGTGTCATCTATTTTTTGTAATTCCAAGAAATCTTAGTCCATTTGCTTAATATACTATGTATTTGAGCATTCAATCAAATACAAATCCCTTGAATGAATGTACATCTATACATTTAAACTCCACACATATATTTATGCCTATACTAGAGATACATTCTTACATTCAACCATGTACTTTTTTTTATTACTTGCATTTCTAGATAAAAGGATGTTTTTTTAGTTACTTCTATTGGATTTTATATAGGATTCTACTCAATATAAATAAAATCACTTCCCAAATTCCAATATATCTAGCAACAACTTGATTCAACAATGGAAAATCATGGAAAATAAATTGATGTAAGTGGAATCTCAACGTTAACATCTGAGAGTGAAAGCATAGGCACAATGCCACACATTTCAATTAGAGATAAATCCTTACAAAAAAACTAGATTATATATGTAAGTGTGCTTAAATGGGGTATTCTCTATAATTACTCAAATACTAATGGCCCAAAATAGGTATTTACCTTCAACATTATTGATAAAGAGGATGAAATCACTGTTACTTCCTTTGGTGAGGTTGCATGTCATTACTTCAATTAGGTTCAAGTTTGGAAGATATACTTTATTTCAAATACAAATTTGAAATATGCAAACAAATAATATAATAAGACTAAATTTCCATGTGAAATCATGTTTAACATGGAATCAACTATTAAACATTGTTTTGAGGAAGACCCCACAATTCCATTATATCAATTTGATTTTAAATAAATTAATCACATAAAATATGTGATAAAAAACACAAATATTGATACCATTGGTATTATTATTTATGTTACTACTACTACCAGTTTCATGAGGCAAGATGAGACTTTGATTATGAGAAGAAATTGTTGCTACAAGACAACTATGATTATGATATTAAGGTGTCCTTCTGGGGCGATATATGTGAGGAAGGGGGAAAGTATTTAGCATATTTGTGTGATCAAACTACATAGCCTCCTTTGATTCTTGCCATTAGAAAGCGAATAGTTCAAACATATTGTGGAAAGAAAATAGGAATCAACTTAGATACATGGTTCTTCATTAATCCAAATATACCTAAAGCACATCAAATAAGAAGATGGTTTGAGGGGAATCGTCAAAAATTGCTAGCGTCATCACTAAGTATAAGAATTAATGAACTTAAAACAATTTTAGAAATACATCAATTAGGGCTTCTTGGAACATTGAATACATTTATATTAACTACTATAGGCATACACATTATTAAAATGACTAATTTCTATTATCTTGCATGTATTTATGTACTAAATAATAGATAGTGTAAAAAGAAATTACTTCAAAAAGATGATGGAACTTGGCATTATCAAGAATGTAACCTTGATGTGAAGGATGGAAAAAGTGAGTATAAGTATACTTTAAATTTCATATTAGAAGACATGATAGACATCATATGGACAATAGTGTTTGATGATGTAATTGATACAATTATGAGTATTAAAGCCTAAGAATTATAATAGCTATCAACATCTCTTGATGACACTTGGGAGGTTATTAAAAAAAAAATTCAAGTATCAGTTCACCATGTCTATAAAATTTGAATTATTAATGACAAGGAATAAATGCACTATACTTTATTAAGTTCAAGTAAGGATGAATCTACACCACCAGATCCTGCATTACTTAATGTGTCTAATGTTATTTGATACATATATGTAGTCAGTCATAGCTAGTCAAATATAATTTTTCTTTATTCACATATGCATAATTTATAGATGCAATAATTATTATTGTTCCACTATAGTCGCATAGAATATATTATTTTCACTTTTTTGTACCTACCCATGAATAAAACATTCAGATGTTGATATTCATATATATAAGACTAATATGTTTCTTTTCAAATATTTACTTTTATGCAAAGTGTATTATTTCCATAGTAACAAAAATCATAAAATGTGCAAGAATTGTGCGGCTAAACTATTTATCATTATTAATGTAGGCATACATGAAAAATGAAAATTAAAATAAATGGGCTCGGTTGAGGTACACAAGCCAAAAATGAAAACATTAGCACACACTAGACACTTCAATACAATGTGCATATAATAAATATCTACATTGTTGTCACTGATGGTGATATTATAAAAGTCCATAAATGATTTCATATGAGATTCAACACTCTATCCTCAGTAAATGCATGCTTCACTTGAAATGAGTTATATCCAACTATCCAAATAGAGCATTACAGTGGCAAAAATACTTGTCACCATTGAATTTCTACGAAAAATAATAATTGGTATACTATTGATAATAACATGGAGCCATGGATACAAACTACAAATTTGTCAAATTTGACACAAGTAAAGAAAGTGCTTATTACTTATGTTGACCAAATATTATAGGTAACACATTCATGTGGTTGTAAATATAAATATAGTGGCCACACTATTAGCTTTCTCAAAGATATATCCTCCATTATCAGAACCTACCGCCTCAAGTTGAATATATTGACATCCTAGTGTTATGAAGAATTGGATCAAAAAGCAAAACATATGATTTATTTGTAAGTAGATTGTGTGTCATGAAAGATTTTCTTTAAAAATTGAAAAGGATCCCTATTATGTATAAGTTTAGCTCGATGAAAAAGTAAGAGATGCCCCACAATCTGAACCTATTGGTATCTCCTTTCTCCTTCAACACACCACTATAGATATTATAGACATATAAATCAATGATGAATATTTTGATAACAATTTAAATACACCTCTATACCTTCACTATCCCCAAATGTCATCTTTTTTTGCTTCCCTTCAAAATACATAAAGAGAAGTTGATGAAATAAGGAACTATGTGAATAACCCTAAAAATTGTATTCCAACTATAATTTATTGGCCCACTATCGACAAGTTACCTATTAATTATTAGAACACCCAAGGATTATTTTCTATGGCATTTCCTACTCTTTTTATAATAGGTGTTTACATCTACCAACAACCCCATATTAAGAGCATGCAACTCTATGAATATGCTTTAAACCTACTTAGATATAAACATAATTAGTTTGGATCCATCCATGATTTCAATATTTCTTGTTGAATATCATGATGTAACACTAAAAATAGGCAACATCTATAGTATTCACTAAACAAATCTTGAGGATAACTTCATAGTTATAAAATCAGACTAGCGTGGGCATATAACATACTTGTTGCAAGCATTACAAATCAACTAATACTTTTTGGGATTTATCTTAGAGTCACACATTCATTTTGGTGCAAATAAAATAATGAATTAAAGGATATGATTAAATAATTGGGATCACCCACACTATTATTCACCTTTAGTGTAGTAGACACTAGGTTATCATATCTACATAAAGTCACACCAACAACACCAGCATCTCATGTACACAATAATTCTTATTACATAAATCAGATCATAATTACAAATACAAATCTCACATATTCATATATAGATAAAATATTTTCAATTTTCCATGAATAAATTCTTCATAAGCATCTCCACAACAAAGACTATTGATATAGGTAATCATAATCAACATATATTTTCAAACACTCATAGATATTGTAAATACTTCTATAACCATTATTAACATCTATATGATTTGTTCACATGTATGAATGGAAACACAAAGGCTCAACATGCATCCATTGGTTTCTATGGTTATAAAATGAACCTAACATGGACACATTAGACTAGGATGATCTGGGTCAAGTTGATTATGCAAGGAAATCCTTTAACCACCATGTAACTACATGGAATCCATGTAACATGAAATACAATCCATACAAAAATATATCATTCTGATCTTGATGATCCATGCTTACTCACCACCAATCACATATTGATTATCTATCTTGCTAAAGATTATGATGAACTTTTGAATCAAGTACCATGCCACACCAAGTGCAATAAATCAACATGTCTATGT
>JARHVA010001171.1:3785000-3787651 GCA_037957365.1 Torreya grandis
GAAGTCTCCCCTTATGACAGTTTAAAAGTAAAATGATTATAAAAGTGGTAGACATTAAAAAATATTTATGGAAATAAAATAATTTGAAAATGATAAAGTGATTTGTGAAAGAGAAGGACCAATGGTCTCAATAGCTTATGTCAAAGGAGCATCTAAGAAACTAGTGATAATCCTAAAAATGGTAGATATCTATACAAATTTTAAGCCTAAAAATACATTATGTACCTCTCTAGATATGGAAAATTATCCCATTGATCCAAGATTACACAAAGGTGTTTATTTGATCTCATGTTCTAGAGGTAAACCATAAGTCAAGGAAACTAGAAAAAAATAACAAACCAAAATTAAAGAACATATTAATGACATTTTGTGTTCCTATTCAAATGATTCAATACTTGCATAACCTTCACATAAGACTAAGCACCAAATTTATTTTTAAAAAAATCAAGGTTGATTTTTAAGGAAGATTGATACTGACCAAGTAAGGTTAGGGAGACTATTTAAATTGAAAATATACATAAGAATATCAACATGGATAATGGACTTAGCATTGGAAGAACTTGGAAACCACTAATCAATCACATATCAAGAACAAGTGAGACTTGATGTATGTTAGAGGTAAGTAAATATAAAAGAGAAATAGTTTTTTTTTTTTTTTCATTTTTTCCTTTACTATATTCTCTAGGTGATAGGTGATGTAAGTTTTCAAAGGATTGTCCAATCACTTGATTTTTTATTTTTGTTTGGTATTGCCATATCTTGGTGTGCTTGGCTGACCATTATTCCCCATTTTGGCCTTTTTATTACTATGTATTATGAAGCTTAACTATTGTTTGTTCCCCAAAGCTTAATTCTTATTTGTTTATCTTATCTCCTTGAAGATGAGTACACAAATTTTAATCGAAAAATTAGATTTCATTTTTCTAAACAAAATGGATCCAAAAACCAATAGTTCAAACCTTTTTCTTCTTGAAAATATGCATAATATTATGAAATAACATGCAATAATTACATGAACACTCATAATTATTATGTGTTAAAATCATGGCATGAAAATGTAGATTGACAACCAATACTCTCAAAACATGTTGTAAACTATATTGTAAATTATGCCAAAAATGAAGAGAAATTCAAAAATATATCAATAAATGTTGATGTGACTTACAAATGTTGAAAACCCATAAAAACCTATCACACAAGTGTATAGATGCTTGTTAAATAAAATAATTATTTACATAGATATAGGGTCAATGGATACATGCCACATGTTACTATACCTTCATTTTATGAAGTGTATTAAACTATTTATATCATTGAATGTTGAGCATAAAGTTTTCAAATCAGTATAAAAGAGGATGATGAAAATGAAAGACATGAAAAATCAATAATTGATGGGTACATTGATAGACCTCACTCAATGCAACATTTACCAATCATCAAGTCCACAAGATCTTAGATATATAATCATAAAATTAGTAGAGGAGAAATGTGGAAACCATGAAAAACATATGCTTTTATGAGGGTATAGCCAAGGTTTTGTAGCATCCCAAAATAATATAATCAGATTTTTTTGGATTTTTATTTATTAGAGTTACTATTATACAAACCATTTTGATTAGAACATAGAATGGATCATTATATACATGAAATAAAATCCTTTTTACTTGCATAATATCTGAATTTAAGTGAAGTGATAGAGAAACTATGTCTTGGTTATTTCTTTCAAAATCATTATCATCTTCTTTGTTAAATATTATTACTAGTTCTTAGGAAAAGATGTTAATATGTGTATATGAAGCCCATAATGAGGAATATTATAATTTTAGCATAAGTTACCAATAAAGGATCAGCTTTTAGGTACATCATAGCAGCTCTAGAGATCAACTTCATCACTAAGCTCCCAAGATGATCAACAAAGTAATATTATCTATTATTGGGAATTGATCATTTCCATGAATATATATCTACATGAATGGTAATATAATAAGATAAAATAATTCTTTGTATGATCTCATGGAATTATAAGGATATTCTAGTAGAATATATAACATTTTTTCCAAGCTATGGACTTCCATAGGTAAGCTATAGACTTCATCAAGCTTGTTATGAACTTCGTCAGGCTTGTTACAGACTTCATTACATTTTCTACGGACTTCATCAATCTCATTATGTAATTCTATATAAATGATAAGGACTCATTTGTAAATAATGTATAAATCATTATATGATTTTTTGGTCCATTCTTAGATGACCAAAATCATTTATAGCTATCGCAAGTATGCTTTCTATTTATAGTCTTTCTATATATAGATTTTTATATATAGACTTTCTATTTTTGGAATGTATCTAACTGTATATTTGTATAATTTAGATAATTTAATCATAATAAAATCTCTCTCCATATTTTGTGATGATTGAGGCTATGTTGTAATAGATTTGATTCCTATAATAAATGTCTCTCTCCATATTTTATGGAGATTGAGATAGGCTAGAATATTTAGGTTATTACTTATGAATAAGGCATTGGTTGGAAGTATGATCTTGTAAATGTAAGCTCTCACACCATTGAACAAAATAAATAAATATATTTTTCTCTCAATTATTTTTAATAATTCATTCTAAAGTTCATGGCATAAAAGCTTGTGATTCAA
>JARHVA010001172.1:0-217500 GCA_037957365.1 Torreya grandis
CACTTGTACCTATACATGTACCTATTTATATTCTTCTCCCCCCTTTGACATCAATGGTAAAGGGCCTACCTAGAGAAAACACTTAGCTCCCCCTTAATTGATGTTGACCTCAATGGCAGAAAGTAAAATAAATTACTCCCATTTTCTCCCATAAATACTTAAATGTGTCTTTTGGTAGTGATTTTGTGAAAATATCTACAATCTACTCTATAGTATTGATATATTCCATTCTTAACCTATTGACCAGCAACTTGCTCTCTCAAAAAGTTATATGTAATGGGAATATGTTTTGATCTTTAATGCATCACTAGAATCTTTGAAATATTAATAGCACTTGTGTTGTCACAAACTGTGTAAATAGATTCATCATATTTTACATTCATATCTTCCAAAGTTTGCTTCATCCAAATCACTTGAGTACAACACAATACCACTGCAATATATTTTGCTTCAATTATAGAAAGTGATAATTCTACTTTTTTATTAGCCATGATACTAAGCTATCACCAAGAAATAAATCTCATCCACTTGTACTTTTTTTATCATCCAAGCAACCTACCCAATCTAAATCTGTATAAGTAACTAAAGTGAAATCTATGAGTATGGGATACCATAATCCATAATCCAATGTCCCCTTGATATATCTAAATATATTCTTCACCAACTAAACATGACTATCTTTTGGACATGAATGATATCTTGCAACCATACCTACTATGTGCATGATGTCTGGGCTTGATGCTATCAAATATAAAAGACTACCAATCATATATCTATACAAAGATTTATCTTCAATAGGTGAATCTTCATTCTTACTCACCTTATTTCCTATACACATTGGTGTGCCAACTAGTGCACAATCCTCAAAACAAAATTTATTCAACATTTCATTGGAATATTTAATTTGAGATATGAAAATCCCTTTATTTGACTAAAATATTTGTAATCCTAAGAAAAATGACAATTCTCCAAGTATATAAATCTCCAATTCTTTTTGCATATTATCAAAAAATTATTTTGTCATATTTTCAATGTTTCCTCCAAAAATGATGTCATAAACATATACCACAAAAATCAATTGATGCTCACCTTGCATTTTGATGTAGAGATTACTATCAACAAATCCTCTCTTAAAACCTTGATCCTTTAGGTACTTATCAAGTCTTGCATACCAAGCTCTGGGAGCTTGTTTCAATCCATACGGTGATTTCTTCAACTTGCATACATGGCTACTAATATTTGAGAGAATAAATCCCTTAGGCTACTCAATGTAGACCTCATCTTCTAGATTCCCATTTAGGAAGGTAGGTTTGACATCCATATGAAACACTTTGAAAATTTTAAACACTGCATATGCAAGAAACAATCTAATAGCCTCTATCCTTGCCACTGGTGTAAAAGTTTTTTCAAAATCTATTCCCTCAATTTGAACATATCCTTTGCATACTAATCTTTCTTTATTCCTAGTCACTTCTCAATTTTCATTAAACTTGTTATCCATTTTGTTCCTATCACATTGTGATCTTTTGGTCTAGGCACTAATTTCCAAGTATCATTATTTTCTATCTATTTTAATTCTTCATCCATTTCCTTAACCCAATGCTTATCATGTCTAGCTTCAAAAAAAGTTCTAAGCTAAATTTTGGATAACAAAGAGAAATTAACTTACTCAAATTCACTTACCATCATTCTTTTAGTGAAAATTACTTCATTTATGTCCTTGATGATGTCACTTTCATTATGATTTCTCTTAACATATTTGTATGGATTTTTGGTGTCCTTTTTCTCCTTCTTCTTATCTTCATCTGATTCTTCAAAATCTTCCTCTTCAATGATTTCAAGAATGTCTACTAGATCACTGATTCTTTATTTTACATCTTATTCTATCTTGACACTTTCAATTTCAACAATTTTATTGGTTCTTTTGTTATAACATTTATAAGTTTCAATTTTTCAATAATAACTAAGAAATACACCTTCATCTATTGTTGATTCAAACTTACCAAGTTTTTTGTTGATTCTATTTATGAAGCATCTACTGTTGAAAACTCTAAAATAATCAACTATTGTTGGTTTGTCTTTCCATAGTTCATAAGGAATTTTGTCACTATTAACTCTCAATAATGCTTTATTTTGAATATATACTATTGTAGTAGCTACCTCTTTCCAATATTTATCTGGTATCTTGGATTCACTTAGCATTATCCTCACCATCTCTTGAACTATTTTGTTTTTCCATTCAACTACTCAATTTTGTTGTAGAGTTCTGGCTGCCAAATAATGTCTCTTTATTCCATGGTCTTCACAAAACTCAATAAAATGATTTGACAAGAATTTTCCTCCTCAATCTGATCTTAGACACTTAATCTTCAAACTAGTTTCATTCTCAACTAATGCTTTGAATGCTTTGAAATGTTTGAAAGCTTCTAATTTTTTCTTTAAAAACATTACCCAAGTCATACATAAAAAATTATCAATAAGCAACATGATATATTTCTCACCTTGAGTAATTTGAGTTCTCATAGGTCCACATAGATTAGTTTGAACAAGCTCTAACATCTGAGTGGTCAAGTACACTTTGGTTTTGAACCACCTTTTGGCCTACTTCACATGTTTACAAGGTTCATAAAGTGTGTCAGATGGGTTTGTAATATTTAGAAGATTACTGACTTCTTAATTCTTGTTGATGTTGATAATATTATCAAAATTTATGTGTCCCATTATCTTGTGCCATAACCAACTTTATTTAATCTGACTTGAACAACATCTTTGACCTTTGATGTCTGATAGCATATACAAATTATTGCCTATTCTTTGAGCATCTATAACCAACACATCTGAATCTTTTCTCCTAATTTAACAACCTTATACATAAAAATTTAGTTTATACCCTTGATCATATATTTGACTTAAACTCAAAATATTATTCTTAAGACCTTCTACATACAAAACATTTTCAATTTTAGTTATACCATTATCCAAACTTAGTGTACTTTTTTTAGTAATTTTTGTAGCAGTATTATCTCCAAATTTCATTGTGATACCATTGATCTTATTCAAGGTTATGAACTTGATTTTGTCTCATGTCATGTGCCTTGAACATCCACTATCAATTAACCATGGCTTTTCATCATTTCTTGTATGCAAAGCTATCTACACCAACATAGATTTTTTAGGTTATTTTTTCTACCATGAACGTGTCTAAACTTTCTTCTTGATGAATGGAACCTTGAAACTCTGGTCCTTCTTGATTGACTCAAACATACTTATATAGTACTAGGCTATGTGTCTATATTTGTTTTACTTATAACATATGATGGCATCTTCATTAAAGCCTGATAGAGGAGCAAAAGAGATGTGGCTTCTGCTTGACTTTACATGACTTTCCTTCTCCTTATTTTTTAAATTGTTAGCCCTTTTTCAACATTATTTTTTATTATGACCATATCCATTACAATAAATATAGTAACCATAAAATAGGACCTATTTGTGTATCTCTAACCTGATTGCCTTTTGTAGCTTTGTTCTTTCCAACCTTCTTTGTTTGAGATGTCCTCTATACTCTTAACTTCTTCCATTTTTATTTCCATTTTTGTAAGATCTTTATCATAGCTCTTTCCTTTTTCCTTGTCTATGAAAGTAGTGGCCTCCCCTTTCTCTTTTTCAAATCTGATACCTATCTTATCTGACATTGATCTTTGACTTTCTAATATCTTATTCAACATATTTGTGTTATTCTCAAATTTTGAATCATTGGCTACTCTATCATTGATTGATTTATTTTTTTTCTCAATATTTGCTTTTAAAGAAGAAATTTCAATAACATACCTTTCACATTATTTACTTAATTTTTGTAATTATGCCATTAGATCTTCTTCATTCTTCTTGACTTCTTCAAAGTGTTCTTGTAGATCTTCAATTATTTCCTTTAACTCCTTTTCATTTTTCTCAATATGGAGCTTTAATCTTTGATTCTTCTTCTCAAGAGCTTTTAAATCTTCTAAGGAACAAATGATTTCTCCTTCCATATTAACTTTGGCTTCATCATGTTCTTCTTCTTAATCATCTATACTTTTGCTTATAGAAGCATCTTCATATATAGCCATGAATAAAATCTCTTCTTTTTCTAAATCACTGACTCCACTATCTTCGGTTGAGCTAGGATATTTAGAATACAAAATCTTCTTCTTGAATCCCTTCTTGAATTTTCCTTTGTAATTATTCTTGTATTTAAACTTTCCTTCTTCATTATAACCATTACCCTTATCTAGGAACTTAGCTACAAACTGTCCAATCTTTCCATAATTAAAATATTTAAATGGTAATTTTCCTTGATATTTAGCTATGCCCTTTTTTGGCTTGTGAATGAATAGGGCTCCATTTTCATCTTCATCATCACTAGAACTATCACTTAATTCTTGAATCTTATCCTTCTCTTTATTTTATGTCTTGAAAGTTGATTCTCTTTTTGAGGGTTTATCTTGTTTAGTCTACATCTCATATGCCATAAGAATACCATATAGTTCATCTATCTTTAGCTTGGCTAAATTCTTCATCTCTTCAATTGCCAAAACTTTTTCATCATATCTCAATGGTAGAGATATCAAAAAAATTTGAACCACAATTTATTCTTCTAAATTTTCTTCAAGACATTGAATTTGATTAACTATCTAATCAACCCAAAAAAGATAACTTCCTATATTTTCTTCCTCATTCATCTTCAAGCTCTCAAACTATCTTCTAAAATTCTGAAGCTTAGCTTGATGAACCTTTCCATCACCTTTGTAAATATTCTCAAGTCTTACCCAAGTTTCATGAGTAGATTTACATTTCATAACTTTAAAAAAATTTGATTCACATAGACCACATAAAATATAATTTAAAGCTTTAACATTATTTTCACTTGCATTCTCTTCTATCAAAGTAGTTACAAGTGTTTGTGGCTCTTCATATTCCTCCACCACTACTTGACAAATGTTGAATCTAAGGGCCATCAAATAAGTCTTCATCCTTATGCTCCAAAAATAATAATTTGTCCCATCAAACAAAGGTGCTTTATTTATAGAAAAACCTTCATGTGATCCAACCGTCATGCTTTCCCAATCTACCTTAAAGTTGTAAAACTATTTCCAAAGGAACCTTCTCTGATACCAATTGTTAAGCATGAAATATATTGAGAGGGGCAGTGAATCAATATATTATATATCTTTTGATTAATATGATTTATTTTCTTTAAACACTTAATCACACATTCAAAATATGTTATAAAATTGAAATAATAATATGCACCACACGAGAGAGAGAGAGAGAGAGAGAGAGAGAGAGAGAGAGAGAGAGAGAGAGAGAGAGAGAGAGAGAGAGAGAGAGAGAGAGAGAGAGAGAGAGAGAGACCATATTTTTATGTGGAAACCAAAAGTGGGAAAAACCATAGAGAACAATCTCAATTATATGAATGAGCACCAAATCAAAATACAAAGTTCACAAGCACTAACTTTTAGGAGCACCATCCCCTTTGCTAAGCACCAACACATCAACTATTGGTGAGCACCAACCCATAGGAGACCAACCCCTCTTGTGTATAAAACACAACTATCTCTCAATGTTGCTTACTCAACAAATGATATAACTCTACAATATCTTTTGCTTTTCTCTCTTCAAAAACAAATAAAAACCATGCACTCTCTTACATATTAAAAATGGATTCTCAAGCCTTTATTTATATATTCCAAATGACCTTTGGCATTCACCCTTTATGACCCTTCAATCCTCATAGAAAATGGTGTCAAACTTGCATGACCTTTTATATCCTTACATTTAAAAATTCATATGGTGCCCTTCATAATCAAATACATCTTTTCCTCTTTTGTCTTTATCTTGGTGAAGTTTTGTATTCCTCAAAGTGTCCCTTCATGGAAAAATATGCCATACCCTCTTTTGCCTTCACATGGTGACTCTTAGAGTTCCCCACGATAACTCTTCATGAGAAAATGTGTCCCATTCCTCTTTTGTCTTTTACCTCATGACTCTTTGAATTCTCCATGGGCTCTCTTTTGACTTATATGCAACCAAACATATATTAATTAATATGTAATAAATATTAACACACATTAGCCAAGATATGAATATTAAAAATAACATTAAATGAAATGGGGCCTTTATCACCAATAATACTAGACCTTTGACATCAATGACAATATTTCCAACAACCTTTGGCTTCAAAAATGTCTCTCAGAAAAGTTGAAAGCACCTTTCATAAAAGTGAAAGTTTCCTTTGAAATAAATTTAAATGACTTTCTCATAAGAAATGACCCTTAGAAAGAATTGAAAAGGTTGACTTAGCTTGAAAAGATCCCTTTGAGAAATTTGCAAAGTACCCTTCAACTTAGAAGATATCCTTCAGAGAAATTGAAAATGACCTTCAAAAACAAAGTCCTAGACAAAAAGTCCACAAGAATTCACTTAAGGTTAAGGAAAAATATCCAAAATAATTAATTCGATCAAAAAAACCGAAAGAAATAGTCCTTGAATAAAAGACCAAAAGAATAAAAACTTATACAAAACTTGAAGGAAAAAAAACACCTGAAAGAAATTATCTGAAAAAATTTGCTTGAACTTTTTCCATGGAATTTGCACAAAAATATCTCCTAAACAAAGATTCATATTAGACTCATCCAAACATATAGACAAGCAACTAGTTTTTCCAATATGGATAGCCAATTATGGTTTGAAAGACCAAAATTTGGTCAACAAAATGGCAACTTACAAGGGTAGTATGCTTACTATACTAACCAAACCAAGTAGCCTTGTCCACTTAAGGGCCAATGGAGTCAATGGATTCTTGGGATTCTAACAAAATAAAACATAAGGAAAACATAGACAAAACAACAAGCCCCAACAGAATAAAACTAGACATGAAGAAATACACACATGTACATAAGCACTTAGGGAACACAAAAAAATATAACACTATGTACAAAAAAAAAAGAAAACCTTCTTAAAAATGCTTTAAATATATCTCATTGACTAGGATATGCAGCTCCTCGCCATCTAACTTTGAAAGTTGGAAAGCATTGTGTTGTTTATATTGTGTAATCATGAATGGGTCACTCCACAAAGCATCAAACTTTGTGTGTTTCCTAGGATTGGACCTATCTTCATCCCACTTAAGAACAATGTCCCCTTCTCTAAATTTCCTTGGCATAGGCCTATTATCAAAATGCTTCTTTGTCTACTGTTGGTGAGTAGTCAAGGTATGAATTCCTTGATCTCTTACTTCCTCAAGCTCCATCAATTCACATAATTTGACTTCCATGATATCATTCTCCATCAACTACAATTGATGGGTGAGGTCTAAGGCTAGTAATTCAAGTGAGATAGCAAGTATATCTTCACTTCCATACACAAGTGTATAAGGTGAGTTCTAAATTGATCTCTTTAGAGTGATTCTATCAGCCCAAAGGGCTATTTTCAACTTAGTGTGCCATGTCCTTTGATTTTCCTCCATTGTCATCTTTATGATTCTGATCAAATTCTTGTTTATGGACTCTACTAGTCCATTTCCTTGGGGATATTAGTTAGAGGAAGTGTTGAGGTAAATGCCATGCTTCAAGGCCCATTCACTTATCCTTGCTCCTAAAAAGGCAAATGCATTATCTAAGATGATGGTTGAGGGAGATCTAAACCTTGTTATTATGTTCTCATAGAAATCCAAAACTAAATTTTCATTTGCTTAATTAATAACTACAAATTCAACTCATCTAGTGAAATAATCAGTGGCTATCAACACCCACGTATGACCAAAACTAGGAAGATTGATCATACCTATGAGATCTAGACCCCATTGCATGAAAGGTTGTTCAACATGGATTGGATGAAGAGGCAAATGATATAGATTATAATTTATATAAAAAGGAGTACATTTTTGGAATTTTATCACACAAGCATGGGTGTCTTTGAACAAAATAGGCCATAAATAACCAACCCTCATGATCTTAGTAGATGTGGTTCTTGGAGAAAAGTGACCGCTGGATGGTCCATCATGAAACACATGCAACACATTATCAATCTGGTCCAAATCAATACATCTCAAAATCACACCTAAAAAACCTTTTCTAAAAATTACTCCATCGATAAGTACATAGGGAATAGATTGTAGTCTATAATACCTTCTTTTGGCCTTGTCAAGACCTTGTGGACACTTACCATTTTGAAAGAAGTGGATCATGTCCTATGTCCAAATTCTCATGATTAAAGGTACAACTATTATAGGATAATAATGAAGTGTCAAAATAACCTCTTTTGTTCTTTTAGGTCTAAGGCAAGATGCTTGCACAGTCCTTTCCCTTTCACTAGTTTGGTTGTTTTGATCTCCACATCATATTCCATTACTTTGGTGATCCAACCTGCCCTTCTCTCATTTAAGTCTCTGCTTAATAGAAAATATTTCACACTAGACAACATATGTCTAAACTTATTTAAGCTCCTTATTACTAAAAACACTTGTTTTTTGACATATTTTTACCTTACCTCATATCCTTCTAAACTTTGACTAAAGAAAGTAATAGGTTGTTCTAAATTTTCATCATTTTATTGGGTCAGTATGGAAAAAATTACATCTGCATTCCCAAAAGTGTATAGATTGAAGTCCTTGAAGAAGTTAGGACATGGAATAGTAGGAGCTTGGGAAATGGCTTGCTTGATCTCCTCAAAACTTTCTTTTCTCCTTCCTATCCAAGATAATATCTCATCTTTTCTCAACATGGAGGTCAAGGGCTTGACCAAATTAGTAAAATAAAGAATGAATAGCCTAATGAAATTAATCTTTCTAAAGAAACTTTGTAGATATTTTTTGTGTTTAGGCAAAGACAATGCTAAAATAACACTTACCCTTTTCAGATCAATGGATAGACCTTTCTTTGAAATAATGTGGCCCAAGAGTTTTCCCTCATGAATAGAAAACACACACTTCTTTAGGTTCAGGGAGATCCCAAACTCTCTACACCTCTCAAAAATATATCTTAGGTGCTTTAAATGGTCATTCACATCTTTGGGAAAACTATCACATCATCTTAATAAACTAACATAATGTCATTGATCAGTCATTGGAAATACATATCCATTGCATGTTAGAAAGTGGATCTAGTATTTGACAATCTAAATGGCATCTTCATATAGGCATATGTACCCCATTTGGTGGTAAATTTTATCTTATATTGATCACTTTCAATCACCAGAATATGATTACATCCAAAATAGCCATCAAGGAGAGAAAACCTTTTACTACCTGCTACAACATATAGAATTTGCTCCATAGAAGGGAGAAGATAATGATCCCTCAAGGATACTCTGTTAAAGTTCCTAAAGTCAGCACATAACCTGATTTCTCCATTTTTATTTCTAATAGGGACTAAATTGGCCAACCAAAAAGAATGCTTGATAGTAAAAATGATTCTAGACTCAATCAATGTATTTAACTCTTTCCTCATGAGAGGTTCAATCTTGGGATTGATTGGCCTTTGCCTTTATTTGATGGGTTTATCATTTTCATCTAACTCTATGGTGTGTTGATCCAAGTTTGGGTCAAAATCCTTCAAATCACTATACTCCCATGCAAAAATATCACTAAACTCCTTGCATAATTTAATGAAATCATGTTTTTCCTGATTAGTGGTGCAAGTAGCTTATCCTTAAATATTTCTATTATTTAATAGTTCTCATGCTTAGTGAGAATACATACTTTTTCCTTCTTTATTTGTTCATATTCATTGAAAATACTCTCAAGAGTCACTAAGCCTTTAGGAAGCTTATTAGACTTTATTTGGATAATTTGGTTACCATATTGTTGTTGTAGCTTAGATTAATTCTTGGTAGAGAACTCAGATTCTTCTTCTATAAAAAGAATTATTTGTTGATCACTGTCAAAAACCTAGCAATTGGTGACATTGTCTAGTATATAAGGTCTCATAATCACCTTCTAATGAGGCTAATTCATGTCTTCTATTATGCCTTTTAGAACATAAAATTGAGCACCAATAGATACCAACCTATAAACATGTTTATTATCTTCTCTTGAAATAGAGGTGATGTTGAAAGAAAAGAATTCTTATAAAATGTCCCAAACTCTATGTTTTTAGGAATTGAGCAAGGATTTCTTAATCAAATTATGCCCTCTTACTTGATTGACAACTAGTTTACTATCACTAAATACTTGTAATATTTTTTGACACCTCTTTTCCTTACCCATTCTAAAACATGAATGAGGGATTCATATTCAACCACATTACAATTACAAGATAAAAAATATATAAAATTTGAAAAATACCTTTCCTTCAAAGGTTAAAACAACATAGCTCCACCACCTACACCAATCTTGCTTTTGGATCCATCAAAGAAAGGTTGCTAAATGCCATTCACATCCTCACTTGATTTCATCAAATTAGACATGAAAGAGTCTTTCTCATGAATAAATTAGAATCTTAGACTAGATTATTAAATAAATGTGTATGGATCATGTTCATATTTATTATCTCCCCTCTCATCTAGTAACAAGTCAGAAACTCCTTCAAGGGAAGATGATGGGGATTGGTCAATGTGAAACTCTTCTTCATCAATGATAGCATAGTTGACATTTGCTACCTTAGGTTAATGTGGTTCTAAATGATATCTATGAATGGTTCTAAATCAATATTCACTTTGGTACCCTATTTTGTTTTAAACACCATGTATGACCAATTGGCTACCAGATATCCACTTATCTTAGAAGTGAAATCGCTTGACAAATAAAGAGAAAAATAAGGAGGTAAATATGCTACCACCACATCATGTGGAATTGAAAAGTTATAAAAATCATGAAGGATCAAATTTAAACCTTTCACAACCCCCAATGTTTTTGATAGTGATCCATCTAGTTGTAAAACTCCTTTAGTTATTAGCCCATATTTGAGACCCAGTTTGTCTGCTATGTATTTGGGCATAACTGAGGTGCTTGCTCCACTATCTATGACACAATTATGAACCAAGAAGTCATAAATTATTAGAGATAATTATAAAGGAGGAGTCTTCTCATATTTTTTTACTTGACTATCTATAGATTGAGTTTTATTTACCAAAACCACATTTTCACTTCAAAATGAGTCAGCTTGTTTACCCAATCCATGCAATTCCTTTTGCAATATATATTGTTGTCTTGGTAGTTATAAAAAATCCCATAAGGATATGTTCATATGAATATTTTTTATATGATATATAACATTAATGGAAGGATTACTTAGTCTAGGATTTTCTTTTGAAACATTTACACCTTGTGATGTAGTGCGTGGAGGCAAAATTATGCAAGCTGGTCTAAAACTTAGAATTTTTTGATTTTCTTGTGGCTTAGGAGTTGAAAAAGGTCCACCTCTCATTTTATCTGATTTAGGGGTCACAAAAGGTTCTTGAATGGTTCCTTGATTGACACCTTGACTAGTTCCTTAAACTTCATCAATAACCCTCCTTTTAGACCTAGTGTTGGAGGCAATAGTAGTATGCTAATTACTTGTATTCCCCCACATAATTAATTACATAAAATTCACCCTATAATGACAGAATTTTGGTATTTCAAAAAAAAATTAGCCATCCATATTGAGAAAACTAGTTGCTTATCTATATGTTTGGATGAGTCTAATAAGCATCTTTGTTCAAGAAAGCTTTCTATGCAAAGTCCATGGCAAAAGTTCAAACAAATTCCTTCAGATGATTTCTTTCAGGTGTTTATTTTACTTCCTATTTTTTAAAAGTTTAAATTCTTTAGGAATTTTGTTCAAGGACTATTTTTTGTAGGTATTTTTCTTGAAATAATTCTTTCAAATTTTTTGCCTTAACCTCAAGTGAATTCTTGCAGACTTTTTGTCTGAGACTTTATTTGTGAAGGTCCTTTTTAATTTCTCTGAAGGATATCTTCTAAGATAAACAGTACTTTGAAACTTTCCCAAAGGTATATTTTTAAGCTAAGTGGACCTTTTCAATTCTCCTGAAGGGTCATTTCTTTTGGAAAAGTCATTTAAATTTCTTTTGAAGGACACTTTCACTTTTTTGAAAGATGCTTTCAACTTTTTTGAGCCAAAGGTACAAGAAAACTTTTTCAAAGGTCACATGGATGTTTACAAAAGGTCTGAAGGATCATTTAAATTTATCTGAAGGTTAGGTGCACCCTTGTGACTTTTCTTAAAGGTGTTTTCAACTTTCTCAAAGGATCATTTTAAAATAATCAAAGGAAAGTGGACATTTATAATTATTGTAAAGGGCCAAATAATTCTTCTAAAGGGTATTTTTCAATAAATAATAAGGGTAGGAGTAGATTTTCAATATTTTTGAAGGGTAATTTCTAATGGGATCAAGGAAGAAAGAGAAAGTATTTCTTGTGGGAAAATTGTCTAAAAGAATGCCTGGATAAATTCCTCATGGATAAATTGTCTGAGGAAAAGACCAAAGCAAAGAAAGAAGAGTCTAAGAGAATCCTTGTGGACAAATTATCCACAATAATGTTAAAAAAACAAAAGTATAAAAGGTGACGGCCTACATAATGTCATGTTCAAGTTAAAAGGAATAGCCATTAAAGTTTAGAGTGAGAACTTGAATACAGACAAGAGAAAGAGAAATGTGCATAACAAATAATGAGCCAATAAAGAGCAACCAATTCCAAATCAAGATGAACTCAAGAATATAAAAATCCATTAGTGTAACTATTTCTTACTCAATGTGACACATGTCTAATTGATATTGTAATCTCAATCATTCAATCTCCCTTAAAAAAACTATCTATATGTATTTAACCTATTCTCAAAGCAACCTCCGCTAGTTAATGACAAAACTCTGACTAGATTTGTATAAAAAATTATTGAATAAATCAAAACAAATTCCACCTCTCACATACTACATTTTTGTGTATCAGTTTAAAATCATGTTGTTTTTGTTTAGTGGAGTTTGTCTTTCCTAACTTGTTATCCTTGATTACCCACCAAATGTGTAGATAGATCTTTGTTACAGGTCCTCCTTAGTATTCTTTGATAAGTGTATAAACATTTTTGAATTATTTCAAGGCCATAATCTTTCATGGAATTGTCTTTTACCCTCTTGAATGTTGAATTCCTTCTCAAATCTAACAAGCGAAACATTGATGTAACAATGCATAAAGGAATGAGAGTCTTGTGTGAGGAAACCTTATCAATCTTTAAGTAGTGATTACAGTTAAGTGGAGGATATAACATATTGGTGCATCACTATTTTTTTATTTTTTTAGTTTCTTTCTTCCTCTCTTTTCATATAAATTTGATAGATTATAACTGATAGAGCTTTACAAGTGCATGAAGGGAGCTAGCCCTTAAATTTAGAGATTCATCTCAAAGAGATTATCACTGACAACAATAGAGATGATTCCATTATGTTGCTTGGATGAACAAATCTAAGTACTTTCTCATGGTGTAAACACAAACACCAAAAGGAGCTTAGTTTAACATCCCAAATAAGTTGAATAAGTGTAGCCACATGTTAAGGTGGTGATGAGACCATCAGTTTCAAATAATAAGGCTCATTGGTAGGTCTTCGATAATGAAAAGTAGTTTATTTGTTTCTTATAGTAGGAATTAGAGTTATCCTCAATGAACCAAGATAAATTTCAACATTAGTATGAGGATCAAATTTTTCATCTGAGGTCTAAAAAACTTCTTAAAGGTTTGGTCACCCTTGAAGTTTTTTTTCATGAGGGAGACCATATGAGGAAAGACAAGGTATTGATGTCAACTAATGAAAAGAAATATGAAAAAAATATCATCCTTATAGATAAGTTCATCAAGCTTATATATGTAAGCACTAAGGCTAAAAGTCATGATTTTAGACATCTTTACTTTGGAATATAGTGATCTAAAAGGCTTTGATCCTAAGCTAGCCCAACATACTATAGAGTTGGAAGCTAATATAAAGCCTATCATGTAGAATCATATGCCTATCAACCCTAGAATTGAAGAGATTATGAGGATATAATTGACCAAATTGATTGAATCCAATATCATCTATCCCATCAAGCTCTCTTCATGGGTGGCCAACTTGGTACATGTGAGGATGAATAATGGTGAAATCTAGTTGTGTGTTGAATTCAAAGATTTTAATAAGGTATATTTTAAATATAATTACCCCTTACCATCCATGGAGTAACTCCTTCAAATAGTTACTAATTTAGAATGCTTCTCTATTTTGGATGGGTACTCAAGATACAACCAAGTGTTGGTAAGAGAAGAAGACCAATACAAGACTACCTTCACCATAAAGTGGGGCACATATGATTATTATAAGATGCCTTTTGGATTGTCAAATTCAAAGGATACTTTTTAAAGAGCCATGGATATGGATTTCCAAAGATTATGAAACTAGAAGGTGTTTGTCTACTTGGATGGCATAGTAATTTTCTCTAAGAAGGATAGTGAGCACTTGGATCACCTATGATTGACCTTTGAAAGATGCAGATAATATGGGATCTCATTGAATCCCAAAAATTATGTGTTTATTATCCATGAGGGAAAAAATTTGGGTCATATTGTCTCAAAATAGGAATTAGCTATTGACCCTAATAGAATAAGTGCCATTTTGGCATTATCCTTTCCCAAGCATAAGAAGGTACTCCAGTGTTTCCTTAGGAAAATAAACTTGATGAGAAGGTTTATACCTAGTTTTGAAAACTTGGTCAAACCCATCAATGACATGCTGAAGAAGAACCAAATGTTCACTTGGTCAGATCAAGGTAGAGAAACATTTGAGGCTATAAAGAAAGCCATTACCCAAGCTTCTACACTCATGAATCCTAATTTATTAAGGGATTTTATATTATATTTATTTTTCAATATTAAAAATATATCAGTTATGATGATGAAGAGGATTGGTGAAGAACTTAAGTATCTAGTTTCATTTTTTAGTCAAGGGCTTGAGGGATACAAATTAAGGTATACTTTTGTAAAAAAGTAAGTCCTTACAGTGGTAACAAGCCTCAAAAATATTAGACCAATGATCTCCAACAATAAAATATATCTTATGGTGTCTTATCATAGAGTGAATGACTTCTTTATTAATAAATACTTGAATAAAAAGAGAGTTGGTTGGATTAACAAGTTCATGGAGTACTACATGGAGATCAAGGTCACTAAGATAGTAAGAGGAAAATTCTTATGTGAGCATATGGTTGATGACCTTCAAGGGATATGACATATTAATTGATAATAGGTGAGTGCCCACAAGTTATGGACAGGGCAAAGAGAAGGTATTTTAGGCTTCAATCCATACCTTATGCATTTGTTGATGGGGTTATATTTAGAATAAACCTCAATGGAGTGCTTATTAGGTACATAGATGATGACTAGGTGATAAGGATACATGAGTAATTCCAGTATGGGTATGTAGAAGGCCACTTTATTCTAAGGACTTAACAGCAAAAGTGGTGAGAGATGAATATTACTATCCTAACCTCTTCAAGGATGCTTATGCATGTGTTAGAAAATGTCAAAAGTGTAATTTATTTATAGAAAGTAAATACTAATAACCCTTCCTCTCAAATAAATCCAAGTGGAATAGCCTTTCATGTAGTGGGGTTTAGACTTCATAAGAATGATCAATCTACCTTTTAGTAGAGGACACAAATGGGTACTTACTACTACTAACTACTTCACCAAGTGGGTGGAAGTAATTACCTTAAAAGAAGTAAATGAAATAGTAGTGTTGGATTTATATGCTAGCATATTAATGAGGTTTGGTGTATTAACAACAATAATTTTAGATAATGCCTTAGCATTTGTTGGCATGAGGAAAAGTGAATGGGCACTTCATCTAGTCATCTACCTTAGTACATCCTCAAATTACTACCCCAAAGGTACTATACTGGTAGAGTCAACACATAAAAACTTGAAAAGGATCATCAAGAGGAATATGGAAGATAATTATAGAATGTGGCACCCAAAGTTAAAGAGAACCTTATGGGATGATTGAGTGACTCCCAAAGTTTCCATTAGAAACTCACCATTTATCCTTGTGTATGGGAGGGAATCCAAATTTCCTATCTCTCTTGAGTTTCCTACCTTGGTGTTATCCCATCATCTTGAGTTGATGTAGAGTGAACCTATGAATGTGAGGATGGTAGAGCTTATGGATCTTAAACAACTGAGGGACCTTACAATGAAGACATTAGAGTCACATCAAGTTCAAGTCAAGAAATCCTTTGACAAGAGATCCATAAAAATGGAATCTAAAGATGGGGAGATAGTCCTTAAATGGGATTTGAATAAGGAAAACCAAATTAACCATACAAAGTTTTATACCTTTTGGAGTGGACCTTACTTGATCCAAAGATGCAAATAACATAATGCTTTTCAGCTTGTCCAACTAGATGGAGAGGTATTACCCATTCCAATCAATGGCATTCAATTAAAAGCATTGATATTAAAAGAGTTTACACCCATTATATATATTAAATTATACTTTTATTCTTTCTTATAAATTCCTTGTGCACATATTTTTAGTTATGTATTTCCCTTTCCCTAAGTGCCTTGGGCATAGTGTTGTTTTGTTAATTTGTCATCCTTATTTTTTCTAGAGGGGTTTTTAGTAACCGATAGCCTTGTATAAGTTTCATATTAGTTGGAAAATAAATACTTATAACCCCATATGCCTAATATATCAGACAAGGCAACTAATATGTTACATAACATGCATGTAATCTAAGGATGTTGCCATAAATGTTGGCCAAAATTGGCCCACATAAAAAGCTTTGCCAAGATGTGGGGTGAGAAGTTGAGTAGAGTTTTTGTTGAGTGAGTGATGAAATGGTGGAGGGACAAGACAACATGTCATTGACAATATTTTAAAACACTTTAAGCAAGATTTAAATTGAATTTCATTATTTTAAAGAGCAAGCCTAGAAAAAGGTCTAAAACTATAAGTTAAGGTCATCTCCTACATGTTATTAAGTTAATAATGATGGTTTTGAAGCTCAGAGGTGTCTTGGTAAAGTTCCAATGCCTCTTAGTGTACTTTTAAATATAAAATATAACCATCATAAGCCTAAAAGAACTAAACTATATTATCACATCATGTGGGAATGAATAGGTCATTTTGGTTGTTAATTGAATAAGTGTATTAGGGAGGCACTAAAGTTGAATAATTATATGAAAGTGATTTTTTTCATACCATGACTATCCATTATAATTTTTATGTCTTGATGAGTTTTCTATCTCAATATATAAGCCTTCAAAATGATCTAGTAGGATGGGATGTGCCCAAAAACATCAAATTAGATGCATAGGAAATCGTCATTTGGATTCAAAAATATTCAATAAGATGAAATTAAAAATATGACTGCCAAGTGTTAAAGCCTCACTTGATCATATCAATAGATCAATGGCATGTGGGTGATCAATAGAATCAATAATTCAATATAGATCAATGGTGCACATTCAATTGTGCAAATTAAGATCAATGAAGAGCATGAGGTTAAAATGTCAGTGTATCCTAAGAAAGAATGTCATGGTGACATGTGTATTGATCATGATGAACTCCTAAATAAATAGATGGATCATGTTTGATTTTCTAGAGCAAATATCTATGGATTTTGTTTAACCATATGGATGGATATCAATGGTGTATATTAGAGTCAAAAAGTCAATCATCTAAGATTGAATGTGAGGATACCACATGGTGTAAGCATGATTGATCACATGAACTAATAGTTGGGTCTATAGAGGGCGCACACAACTACCAAGTGTCATAATATTAAAAACCAAATCAAAGGGCATGTAGGTTTGAAAATTTTCATAATCTATGACTCCTCGATAAAATTAATAGCAAACATTGAAGGTCAAAGCCATGAAACTCCTAAGGAGATAAATAGAGCAAATTTGATTGAATTCTTAGAGTGCATGAAATGAGGACGTTTCTAAATTTGTAGTTGTCATATATTTTAAATAAATAGTAGCATGGAAATGGGATGCCACATAGGTGTACATGTTGTATCAAAATATTTTGTGAACCTAGGCATGTAGATGTATAAATGTTAGATCTAAGTATGATCTAGGTTACTAGACCAAACATTGTAGATTCATAATCCACCATTAAATCTTAGTGAAATCTATCAAAATCCCTCAAATTTAAGGTTTACAACTTGTTCATGATTAGGAGACTAGGTATCTTATGGTTTTTCATTGAAATCATGACTATATGAAAACCAATAAAGGAATTGCTTTTCATCTACAGTGGACTTATGCTTAGGTTTTGGAGTAGGGACAGAGTTATGATTGTAAAAGGAATGTTAGAGGGGACACTAGATGAATGAGTCCAAGTGACAATATGATAACATAAATAACATATCAAGATGAGGCATGATGCCACAATATTATTAATAAGATAGAGAGTTTAGAAGTTGAGAAAGGCAAGTGGAACATTCAATGAAGTTTTAGAGTATTTGGAGACTTTTTCCCTTTCAGTAGATCATGAAGCAACATCCTCAAGTAATTTCTTATCTTCTAGTGTGTTTCTCAGCTAATTGAGAGAGTTTAAAGATTATTTGGGCTAATGTAGGTTAATTTTTATAGGTAAAATTAGTGCTAATTGATCCAAATGTTGTTGAGAATTCATAGATGGTAGTTGCAGCTCATTTACTAATTTTTTATTATGGGCTTCTTCTCTCTCTCTTCCCTTTTTCTCCTATATCTCTCATTTCTTCTCTATTATAAAAGGGGAATCTCATTTGATAAGGTGAGACCCTATAAATAAATTTGAGAACTATCTTTTAAAGTAATAAGACTATTTTTTACCTACCTCTTACTTTTGAATTGTGTTTAGCAAGCTTGTGCATGATGGCATTGTGAAGGAGTGTCTTCCATGTCTATTGTCCTTCCTTCTTATCTATTTTCAAGTATTTTCAATAAATTTTTATGTCTTTACTTTTGTTCTTTCTAACATTAATGGATGTTTGGTATGAATCTTAGAATTCCTCTTTATTTCATTCATTGCTTAGTGAGCCTAGTTTATGAAATGCTCATGTAGATTAGCTAGTTTTTAAGGT
The DNA here is from genome assembly GCA_037957365.1 of Torreya grandis. Lineage (NCBI taxonomy): Eukaryota > Viridiplantae > Streptophyta > Pinopsida > Cupressales > Taxaceae > Torreya > Torreya grandis. The sequence continues at coordinate 19,076 of JARHVA010001172.1, forward strand.
TGTGTGAGAAATTATTATCTTATGTTGAATTAATTTTTATTAAAGATTATGTGGGTGTAGATTTAAATTTGGTGCATCAACCTTTTATATCTCTTTAATTCCCTACACCCCCTTTTTTATCCCTTTTCCAAGTAGATTCACTAGTTTACGTGATCTACCAAAAGAAAGCTGGTCTTCTCCAGAGGTTCAACCTTGCTACATGATACCCACAACTTGAGTTTCTTTCCATTGTGTAGATTAGTTAAATAGATCTTGAAAAAATTTCTCGAATCATGAAAATTAAACCTACAATAGGACTTAAGGTAGGGAGACCATTGACACTCTTTCATGTTTTATTTAATATGAAAAATATTATTTTTATCTTTATTAAATATCATAAAAATTAAAGGACTCTTATGGAACATTTTTTTCATCATTGTTTTAACTTTTGTTATAATTTAGGTCGAAAAATAATTTGTTTTGGAAACCCTTTAAGGGGATTTTGTATATATTATTTCCTCTAATTTTTATATTTTTATAATCCCTTTTAATTCTTAAAATTTTAATATGATCATGTACAAATGGGTTTGGCATGTAAATAATGTGTTACTTTATTCTTTATAGGGTTGATCAAAGGTAAATATTATATTATGTCATCATATTTGATTATTATTATAGGTTTAAGAAAGTGGAATAAATCATCCCAAAGTATTCATATCTCACTTAGGGGAATGGCTTTGGAAAATTTAAACCATTTACAAGTTCATGATTTTCTCACCCTTTGGAATTTTGAAGTGAAAACACATCCTTATAAAATTTTGGAATCATACAAAGTATTTTTGGCTTCCTTTCTATATTTCCTATTATGTAATATTTAATTAAAAATGTTTTTTATCTTCACTTGGATGTTTGTGTTGTTTTTTTAGTGTTGAAAGTGTCCCCTATATTTTAGGAACATGTTTTGACTAAGATAAGTAACCTAGACTTCATATCTTCTTGAGAGTAAGCTTGTGTATATGTTAGAATATTTTCCTTGGCTATGTTATTCCTCATGACTATTTTTGGGAGTCCTTATTATTTATGTGTGTTTTATGCACACCAGGGAACCTTAAGAGGTAGCCTCTAACATTTTAGGATCAATGAAATAATATTAGCTCAAAGACATTATTTATGAGGTATTGGGTTTTATAAATAACCTATTAGTGGAATAGTGGTGATTAGAGAAGTTATTTACAAAAGATGCTTTGGATATGGATGTGAATCTAGATATACTTGAGATGGATGGATAGATGATGGCTCTAACCTAAGGTGGGTTTGACTAAATGAAACTTAAAAGAGGGAAAGGTATGGTATAAAATAAGGCCTATGGACAAAACAAGATCAAACCTTTATAAAATAGCTCTTGAACTAAGGGTTGGACAAGTAATTAAGGACTAATGTCTATTGAAAGCTATTGTAAACACACCAATAATCAAACATAGTTAATAGCCCAAGGAAACATTAATATGAAAACTTTAGTATATAATCAAAGATTGATGTCAATGTGAGATTGCAATTGCACATCTATAAAGGGAGATTATAATTATTATGTAAAAGACATTAAAATTATAAATATCAAAATATGAATAAATATATATTTTAAATAAAACTCGTTCATAACTAAGAGACTAAGATATAAAAATGATAGAACATCTTACAAGATTCATAGGTTGGATAAGAAATAGATTTGCACATCAAGATCAGTTATAAAACAATCTATATAATATCTTATTAATCTTATTATCCAAAATTATCCTCAGTTTGGGATATGTAAGATACATATATATATAATCTTGGGTAGGGGATTCCTCATCCTCCAAGTGAAATCTAAATTTACATCTCAAAAAATAGAACTATGTGTCAAAATCATGCAAAACATGTATGTACAAAAATGTTTACCAGAATAGAGTTACTCATCTAAAATACACACACACACACACACACACACACGCGTGTGTGTGTGTGTGTGTGTGTGTGTGTGTGTGTGCGTGCGTGCACAAAATAAATTAGGAACCATTATCTTTAACTTAACTAAAACATGAAAATACATATCCATATTTAGAGTGGTGCTAATGTGGAACTGATAGTAGATGAAAATGGTTGAGTGATAGCTGTAGATAGAAATAGATGGTGTAGGCCATTGAGGAATAAAAACTATCCCCATTAGAGTATACATGAATATTAATTTATTTGGTGTGAATGCACACACATAAATATATACATGTGTGTGTGTGTGTGTGTGTGTGTGTGTGTGTGTGTGTGTGTGTGTGTGTGTGTGTGTGTGTGTGTGTGTGTGTGTGTGTGTGTGTGTGTGTGTGTGTGTGCACGTGCGCGCGCATGCCAAATAAATTAAGAAGCATTATTTCTAACTTAACTAAAACTTGAAAATACATATCCATATTTAGAGTGGTGTTGATGTGGAACTAATAGTAGGGGAGAATGGTTGAGTGATAGTTATAGACAAAAATAGATGGTGTAGGCCTTTGAGAAATCACAAAACTAGCTTGATTAGAGTACACATGATTTTATATCTAGAAAATTATGGACCTTATGATGATGTGTAATACTTATAGTTGCCTACATATTTTGTGTTGACCTTGATGTTCCCTACATGGATCTAATTTTTTAAAATAATGCATGGGATATATCAAACTCTTTATTAATAATATCAAAATTTAATTGGGTAGTTTGAATATTTTGATGGTTTCAACCATCAACCTTGTGTTTTGTATCCCCAAGTTATCAAACTCTTCTCTAAGGGTTTTATCTTTTGTCACTCTATCCTTAGAAAAATTGATTAGATGTAGGATCTCATCATTGGTCTTGTAAATATTTATTTTAACTTATTTATTGAAGCTATTTATAGTTAATTTAAGGAGTGTCTCAAATTTGGGCCTATTGACTAATTCTCTAGTAAAGGTTACCACATTAGTGACCCTCATATCTATCATAATTTATAAGGCTTGATTATCATGGTTGGTAAACTATCTTATCAAAGCCTTCATCTACATATTATATTTAAAGGCACCATCCCTTTTTGTAATTAAATAACTAAGGGCCCATGAACAATCTTGGCTGGATATTAGGTTCAAATTATTGAATGCACTACTTCTAGCATACTGAATAAAAAAAGTTTTGCATTTTATCATATTATTTTAAATAGTGCCAAAATTAAAGCACATTTTTTATATTCTATTATCTTTCTCCTCTAGAGACTTGAATGTAATTCAAAATATTATACAATGTTGTGGTTGTACTCTGCACACTATCTAAAATTTCTTGAGGGGCATGGATAAATTATATTTGTAGTAACTTCTATTGTGTCTGTTCTTTACTCTTATACATTATATTCATTATTTTTATAGTTTAATCCCTAAAAGAATAAAAATCTTATGTATACTCTATTGGATCATTTGGATTATTTTTATCCCTTTTGGCCAATAGAAACAAATTTTTATCTTTGTTTAAACCTAATTTTTTCTCATGTTTATGTTCACCACTTTCATCTTCTTAATGTATTTATTGTTCCACTCTGCCTATCAAAATAATTGGAAACTATGGGTAATTCATTGATGACCAAATTTTTTCTCTCATATCTTTGACATTGTAGTTTTTAAACCCATTTGGGAATAATAAGTTCCCTTTCCTCTTCTAGTTGACTTGGGTCTTCAAAGGTAGAGGGTGGAGTGTGTATACAAGGGAACATGTAGTTCATCTACAAATCAATCTTATCTTGGAGAAGATAAATCACACTTACACTTTTGATTGTTGATACATTTAGATATTTAGGGTCATGACCAATATGGATTTGATATACCTAACCAAGGGGTCTTTTATCACAAAAACATCACAAGAGAGGATTATAAAACCTCTATTCAAGAAACACTATATAATAAGTTATTCCCTCTATTTTCATATTCATAAAGTACATGAAAATTAAATTAAAATCTAATATATTTCTCACCAAAGCTTATGGCACAAAGTGGGGTTAATAAACATAAAAAGTAAACATACATAAAAGATCTATACTTAAGCCAATGTATGAGAAATCATAATGCATGGGAGATAATTACAAATATAAATCTATCTAATTTAACAAAGGAGGAACAAAGTTAAGAATACTTACCTTTGAAGATAAACCCATCAAGCCTCAATCTCTCCATTGTCAAGGTACTTTGAAAGAGGTAATTGTGGTATGTAAGGACAGTAAGGATAAGTCATCCCTAAGCTATAAAACTTATGTATATATCCAAAATACTTATCTATAAGACAAGATATGTATCTCCAAGTGTAGTATTGGAACCCTAAGTAATGATCCTCAAGTAGAATGATGGATAAGTATATGGATACTATAATATTCTTACTATTCTCTTCCTCTCTAATAAATTGAAAAATACATGCATATATATAGCTAAATCTAACCCTAAAACTTTACAAAAGTTTACCTAACATGGTCATCCCATTTTGACCTTGTTTAATTAATTGATAAAATTAAGTTAAGTCTCGATATGGGTTATCCAAGGTTGGCCTAGACCCATAACATGCTAATATTAATTTGAATATAAGGTCATCCCAGGCTGACATTATTCATTAAATTTGAAAACGAGTTTTAGGCTTAGGTAAGGGATGAATAAAGAAATGAATTACTTGGAGTGTAAGAGAGGTGTAAAAACTTAGGGATGTGTATAGGATATGGTTTTGTATATTGTAAGCGGTGGAATGAGGATCCAAAATATTGAAAAGCACCAATGATATATCCATCTCTTTCTCAGTGCACCCTTTAAGGCATGCACTTAGAGATATTGACACTTAATAGGTTATTGCAAGAGAGAAAACATTAGTAATTGATAAAGTTTGAAAATATTATGTGTATACATATGGCCCATTCAAAGTCCATCATATGTCACATAGGTGTAACATGTGATGGTGCTTCAAGAAAAGAACATAGAAACACATAATGTTTAAGCTAAATATATTACAATAAGAAGCTAATATGATAAATGAAAGGATAAAATTGAAAAATATATACCTATACTTACTTTAGTGTTATAGATAAGGAATAAAGTGAAAAAAATTGAAAGGTGTCAAATGTAAGGAAAATTAGGTTAACTTGTAAAAAATAGTGAAAAATGAAAAATATACATGTAATATGTAAAAATATTCTCTACAATATCAAGATTCTAGAACATCTCACAGTTCAAAAAAAGAACTAGTAGAAATAAATATATGTTTTAAAAATGAAACCTAATTGTAAATATTTGATAGGTAAATAATTTTGAATATTAAATATAATTATAGTGAAAATAAATTTTTTTATTATTTTACTATTGTAATTATATTAGTGAATGCTTATTGGAAACAACATGTTAGAGAGCCAATAGGGAGAGGAGACAAAGGGGTGCCTTTTGAGATACCAGTGATTAAGCCTCAATGAGATAGATCATGGGATGGTCAAGCATGACAAAAAGATACAAAAAGGATTGAAAGAGATGACATGATGGATGTGGATGTAGGGGATGTGGGATCATAATAGGTACCATAACAAAGGTGACAACAACCATCATGATCTCATAAGAGATAAAGACACCATCAACATGAGGAGACTCATGTGTTGGATATCACATATGGGATATTATAGTAGTGGGAGGACACAATTGGTTGATAGAGAGGAAACTAAGGATATAACCATAGTGGGATTAGGTTGTGACTCTCAATTTTGCATTAGTTTAGAGGTAGTTGATGAAGGGAGAGTAGATGGTGAGACCATGTTTAGTAACACTAGCATTGGTCATAAATGTTTTATTTTATTTTAATTTTTTAATATATAAAACTAGTTACATTGTTTATTATGATAGATATATGGTTTGAGATATATATAAATGTGATATGATGTATATTTATTTTCTAGTTTTATACATCCTATTACAAGGGAGGTCATATGAGGAACTCTGATTGTGGATGCACATCATGACATTTTAGATGGGGTGTTGTCACCATATGACCCTACCACTTTGTATAATATATTGGTTATGTCTAACCAATATCATGTAATATGTTTTAGAATTGTGGAAGAGACCACACAATAGCTACAAGTGTGAGGTCATGGGTTACACCCACCATTAGGGTTAGGAGCTGGATATGTTTAGGTCTAGAAGGCTTAGCAAAGGAGAGATACATGCACATGGTGACTAATATCCATCTCAAACAAGTATGAGACTAGGTTTCCAAATTATAGGGACATGTTTCTAGTTTGATATCCCAAACTACCTCATTTCAATACACCATTTTTATGGGTCAGTCATAGGCCTCAATGGTTAACATGGCTAGGCCATAACATAGATAGGATGGAGCATAGCCTTATATTTTTAGCTATTTTATTTTGTACTTGTATTATATAAAATACATGATAGAGATATATTGATGTTGATAGTTCATTGATCTTATGATTTGTACTTAGATTTAGATGTGGATGCATGGATATATTTCCTTTCTAGTACATGTTTTTGCTTTTATTTTATATGCTATGGTAAATATGGGATGTATGTTTTCTTTTCTATAATTATGTGATACATATGCATGGTTAAAAATAAAAAAGGGAAAAAATGATTTGGAAAAGTTTAATTGATTAAAATAAATGTAATTTGCATTATATCCTGATGGGAAATGTGTCAAAAATAAAAGATGAATAAATATTATAAACCAAATTGGTAAAAAGGGTAATTTGTTTTCAAACCATGTAAAAATTTTCACTAAATTATAACAATAAAAAATCATATTGTATCACATTGGGAATTATGAAAATTTGTAATAAAATGGAAAACACATGAAAACCAATGGTATAAAAACAAACAAAAAATAAATTTAATCAATCATACTAAATCAAGATAGGGAGTATGAAAATAAAAACAAAATGTAAGTGGAAATCAAATTAATCACACTAATTGAAGTTGGGATGTATGATAAATTTAATAAAATGGTTGTAAATATACATTTAATCAGAAAATAACAAGATAAAAATGGACTTATAATTAAGCATAAAAAATACTAAATCAATATGGGAAGTATGTCAATAATGTGTAAATCATAATTAAACACAACTTATCTCAATTTTGAAGCATGTAATTTCATTATAACCTAATTATAATATGAACTAGGTATTGGAATATTTTGTGAGGAAGGACTAGTCCTATCCATGGTCTTACAATGTAATTCAAAAAGGGAACACCAATGAGGTGGAAAAAATTGTGGGAATTAAAAAGATGTTTGTAATGTGGTAATTTGTGAGGAGGGCCTAGTCCTATGATGGTCTTACAATGAAACTCACAAAGGGAACACCAATGAGGTGAATGATAATAAGGAAATGTTTTATTATGGTAATTTATGCTGAGAGTCAAATGTTATCCAGGGTCTTAGACTGCAACTCACAAAGGTAAACCCTAGGGGGAGTGAGTAATTAATAAAATAATATTTCTCAAGAGGAAATATAAGGAATGTTTTAATGAAAGAGGAAATTAAAAAATCATGACATAGGTGTCTATGAGAATACTTTACAAAACATGAGGCATACTATCTACAAAGCAGAGTCACTAAGAGTATATCAACCATCAAAATACAAAGGATAACCAACTCATAATAAGTGAAAAATTGTATAGTCAAATTGATTATATACTAAGAAAAACTCATGTTAGTTACATGAGTAATAAAAGTAATATGGGACTACCTTTCTTGAACATGTTCCCAATTACTTAGGACATATTACAACATCATCAGTCTAGTATGAATACTAGGTAATTGTGTGACAAAGTATGTATCACTTTTTTTTTTATAAAAATATCTTATTTCAATATACTATCCTACCACACCCTAATGGTCCTCGATTATATCATGATGAAAATTATGAATTTTTATCTTCAATTAGAAATATGAGATGTTCTATTAATTACATCTTTTGGTGTGATTAGACTTTTGAATTTATGTTTTGCCTTTTTGAATCAATGATTTTTGTTTAAATATTTGGCTTTTAACTATTTTATTATTTTTATGATCCTCCTCCAAATGGATTTTGAAACACTAACATGACTGATAGAAGTAATATACATGAATGAGATTTAGACCTTGGTTTAAAGGAGGTTAAGTATTCAAACATATGATTAAATAAATACTTAGGCTTACCTATGAACATATGTATGCTTATTATGTGAATATAAAAATAAACATATGTATGCTTAGTATGTTAATATAAAAAATAAAGGAATAAAGAGAGATCCAAATTAGATCGGTAAATAGTAGTAGTAAAATGAAATGTCTTGTTTGCTAACTGATCATATGGTAGAGAGAGATTACTAAGGGAATAAAGGTTTGTATAACCAAGTCAAAATAATAATTATCTAATTTTTGAGTGAGATAAGATAACAAATAATCATTTTAAAATTAAAAAAATCCATGAAAGAAGTAAAATCATAAAACATAAGTGTTCAATCATAAAAAGAATGATAAGAAACCATACTAAAGGTGAAAATAAATAAATCCATATAAAACACATATATCATAATATAATGATCCATATAAAATAGACAAGTGAAACCAAATTCGACACATATTCAAGTGTATAAGATATATAAAAATGGATCACAAATCCAATCCAAAATTATAATGTAGATTATTTTGAAATAACACCATGTCATTTTCATAAATAATGATAAATTTTACCACAAATATTATCCATGAAACCCAAAACATATCTATGAAAATATATTTTGATGGTAATCAGAATCTCATCAATATTTATATAAACAAAGACTTCCTTCTTAATCTCCTTAATTGAAAATGTAGGTTTATTTGATAAAAGGATCATGCTCATGAGGGATCTCATATATAGGACACTCAAGGATATTAATATATGTTTGTATGGTAATAGTATCTATAGGGTGAGAAGGAGGTGCAACATGTGGATAAGGAAGAGCCTTTTTGTGTGTGAAACCTATGGAAGGAGGGATAACGGATGTAGGTTTCAACTATGGGTGATCACAAAGGCATTATTAGAGACTATGGTAGTGATTGGTATGTTTTGAACCACACTAGTGAAAAAGACAATATACCTCCCCATCTTTTCGATATACTCTTATAATATCTTAAGAGGAGTTATAGCCTTATCTTTGGGTTGAGAAGTCACTCAAAATAATGTGTCAATATACTACCTAAGTTTATGTTAATGAGTGAAAGATTCATTATCTATCCCATAGAATCAACACATAAATTTATTAGTAGGATCTAGGTTCTTACTAATTGAAGAGGTAGAAGGAGAAGCTAGGGGTGGTTGATATAAATGGCAATTTTTTGTCTAATGACTGACAACTTTATGGATATCATAATAAGGTTGATCGACCCATTGGGTGGGCATGAGATCAAGTTATAAAAAATTAATAAGGTCATCACCAAGGGAAGTTAGGGATGGAACATAAGTCATAATAGGCTCATATTAAGGTAGAGTAGGAGAAAAAACTAGACTAGGCTCCCTTAAGGGTGAGGATGGTCACACAAAAGGATTGAGAATAATAGACATCATATCTAGAGGAACAAAATTATAAGGATCCTATTATCTAGTAAAGAGATAAGGGCTTGTCACATCATGATATATGAAAATGCTCCTAAGGGGATTTTCTATAATGAGAGGTGTACTATATGAGTGTTCCATCTCTACCCTATAACAAATAGGAAAAAGACTAGTATTATGTAATATAAAGGTATGAATGCTAAAAGATGAATGAAAAGACTGAAATAAAGAAGAGTGATATCAAAGAATTTTAGCATTTCTATATTGGAAAATTTTGGCTAAAAATGGGTTATATAAAGCATAGACATCATCATAATTAGGTGTATGTAATTTGATAGTACATGTAGGTATGACTTTGTCATCAGAAGACACATAATGGATACAATATCTAGTCTTGGTTAAGATAAAAGGTATGTCACTGGTAGGTGGTTGATGGGATTGAGGTTAAAAAGAGGGAGGAAGTTGGGTGATAATATGATGGGATATATTGGAGGTTTTGATCTTAAGGCTAATCTCATCATGCTCATCATCATTAGAATCTATGAGGTTAGGTGTAATGTTAGCAATTAATTTGGGGTGACCATTATCACCTCAAGTGTAATTAAAGGGATAATTGAAAATTTAAGATTACCTAAATGGTATATTAGGAAAAGGTTCAATGCTAGGAATTTTAAAGACACCATGTTCTTAAAATTATTCAAAATTATAAGGTTTTGTGTCTCCTTGAATCTTGTAAATATATCCATTATGGATGAATTTGATGCATTTATATGAATATGAGGTGATTGTTCTCATACAATGAGTCTATGTTCAACCAAGAAACATGTTATAAGAGAGGGTAAAGTTAAAGATCATAACTTTCATGCAGATGATAATAGGAGGGATAGTAATGGGAATCCAAATGAAACCTAGAGGAGGTATTTGTATTCTATCATATCTTTGACATATGTTACATGTGTATTTGAGGTTGCATTTAGAATATATGTGTCTTAATGAAATCAAGGGAAGTAATCCAAGTACCTAAACCTTCATCAAGTAAGGCATGTTTAACTTGGATATCACTGATTTGGATGTTAATGAATAGAATATGGTCATCCACATGAAGCATTATCTCATCAATAATGATGGAATTAACAGGAAACTTAAGTGAAACAGAGGTATCCATTATTTCATCAACATGTATGGACATCTCTTCACATTATTGAAGTATACTATCTTCAAATCTAGACAAGGTAGATTTGCATCCTATTAGAGGAGGAGGGATGTTGATTTTAAATAACAATTGCATTATATGGTTTTAATGATGGCGGTAAGTTTACATTAATTCTAGGAATGGTATTTGATATGGGAGATGATAAAGTTACACAATGGGATCCCATTCATCATAACCCATCAGAGTGTTATTATATATAGGCACGTAATGTTGTAATAAATCTTGGGAAGGAGGGTTGGAAGTGAAATTGAGCTTGTTTTTATATGTTATAGTTGGTTTGGGTTTTTTACAAATAGGTTGATTGACTTTAGGTGGTGTGATGGTTGGTTGAGTTATTTATTGTTTTTGGGTTGAAATAATACTAGGTTTGGGGAATGTTGTCTTGTTATGTGGATGTTGGGGGAAGAGTAGAGATGGTGTGAGAGGTATGATCATGTTGTGTTGTTGATAGTGGTGCTTGGAAGGTTATAAGGTCCCCTTGCACCAATTCCATTATATAATATGGGTAAATGTATTGAATTATGAGGAATGGTTAAAAGGTGTGTTAAATAGGTATGGGATTTGAGTCAATAAAAACTACTCTTCTCATTTTACTCATATTAACTATATGCAGTTAGAATTGCATGATGATCATGAATTAATCCTAGATGGAATAAGATATAGCACACCTACACTTTTGATTGGGTATATACTTGTCAAGCAAGAGCATGACCAATATGGGGATTCATTAGACCTGATTAGGGGATTACTTTTATCACTTGTCACAACATATCCTACTAGGAAGGGTTGAAAAGCCTACATTATAACACTATCTCAAAACAACCATAAAAGAGTCATATGATTTGATATTTCACTTATGCTAATAAACAAGAAATTAAACTATTCTAATAACAATAAAAGTAAACTAATCAAGTGCAGACCAAAGCTTGTAGTGCAAAGTGGGGGTTAGAACAAAAAAATAAATAACAACTAAACTAAACATGCATAGGAGACATATACTCATATCAATGTATATGGAATCCTAATACATGGAAGACAAGAGCACATACTAAATTATCAATATACTCTTACAAAGGAGAAATAAAGTTATTAATACTTACCTTTGAAGATGAACCTACCAATCCTCAATCTCTCCCTTAGCTAAGGTGCTTCATATGAGATTATTGTGGTTATAAGGATAACTAAGATAAATCAGCTCTAGGATACACACCCTACCTAAACATCGAAAATACTCCTCCACAAGACAAAATCTAAGCTCCAAAGAAAGTATTGAACCTTAAATCTTTATTCCTTAAGTAGAATTGTCAAAAAATAAATGTTTATTTGCACTTATTCACTTAATTATTTGCTCTCTTCTAAATGGTGGGAAATGACCTTGTATACATAGTAGTATCTTTCCTAAAAACCATTCAGACATGTTGGTTATACTAGGTCTACTGATTCAACCTAGTACATTCTCGAGCTAATGCCTAAAGCCTGTGTTACGTCAGTTGGGATGTAAACAAGTCAAAATAGCTAGTGTCCTTAGAATACACTAGGTTGACTAAGTTGACCTAGTGTAATAAATAGGTAAAATGGGTAATAAGGCAAGAAATGAAGTAATAAATGATAGGAATGATTAGAAAAGAGATGATTAAGCCTAGATTTCATGGTTTTAGGAAGCAAGAGTTTAGATAGCAAGTGGTACAAGGAACAATAATCTTATGAAACATTGATGGTATACCTACCCCTTTCACAGTGCACCCCTTAAGGCATGCACTCAAAGAGATAAGAATAAATAGCTTCCTAAAATGTATGAAGTATCAGTAATCAATAACATTTTGAAAATATTATGTGTATACATATGCCCCAGTCAAAGTTCATCATGTGTCACATAAGTGTAACACAGGATGGTGCTTTGGAGATAGAACATGATAACATATAATGTTGTTGATAATTAAATTGCATCAAGAATAAAATAATATAAATGAAAGGAAATAATTGAAAAACACATACCTTTAAATTACCTTAATGTTGTAGATACATAATAAGACTACAAGAAAGTGAAGGCATCCAATTTAAAGCTCACTAGCTGAACCTATAGAAGCTAGTACAAAAAATATACACAAAAGTAGATATTTTTGGAAAATATGCATATGATATTTAGTGGAGACAAATATTTAGTAAAATTGGAAAATGAGTATTGGTAAGGAAAGGTTTTATAATATTAAAGGCAAATGATTAAGACAAGGATGGCAAATGAATGACAAATAAATGCTAAAACTAATGATAAATAATATGAAATAAATGACAAATTATTGGAAATAAATGATGAATAAATAAATTAAAAATGATGAATAAAACATAAATGGCAAGAAGGAAATTTATAACATACTAAATCGCATTGGAAAATATGTAAAACATGAATGACAAATGAAATATTAATGCAAGAAAACTTGAACAAAGATATGTAAGAAGGTAAAAAGTAACCTCATGTAAGATAGGCATGAAATAATAAAACGTAAATAAAAATATGAAATAATTTCAAATTAAATTTAATTCAATATGCAAGATAAACATGAAGAAACCATAAATAAAGATAAACAAGTAATAATATCAAAAGGGTGTAGACTCAGCTATCCACAATAGAAGAATAACAAAATCATGAAAAATTGAAAAGAAAGGTAAAGTAAGTTTAGTAAATGTAAAATGAAGTGAATAATATGATTCAAAGTTTCTCAAAAATTATGTTTCACTTCTTAAGGATGGATAAAACTAAAACAAAGTAGTGCTAAAATGTTCTTAAGAAATGAAGAAGAATGAATTTAAAGAAGAGAGAAAACATATTTGGAATCACAAATTGTCTATCAAGGGGGAAAATGAAATGGGTGGAGGGGATAATGATGGTAAAAAAAAGTTAGAGAAACTCTTTATCAAAGTTAAGAAACTCAAATTAGTTTTGTCACAACAAGAGGACTTTCAACCTTAGGGACTCTGAAGAACTTCTCTGAACTACACACATCTTAAGTCAACAAATGGAGTATATAAATCATCCCATAAAGGTTCTATGCATGAAAATTAAGATGGAACTACCTCCCCATGATGTGTTACCCATTATTTAGGACCCCTTATAGATCCATTAGTATACTACAAAGATTGGGTACTTGTGTGAGAAAGTAGGTAGCACCATAGACTTTTTTTTGAATTACCCTATTCTAATCTACTGGCCTACCACACCCCAATGCACTTCAACTCTATGTGAATTTGAATATGGAGTTTGAGCTTCAATTGGAGATAATATATGTTCTTCTAATCACATATTTTGGTGTGATTTTGACTTTTGAAATTTGTATGTTGCCTTTTTAGATATCATTGCCTTTTATTTTCAAATGATTTATATTTTAATGTTCTTGATGGCTTTTTCTTATTCCTCCTCCATATAAATTTGGAAAACCAAACATGGGAGATAAATATGAATTTAATTTGAAAAATTAGGGCAAGGTGGCTAAGAGAGAGAAACTTCAAAGACCATGGTTTATAAGAGTCTCATAAATCTAGGTGAAATAAAAGTGTTAACTTGACTTCAACCTTGTTTTATCCAATGTGGAGGTGAAAGAAAGGGGAAATAAAGAGGAATGACACATAGAACAATTAAAATTTCTTAAAATTGCAAAAAAATGTGACAAATGAAAAAGAGGGATACAATGATAGTAAAGGTGTGATTCCTTATTAGAAGAAATAGGGAAGTGGAGGAAAACATCCTAACATAGATTATTTGTGAATTTCATCTAGAAAGAGAAACAAAATCTAAAGTTTAAGAATAAATATCAATATTATGAAAATAATGGTAATTTTATGAGGAGGTTCATGTCCTATCCATGGTATTACCTTGTAACTCAAAAAATAAAAGCCCAAGGGGTGCCAAACAACATTGGCAATCAAAAATAGTAAGAAATATAAATAAACATGATGGTAATTTTGTGAGGGGTGCCAAGTCCTATCCACAATCTTAAAAAGCAACTCAAAAAAGAGAAACCCGTGAGGATGCCAAAAGAGAAATTTCAAAAGGAAAATAAGAATATGGTACATCAAGAGGTAAATTCTAAAGAAAGGGTCAAAAATGATCATAAATATAATAAGGCAAATAATAACATAAAAATAAAAAAAATAAAAGACATAGATAAAGGAAAAATGAAATCAAATTCCAAATGTGATGTGTAAGAAAGACAAAATAACATAAAGGAAAATGATGATGTTTAGTAAAGTGAAACTAAAAGAAGAAAAATGCATAAAAATAAAGAAATGTGAGACAAAAAAGAACAAGTAAAATATATGGTAACATCTGTATCAAATATGAGCATGTGAAATTTAAATTTATAAGTCTCATAATGTTTCTTGAAGCTATATTTATTTGTTATTATACATTGGAGAATAAGAGTGGGCATCACAAGATGCCCTAAAGGGCAAGTGGATCCAGGGATGGGCATCAGAAATGCCCCAAAGTTTGAATGAATATATAGATGGTGATCACAAGATGTCCCAAAGTCTAAAGGGACATGTGGATGGGCATCACAAGATAACCCAACATGTGAGTTGGAGTGAGGTAACATTGAAACATTATAATTATTTGTATTGGATTGATAGTTGTATTTGAAAATAGATAAATGTCTTCGATTGTTAGATTTTAAGGAGGTTGAATATGACATATGATGTTTAGGAGTGGTATGAAGAGGTAAAGAAGGAACATGTGTGCTATGAGTTGGATTAGGCCTTTGAACTAGGTAATATTTTTATTTATGTGACTTAAGAGGTTGAGGTTCAATGGATGCCATTATATGTTTAAGGTTGTTCATGTTAGATATCCTTTCCTTATTGGTGTAGGAAGAAGGATCAATTTTTGTTTGAACAAAATTAGTATATGAGGTATAGGTATGGGATGATTGTTGTTGTTCATTAGGTAGTTGATGTTGATGTGATTGTGGTTCTTGAGATTGATTATGAAAATCTTGAAGGTAGTCTTGACAATGTTGTTTGGTAAGAATATCAAGACTAAAATGTGGATCATTCAAGGAAGAAATAAGAAATTGATGGAGATGATGACAAGACTCATGAGAATGAGTTGTAGTAGCATTCCACCAACAAAATTTATCTATATTATACCATTTTGGAGGAGTTTTAGAAGGATCAAAGTTTATGGGTTTAGAGGGTGGTAATTTTCCCATAAGTTGTTCTAGACTCAAGAGAGGGTGGGTAGGGCTAAAATTGGTTGAATTGGATGTTCCATGTTGAGGATGGGGAGACTTGGATGAATCAATGATATGAGAAGATTGAAAAGATGATTTAGTAGTTATTTGAGGTGTTTCAAATTGAGTCATAAGAAAATTGTCTTTTTTCTTGGTCTAAGGCTTCTCCTAAAGTTTTAGGTGAAAAATTCAAAGTTTATATTGAAGGGAAGGTTTAATAGCAATGATAAATATTTTTAAAAGAGTGTCATCATTCATTTTATGGTCCAATTTATGAGCAAGATACTTCCATAATTTGATGAAAGTATGAGTAGATTCATCAAGATGTTACTTGGCATTGATGAAATGACTAAGATAGTTTTTAGGAAGGTCATCATGTTGGAATTCCTTCACTAGAGTATTTATAAATTCTCTAGTTGTGAGATAGAATGTCTAGGAAGTTGGTTTTACAATTCAAGTGCATCACCAAAAAAGGTTTTGGCTAAGATCTTGGTGGTAACAAAGGTATTAGTTTGGATCCATTCCTTATAGAGATTACCAAAATACTTATTAAAGATAGTAGGGTCCTTAGTCCCATTAAATGTGATAGTTAGATAAATGTTTCCATTATATATGGCTGCAATGAATGGGGCTAAAGGTTCATTTTGAATATGTTAAAGAATTTTTTTATTCATTGGAGGTTGAGGGATGATATTCACATTGGGATATCTAAGAGGAGGAGGGATAAAATTTGGACTTGTTTGAGACATGATGACTTCATATGGTTGAATAATCATGTTGCATAAGTGTTGTTGAATGTTCATCATTTGAGATTGATTGGTTTTTTGCATGATGTTCATTTGTTAGATGACTTGGGCAAGAAGTTGAGTTGGATCAATAGGTGGGTTTGAAGGTGGGACATTAGTGTTGATAGGAAGAGGATTGTTAGTTATAGTGGGAGGAGGATTATTTGTAGGTGGAGGAATCCCAATATTAGTGTTAATTATCTTATGTGTGGTAGAATAAGGAAGCTTAGTCAAGCCACCGTTCTTGTGAGGAGTGTAAATAGTATTATCATCAAGGTTTTTGAATATTTACGAACCATGTAGATTATCAATTTGATTTTTATGATGTGATGAAGGATTAAAAACATTTTTATTGGGATGACGATGATGACAAAGGATCTCAACTACATTGCATTGTGTAGTGAGTGGCTTAGGCTTAGGAAAAGGGTAAGGAATAATTTGTATAGTTTCATCAGAGGTAATGAAATAAGTGAGATTACTATCCAAGTCCTTAATAATTTAATGATATAGATTAAGGGAAGGCTCAAAATATGTAATCATGATGAAAAAAGATTATATAAATACACAAGGAGAATAAGAAGTGATATAAAATAGTAATAGGTCGACCTAGTCGACCTACTACAAAAATAGGGACTGTAAAACTATACAGGGTCAACTAGGTCAATCCAATATAGTGAACAAAGGTTGGAAAAAAAGGTAAAAGATGTTGCAAATAGTGCTAGGTTGACTAGGTAAATATAATGAATTGCATACGGGTTGAAAAAGATACTAGGTTGATAGGGTCAACATAGTACAATAAATAGGGGATGATTTCTTATTTTGCCTATATCTTTAGCTCTACTTATCCATTTTATAAACCATAAAATGTGTTGGATTAATTATGATGTAGGGAAGATGATAAATTTTATATAAAGTTATGAAATAACATAGAACTATGTCAAAGTAATTTTAAAGATTGCAAACTATGAATGGAAAGTATAGAAATAAAAATATACAAAGAATTAAAAATTGAAGTGTTTTAGAGATGGAAATTAATAAGATTATTGATTAATAACCCTAGAAAAAACTATCAAAATACTAAAAATCAGGTCAAGTTGGTCAACCAAGCAATATAGAAACCTGTTATAGAAGCTAAAAAAGTGTTGAAAATGTGCTAGGTCAACTTGGTCTACCTAATATATTGAATAGGATGTTTTAAAAGACACTAGGTTAACCATGTAAACCTATTAATTTGGACACCTAAAGACCTACACATAAAGATAAATATCTAAGTCAACATAATCAATCTATTAGGTCAAATTATATGATAAAAATGATCATAAAAAATGAAATAAATGAAAGAAATCCTACAAGGGTTAGTTTCACATCATGTTCACTAGAATGCATGAAATCAAAATTGCATGATGCACATGAATTAATATTAGATTAGATAATATAGAGCACAACTAGACTTCCAATTAGGTGTACACTTTTTCAGTGAGAGCATGATCAATATGGTGATATGTTATACCCAATTAGAGGATCACTTGTATCACTTGCCACAATATACCATGCTAGGAAGGGTTCCAAATCCTACAGTCTAACACTATCACATAGTAAACCTAAAAGAGTCTTATGATTTGATATTTCACTTATGCTAATAAAAAATAAAGTAAGTTATTTTAATAAAAATAAAAGTAAACTAATTTAGTGCACACCATAGCTTGTGGCACAAAGTAGGGGTTAGAATAAAACAAATAAATAAGAACTAAATGAATCATGCATATGAGACATATACTCACATAAATGTATATGAAATCCTAATACATGGAAAATAATAATACATATTGCATTATCTATCTACTCTTACAAAGGAGAAATAAAGTTAGGAATACTTACCTTTGAAGATGAACTTGTCAAGCCTCAATCTATCCCTTGGCCAAGGTGCTTTGCAAGAGATTGTTTTGGTTGTAAAGATAACCAAGATAAATTATATATAGGTTACATGACCTACCTAAGCATCCAAAAAACTTCTTCATAAGACAAGATTAGAGCTCCAAAGAAAGTATTGAACCCTAAAGCTTTATTCCTTAAGTAGAATAGTCAATAAGTAGATGTTTGTTTAAACTTCTTCACTTAATTCTTTGCTCTATTTTAAATGGTGGTAAATACATTGTATATATAATAGTATCTTGCCTATAAACCATTTAGACATGTCAGTTATACTAGGTTGATTGGGTCAACCTAGTACATTATTCGGCTAATGCCTAAAGTCTATGTTATGTTAGACAGGATGTAAACAAGTCAAAATAACTAAAGTGTCCCTAGAATACAATAGGTGGACCAGGTTAACCTAGTGTAATAATAGGTAAAAAGGGTTATAAGGCAAGAAATGAAGGAATAAAGAATGACAAATCATAGGAATGATTAGGAAAGAGAGAAATAAGCCTAGGGTTCATGGTTTTAGGAATAAAGAGTGTAGATAGCAAGTGGAAAAAGGAACAACAATCTTATGAATCACTAATGGTATACCCACCCATTTCTCAGTGTACCCCTTAAGGTGTGCACTTAGAGAGATTGAGGCTTGACAGGTTCTTACAAGATATGAAGTGTTAGTAATCAATAAAAGTTTGAAAATATTATGTTTATACATTAACCATATTTTATTCATTCGTAGTGAGGTTTATAATACTTTAAACATTAATTGTAGAATAATTAGGCATGCAAATGTTATCTTTTTGGTTGGGAAGAGGATCTTTGTAGATATCAAGATGAACATTCACTTAATTTAAGGCTTGGTTTTTGTTTTGAATTTCATGGGATTTAAAATGTGTTTTATGCTTGTTAATGATTTTGAATAAGTGTTTCATGATAAAAATTTATACCTAGAAGAAAATCCATAGATTGATTACATAATTTTATACAAGTCTCATGAGAATTCCCCCAAGTTGAATTAAATCAACAGAATTTGTTTGGATCATACCATGATTTCATAGGATGAGTGGGATCAAGATATCTTGGTGAGGTCTTGGAAGACACTTTTGAATATTGAATAGGGATAATGGTTTGTGGATATTAGTATGGTTGGGTTGAAAAAATATTTGAGTAGGAGTGTTATTTTAAGGGGAATCATTCTCCATAACATTATTTGGATCGATTAGTTAAATTTTATGAATAGTGTCATAAGTATTAGTAACACCATAATTAGTTGCATGATAATTTTTATTTTTAATGAGCATACAAGTACCTATTGTAGGTTGATATGTTTTGAATTGATGAATGAGAAATTATTTTTTATTATCTTGGTGAAGGGATTATTATAAATTTATTATATATAGAGAGAGTCCTAACTCACTATTGTAATTTGGGGTAGAGAACATTAGTCAATAGGTGGAGGAGGTTTTCATTAACCATATTATTCTCACATTAATTAGACATGTCATTCCATCATTTGATTAAGTCTTGTGTCATTTATGTTTCAAGCTGTTTTCAAACTATAAAGTGGGCTAAGTTGTTCTTAGGAAGATCACTAGTTTTAAATTATTGGACTTGTGAGTTAACCAAGTATTCAAGGCTAGTGATAGAATGGTTTTTTAACTAATTGTACCAATCTAAAACATCTCTTGAGATTATTTTTGTTAATAGTTTGGTAGAAACAAGGGTTTTAAGTTTGACCCAATATTTATAAAGGTTACTACATGTCTTTAAATCCAATGTGGGATAGGTGGATGCATTATAGGTGATGGTGGGTGTGATACCTCCTATCTCAATATTAGTGATTTAAGGTACACAAACTTAATTTTGTAGATGTTTGATTATCTAATTAATTAGGGGTGGTTGTACGATAAGGTTACCATGGGAATACCAAGGGGGTGGGAAGTAATATTATTTTATGCTCCCCTTGAAACCTATTGACTTTAGTTTTGAATATTAATAAGATAGTTTTGCATATACATCATCAAATTTGCATGATTGGTATGGAAGGTATGCAATTGATTAAGTGTTTGCAATAAGAGTTGGTTAGTTTAGAAAACATTTTTTACTAGTGTTCATCATGTGTGATGCATTATTATTAGTATTGTGGGATTCAGTTTCGCTATGAGTAGTAGCATGTGTCATACTAATGCTATGATAATTATTGGTATAAAAAGATGCACTACAAACATGGATAGCATTGGTAGAAAATATACACTAGTAACATGGTTAAGGGTAAAGGTCTTTCAAAGAGGCCCACTAAAAGTTGAACCTACCATTTTCATAGAGACACTTTGAATGGAGGTTGAATAAGTCATAGAATAATATGTCATGGTTTTTGAAGGAGACATAATATAATGAAAAGGTTGATATGCAAAGAAAATGGTTCCCCTAAATCCATGAGAGAAGATAGGGGAGGGTGAAGGAGGTTATTCTAATTGAGGATTTATCATAAGACTATAAATGGTTGAAGGTTTTTTTCCTCTATATTGAGGGAAAAAAAGCATTTAAATTATGTAATCTAAATTGTGCTCATATTCTTGTGAGAAAAAAGTATTACAAACTAAGGGGATCCAAATAATTGGTAGTGTGAGTGGTAATGTGGAGATTTATTTCATATAAGGTGGGTGCCATAAGTTATGTCTTTGGAAGCCTATTAAGATTGGTAAAACTCATCATGTTTGCTTGATTTAACTCTGTCTTATCCTCAAATAGTAAATTCATGATTAAGGAAAGAGGTTAAAAATTTGATGTAAAAAAGGATCATTTGATAAGATATAAAATCAAACTAGTCAATAGTGTTCTATAAAATATGAAACAAAATAGGGTATAAAGGACATAGTTAGACATGTTGACTATGTACTACAAGATAGGGAAAAAAATAAGATGAAAAGATACATAGTCATATAGGTTGACTATGAACTCTATAGGGAGAAAATGATTAAGCTGAAAAAGATACACAATTGTATAGGGTGATTGTGTACTGAAGGTAAGCAAGACTAATAGTATATAAGAGACTATGTTGATAGGGATAATAGTGTTATAAAAATATGGACTTTTTTTTAAGATGGTAGATAAATAAAATAAAATTAAGATCATAAGAAATTAGATCAATGTGTTTGATCTAATTATATCACACAACATAAACCTTATACAAATGTTGGATAAATTAAATTTTGCAATACAAAATACAATGATCAAAGAGAAAGAAATAAAAATTGAATGTAAATGCTAACTAATTGGTCATTACTAAATTTTGATAAGTTATAATAAATTTTTAAATTAATATGATAGGGATTTTGTTGTAATTAAGAACTAGAAATAAATTTATGAATAGTTTTTGGTAGTTTAGGGTGAAGGGGATCTGTACTGATGATGGTAATGTCAGGACCTAGGCTCACAAAGCTCTTATACCAATTGTCAGGATCCCTGCTCACTAAGAGCACACTTGATTACCTTTGTATAAGCAATTAAACATAGAATTTAACCAAAATGATAAGTAACTAGAATTCAGAAACAACACAAAATATGAGAGGCAATACACACTTGTATTAATACTCATCTAGAAGGAAATACAATAAAGAGATCACACTCTTCCCACACCTCTTGGGTGTACCAATAATCTTCCCTAAATATTTCTCTCTCTCAATTACAAACACAATCAACTCAATAACCAAGTTGGTGTTTCAACCAGTCAGTAACAATACTACTAGTACCACCGAGTACACACATATACTCCAAGTCTAAGTACACCACGTACTCCAAGTAGATCTCACCTGATCTTGCACACCTGTAAATCAACCTGGTTTTGCACACCTGCAAACCTAGATCTTACTTACCATGTAGATCTCCTTGATCTTGCTATACCATAGATCAACCTGACATTGCACACCTACCAACCTAGATCTTACACACTTGGAAGAACCCTTGTCCTTGCCTCACCAAGTCCTTATGATTCTCCCTTGGATAAAACCCTTCTGATTCTAAAAATTACAATATAGCCCATGGGTCTCTTAAATAGATCCCATACAAACAATAATTAGACTTCTAACTACAATAATTAGAAGCATAGACTCGAGACTAAAATTAGTCTTTTACATGTAAACAAACTGTCTGTCTAAAATAAGACTAGTTTTGGAAGCACGTGCAAACGCATGCACACACAGGTTACTGATGTCGGTGCCTATCTGACCGATGTCGGCTGACCCATTACTGATGTCAGTTACTATGAACACTGAAGATGACTGACATCAATTATGCTACTGACGTCAGTTTCTCTATAACTCAGCAACCTCCTCCATGTTTGCATCAGTGAAGCTTTTAGCTCCACAACCTAACAATCTCCCACTTGGAGATAAATAGCTACATCTATACCTATACCTATACATCATCTAATTTGTTTCCTGGCTTGTATCCCTCTTCAAGTTCAATCTTAAAGACCAACCACCACAAATCTTATGGTGCTATGCCTATCATCCAAGTCCCTTGCCACATCTAAATCTACATACCCATGTAGAGAAGTCCCTGACCCTGCATCACATGTATACTTACTTTTGGTCCCTCTTAGATACCTGAGAATCCACTGAACTACTTTCTAGTGCTTCTTTCTTAGATTGGCCACAAACTCACTGACAACTCCCACTACTTGGGTAAACTCTAGTCTAGTACTCATGTACTCAACCTCATCATGTGATTAGGGACATTGTTTTGTGAACTATCCATCTAGGTGTGATAACCAGTTCTGCATCCTGCATGTTGAACCTCGCCACTACCTTATTCACACAATCATCCTGAGACAACATCACCTTGTGATCTTCCCTGTCTCTAGGAATACTCATGCCAAGGATTTTTGCTCCTCCTAAATCCTTCCTAGCACACCATTGAACTAATTTTACCCTTAGCTCAACAAAATGCTGCATGTGTGACCTTGCATCAAGCATATACACTACATACAGTAACAAGATAATGTCACGACCATTATCCACCCTGGTAAAATAAACATAATGGTTACAATGACATTGACTAAAGCCATGCTTTGTCATACACCTGTCAAACCTATACCACTATCTTAGAGCTTGCACAAGACCATATAACCTAGCCTTCTGTCTCACGTGTCCATTCTCTCCTTTATTTAACCAAGGAATCCATTCATCTTTTAGTGATTTTATCCTAGCTAGCAACTCTACCAAATCTCCCATTTAGTTCTCATCCACGAAATCAAATTCCTCTTTCATGCCATGCTCTCACTATTTCCTAGATTCTACCTGCTCTGCTTCTTTAAAACTTCCTAGTTCTTAACCATCAATGAGCAACAAGTAGTATAAAGAAGGGGAATAATGAATTTGAGGCTTACTTACCCTTTCAATCCTATATATGGGCATTTGAGACTCCTTGACAGCTTGTTATCTACCCAAAATCCATTCTCTAACTGACCCTAGTCTACACCTGACAGATGTTGATTCCATCTGATCACTGACACTGATTCCCTAATTGACATCAATGTCCACCTAGTCACCAATGCCGATTCCCTGATTGATGTCAGTATCCACTTGCTTGACACCACTAACTCTAGTCTGCACATGACTGATGTCGATACCTTCTTGTTCGATGTCAGTTCCACTTGACCAATGTTGTTAACTATGTTTTCCTATGAGTGATGACTTTTTACCCACGAGCTCACCTTGGATCAAAACCCTGTCCAAACTACCCTGCTCAAAATTATTCAGCCCCTTACGCTGATCTCTATCCATCATCTCCTCCATGAAAGCCAAGGCTTTCTAGTTCTTAAGTTTGTCAAAGACATCTGACCTCCTCTTAAGAACATGCATCCCCTTCTTACTCATGTGACCAAGCCTATAAAGCCACATCTTTTCAATAAAAGATGAATCAGTAATACAAGTAGATAGATAAAGAATACCTACTTTCTTACCACATGCTAATTCAAGTGCATCCACTGTGAGAGTTACTGTGCATCTCTCATCACCCAACTTTCCTAAATAAATTAGATTCCTCTTCAAGACTGGGACCTGCATGACATTCTTCAACACCCATGTGTTGCCCGTCTACAATTTCAGCCGCACTTCCCCTTTGCCAACAATTTGACAAGGCTCACCAACCCTCAAATAAATCTCTCCAAAGTCTCCATGGACATAATCATGGAAAAATACTCTATTTGGAGCTACATGGAAAGAGGAAACATAATATATAAACCAAGATTCTACTCTATCCAAGGAACATACCAGAGCATCCTGTGCTACAACACCTGCAACATCTGCTTCTTCATTTTCTTCATGTTGATCTTCTACCAACCAACAATATTTCTTTACCTACTCTTTCTTTCCATAATTTAGTAATTGAGAATTCTTGATATTGAGTTCCTCCATTCTTAGTGTACTTTCTTCTACGATTGATATACTCCCACTCAATCAGAAACCCCTAAGAGTGACCTATAATCACCAAACACTTAACAAGCTTTGACCACCTGTTAGTGTACCTAACCAAGATCTTATACCACTTTGTTAGGACCTAGGCTCATCTGATACCAATTGTCAAGATCCCTACTCACTAAGAGCACACTTGATTACCTTTTTATAAGCAACTAAACATGGAATTTAACCAGAATGATAAGTAACTAAAATTTAGAAACAACATAGAATATGAGAGGCAATACACACTTGTATTAATTCTCATCTAGAAGAAAATACAATAAAGATATCACACTCTTCCCAGACCTCTTGGGCATACCAATAATCTTCCCTCAAGAGTTCTCTCTCTCAATTACAAACACAATCAACTCAATAACTAAGTTAGTGTTTCAACCAGTCAATAATAATACTGCTAGTACCACCGAGTACACACACATACTCCAAGTCTAAGTACACCACGTACTCTAAGTAGATCTCACCTAATCTTGCACACCTACAGATCAACCTGATTTTGCACACTTGCAAACCTAGATATTACTTACCATGTAGATCTCCCTGATCTTGCTATACCACAGATCAACTTGGCCTTGCACACCTATCAACCTAGATCTTACACACCCGAAAGAACCCTTGTCCTTGCCTCACCAAGTCCTTATGATTCTCCCTTAGATAGAACCCTTCTAATTCTACAAATTACAATACAGCCCATGGGTCTCTTAAATAGATACCATACAAACAATAATTAGACTTCTAATTACAATAATTAGAAACACATACTCAAGACTAAAATTAGTCTTTTACATGCAAATAAACCGTCTGTCTAAAATAAGACCAGTTCTAGAAGCACATGCAAACACATGCACACACAAGCTGCTGATGTTGGTGCCTATCTGATTGATGTCAGCCAACCCATAACCAACATCAGTTATTGTGAACACTGAAAATGACTGACGTCAGTTGCACTGCCGATGTCAGTTTCTCTATAACTCAACAACCTCCTCCATGTTTACATCAGTGAAGCTTTTAGCTCCACAACCTAACAGGTAATGGATTGGTATTAGGACCTACCCCTTCTCTTCATAATATTATAATGATAAGGGTTTTAGGTTAGTTTCTAATAAATACCATTAACCAAATGTTTATAATTTGCCAAAAATCCAAGTTAGCTTTCCTCTTGGTGATGAAATCTAAGTAGGTAGACCTTGGGAGGAAAAATATTGAATGTTTTTTTTGTGTAAAGTGATTTGGAAGTGTGTGAAGAAGAGAAAAATAGTGTGAATAAATATAGAAGTATAAAAACTACTTAAAATTATTCTATGTTAATCAATCTAAGCATGCAAGCAATGAAAATGGAAAAGGAATAAATTACTATAAAAAAGGGTTATTTGCTTTGAATGTGAAGAGTACAGAGTTAGTTGAGGCAACATTGTATGTAAATAATATAAAACAAATTTGACAAGGTCAATATTATTCTATCAAAGTAAAATTTGAAATAACACAGTTGAATAGGTCGAATGTGTCTTCTAGAGATAAGATAGGCTACAAAATTGTGTCAATCTAGTCAACCCAGTTTGATGTAGGGTTGCATTTTTATAGACTAAAAACTTTGAAATATAATACTCTAAATGAAAAATATAAATGATAGAGAAGGTAAGAATAAAAATTAATTATTTTTAAGATGATTAGTTTCAAATTTTATGTTGTGTTTCTCAAGTTTTAATTTTAATATTCTAAAAATAGAGTTGACTAGGTCGATGCAGTCTATAAAACTTGTGTGCTGAAAAATAATCTATAAATAAAGTTGACTAGATCGATTATGTATAAAAACCTATATGCTAAAATAAATAATTGTGAATAGATTTTATTGGCTTGATTATGTATTAAATTTTATAATTAAATAATAATATTGTGTCAAGATAATTAATCTAGTCATCTATATTTGAGGAAGACCTACATAGAAAGAAACATAGTCATTTTGGACTGATTGTTTGTTAGAACTACACATAGAATGTTTGACTATATTGATAGGTTTGATACATTACTATAAAAATAAATATATATTATATGATTAAAAAATTAATGTATGAATAAAAACCTACAAGTGTCTAATTCACATCAGGTTCACCAAAATGTACACATGGGAAAATTTAGTTAACCTACAAATCAGTCCTAGATCGAAGAAGATAAATCACACTTACACTTCCAATTGTTTATAAATTTATACATTCAAGTTCATGAATAATATGGATTCATTATACCTAACCAAGGGGTCTCTTATCATAATAGCATCACTAGAGAGGTTCCAATTCCTCTAGTCAAGCAACACCGTGTGATAACCCTAGTTAGGTCCTATATTTTCATATTAAAAAATTACATTCATAGTAAATTAAAATATAATATTATTCTTACAAAATATTGTGGCAAAAATTGGGGATAATAAAAATTAAAAATAAACACGCATATAATATCTATACTTAATCCAATATATAGGGAATTCTAATGCATGGGAGAGAAAAAATGCAAATCTATCTAATTTAATAAAGGAAGAACAAAGTTAGTAATACTTACCTTTGAATACTAACCTAATGATCATCAATCTCTCCCTTGTCCAAGGTGATTTTTAAGAGGTTCTTGTGGTATGTAATAATATCAAGCATAAGTCAACTCTAAGCTACACAACTTCTCTATGTATCCAAAAGACTTATCCATAAGACAAGATCCATATCTCTAGGTTTAGTTTTGGAACCCTAGGAAATGATCTTCAGGTAGAATGGTGGATAAAAATATACACAATATAATTTTATTATTATTCTCTTCCTCTATATTAAATGGTAAAATTAATGTGTAGATATAGTTGAATCTATCACTAAACCTTTTCAAAAGCTTTACTGATAAGGTTAACCCAATTTGACCTTGTATCGTTAATTGATAAAATCAAGTTAGGTAATATTTTGGGCTAGCCAAGGCCAACATAGACCCATAACATGTTAATATTAATTTTATTATAGGCTCAGACTAGGCTTCCATTATTTTATTAATGTCAAAAATGTTTTTAAGCTAAGGTAAGGGATGAATAAGGTAGTGAATTACTTAGAGGAGTGTGTAAAAGAGGTGTCAAAGCTTAGGAAAGTGTATAGGAGATGGTTGTGTAGATTTAAAGTGCTAGCGTAATGGAAAAAAATATTTCAAGGCACCAATGGTCTACACACCCCTTTCCTAGTGCACCCTTTAAGGCATGTACTTAGAGAGATTGAAACTTGATAGGTTCTTGCAAGAGAGAAAACATTAGTAATTGATAAAGTTTGAAAATATCATTTGTATAAAGAGTGATAATTTGAGATTGATTTATTTTTAGAGGTGCCAATGAAACTCTTATTTTAGTTATGAATTTTAGGGGTGGATAAATAGTTATCTACCATGGTGAGGCTTCCATTTGTGGTGTGACTTTAACTACATATTTAGTCAAGGCTAGAGTTTTAAAAACTATCACTATGGTTAATTGTACTAGTGTATATTGTGATAAGGGTAGCTCTAGATGAGCTAAATAATTTTTAGGGACTAGTAGCCTTTTAGCATAAAAAATGTAAAATCAAACCAGATTGTCAAAATAATTTCTTTTAATTATAGCCTTTATTTATGTGGATGTTGAAATAATAAAAGAATCACCTAAACTAGAAAATGTTGGCCCTGTAATGGCCAGAGGCATCTATAGCTTGAGTATTTACAATAGTAATAGAATAAGTAAGGGAAAAAACTAACTTATTGATTCTTTATTTTTCCTCTTTAGTGAGGATTTCTTGTCTTAATGTTCTAGATGGAGTTTTTTCCTTTTGAAAACTTCCTAGTCTCATAGCTTTAGTCTTTTCCAATTCTTGTTCCTCATCTAGTTATTTTTGGTCTCCATCCTCACTTGACCTTTGTTCTATTCTCATCATAAATTATGAATTATCTTCCTCCTCATTAGTAAGATAGTCAACTAATGATATTGCATATACTTTATCATCCTCATTTATTTCTTCTTTATGTGATCCTCCAAGAGTTACAACACCTAATGATGGTTTTTCCTCTAGTAGTTGAACTTTAAAGGATGAAAGGAGGACTCGAGAATTCTTTTGGTATGTGACCATGGGGGTAATGGTAGGTGAATGGGATGATGAAAAAAAATTAAGGAACCATAATATTAGTCACTACCATAGAGGATGGAAGAGTGGATGGGAGGGATGAGAAGGAAGTTTGTAGAAACTCTAGGAGACTGACCTATGTAGGTGTTATAAGTGGAAGGAGAGGTGTTATGGAGAATTTAATTTATTTACCATATGGAGGAGGTGTATTCCTCTCCATTATAGTAGTTATTCCAAAACATTTGGTAGCATTTACATGTGTGGAGGCTATATGGGGACTAAGGAGACTTCTAAGATTTTCCTTTATGATTTAGAAGTTCTCTTCTTTTTTACTAATAGACTCTCCCTCTAATAAATTAGTTTCTTCTACTATAGGAGAGGAAGGTTGGTCATGTATTACTAGGTCATGTGACTATGTTGGGTTCCATTGGTGACTCTAGGATTATTATATCTACCTTACCATTTTATTTACCTATTTATTGGTGATGTCTAGGTCATACTAAATGGCCTAGGAAATAATCATGGAAATTTCATTGCCCTCATATGGATCCACATCTTTGAGTCAAATGATGCATTAAAAAAAATCAACATCATGATCATACTCTTGGTAACCCTATTTAATGCTCAATCCCTTCATCTCCATAAGGTATTGAATATAGTTCCTAGTTTTTCCTTTAGGATCCCATTCCCTGAATTGGGCCACATCTAAATTGTAATGGGATCTAATTTTCCATGCATGGTTGAAGTCTGTCATCACCATAAATTAGAGATTATCAAAGCTTATATTGGTTTTGTTTTAATAGGCATGATGTTTGAGGCCAATTTATTCACTATATTTTTTTATAATTAATGTGCCACTTATTATTATGCAAGCTTGTATGGATCATGGAATGGTAAAAATAGAAAAGGTGCCATGTTCCTACAAATCAGATTATGGTACAATTTGTATAGTACAAATAATCCCCCATTTTAAGTATGTTTCTTTTCATATTATTATATATTCTTGGCATCCAAGTTTCATGAATGGATTGGTAAAATTGAGGATAAATTTACTCACAAATCCTTGTAATCTCATTCTTATACCTATAGACAAATAGAAAAGAGTAATATTCATAGAACTTACTATCCACGTATTATGTTTATGGCTACCATAGTTCACCATGGGATCTATGGACCATCCAATATATATGACATTATATAAAAGTTTGCATTAGTAGGAATTTACTCATGTTTGTACATTTGGGCCTTTAGTTGAAACTAATTATCTCTCCTAGAACCACAATTTTATCAGAAGTCAAGAATGTCCAACAATGGGACCCATTCCACATGTACATATGTAATGCTAATAAAGACATATAATTTATTCATAAGTTCCATGGATTGTATAATACCAAGCCTAAATTTCATGATATTATTTGAAGAAAGGGTTCCATTAGGGTTTATTCTCTAGCCTTTCAATAGACATTGCTTTAGTTTCCCATCTACTATATTGTGATCGAGCTATACATTGATTGAAACTTGAGTATAGGATACCTTAATAACTTGTACTCTAAAGTATCTCTCAAATTTCCTTCCCAAAATATATGAAATTGAATTTTTCCCTTTCCTAAGGTTTAAAAAATCCCCAAAACAAGTCCATTGAAGAATAAATCTCAAATTAAATCAATATAAGGAATTACCTTTAATTTTGCTACTACTTGATGAAGTCCTATGGTGTTGATTAGTATTAGGTCATCAAAGTATTTATTATACTCTTGGGATAGTTGATCCAGTGAAAATTAAGGTGTTATAGACTTGACTACATTCTAGAGGGTTGGGTAATATGGGAGCTTAAAATACTTATCACAATATCAAATATTATGTCTATGTACTTGACATTTCTATAAATGGAGTATATATAAGGGGATTAGATGTGTGATAGTTTCAAATAATCCATTTAAATTATATATACTATGTTATTTCTTCATAAATTATCATAACTTTATTCACAAATTCACTAAGAAAATTAGGTATTTTAATCACTAAAGAGCTCTAAATTACAATGTTCATTTGTAGATTAATGGAAAAGTGACTTGTCTTAGCTTGAATCTTGCATGTATTTCCCAAAGTATTTACCTTGAATAAATGAATAATTTGACTTAAATAGAAATAATGTCTTTTATTTTCTTTCCATTTTAAATTTAAATGTGCTAGTCAGCTTTGGAGGGTTTGTATTTTCCATATGGTAATTTTTTGTTAACTTTGTATGTCCAATCACTTCTTCAAGAGATGTGTCAATTTATCTCACTAACTTATGATTTGTGGTCAAACTCATTTATTCATACTTTGTCTATGCATATCCTATATCATGACACTTGTATAATTATTGATTACCTAGGTATTTAGATTTATGATCCTAATTTTTATGTTTCATATCCATGAGTTAATAAAATTAAGCCACATGGAACGGTCTCAAGACTATAAAAACAAAGACACTCAAGACCTCATCTATTTGAACCTTTGAACTATATATGTTTCTATCAAGGCTCTGGGTAATTTAATATTTCAACATGGTGAAATATTAGCATTGAAGAGTCTTAGAGACTCAAATCCTCAATACCATTAAGATATTAACTTGAATTTTAACTTTCATTGTTTCAAGATAATGAAATTGTGCCAACTATCAAATCCTTAGAGCTCAAAACCTTGGGTAAATTATAATGTATGGCTTCAAGGTCATTAGTCTTTACTTTAACCTTCTAGGTACTATGTTAATGAGATTATGCCAATTATCATGCTCTTAGAACTATAAAACTTTAGAACCATTACATGATTAACTTTGATTTGAACTTCCATGGTTCTAGGTTTATGAAATTATGTTACATGGCATGTTCTCAGGGATAAAAAAATTTAATACTTATAACTTTATTTGAAGTGATTTTTTTTTAATATAGTTCTACCACATGGATGTCCTATGATGACCTGGTTGTTGATAAAGTATGAAATGTTTGTCAAACTATGATAAGTTTTGAGTAACATAATAATGCCATATATCAAGGTTTTTAATCTTATAATCTTTGGAATTCTTAGGAAATTTTTTAAGCTAGAGGGCTCTAAGTAATTTTATTCTACCATTTATCCTCATCTTGAATAATAAATGTAGGGCCTAAATGTGAATAATTTTAAGTCTTTGTCAATAGTCTTGTGAACATGCAAGAAATCATATAAATACTAGGTCATAACACATTAGTTTCATTTTTCCATAAAAATTATAAAGTTAGTTTTGAAGAAAAATTATAAAAACCAAAGGTCAAAAATGAATCAAAGTTGACAACCAAACTTTGATTTTCATAATTTTGGAAATCTATAACTTTAGACCTTGAGTAATACCTTAGTTTTATGCATATCAATATCAACATAATGGACCTATAAGTTTTATAGGACCTTCAATAAGTATAATCAAACAATAATGAGTCGCTATTTGAATTTTAGAATGGGGTGTGTGTGTTAGCCCACAACACTTAGCTCAAAGAGTTGTGAGGTTATCTAGCTAATGATGGAACAATGATTGAACATGAGTCACTCCATATATTAGCCTTGAAAAATACATTTTAGAGATCTTTGATAATTTTTAACAAAAATATTATTATTTTTGAAATTTAATACATTTTTTAGATATCGATATCCTTAGAGACTTTAAATTTAAATTGGAAATAAATATAGAAATTAAACATATTATAAAATGAAGGTTTTAGGTGTGTGCACCCTAATTACCTTGTAACCATTGATAAAAGTATATTTTGAAATGGATTAATGAACAAATAGATTCTATTTTTATACTTTAGTTTGACTTAGATAATACATTAGCTAAATTTTGAAATGGAGTCCAAAGATCATGCATGATTTAGTAATAAAATTATGTTATAAGTTGTAATATTCTTTTAGCATGTTTATGTTCCTAAGGGGCCCATTTAATTATCTTGATTTTAAAATTAATACAGTAAACTAAATTAACACAATTTTTCTTTATTATATTATTTTATACTCCATGATCCTATAATTTTTTATAGTTTAAATAATGGACTTGTGTATATGTAGTTATATATATTTTAAATTGTAGGCCTTGAAAAATGTTATTTTACTTTATACAATCCACTACCTTCCTGTATTTAATTTTTGAAAATAATGAATTGACAACACATGTATCTATTTTATATTTTTATTGAAAGTATGTAAAATTTATCATAATTAAGTTTTGAATTTTTTAATAGTGAGGTAATTATACGCGTTTTTCAAAATAAGGAGTCTATGGCGTAGTTTTTACTACATTACCCTAATTTAGTAGGGTAGTATCCTTTGGTTGAAGGGTAACCTATTGACATTTAATAGCATACTCCTACTAACCAAAACTATTTCTAATGTAATTTTTTTATGTTATATGAACCACTATAAATATATGTAGTTTAGTTTCAACTCATTAGTTAACTAATATAATTTTATGGAGTATATAGATAGGTCAAATTGTGGTAGTGGTGATTAGTTATAAATATGTTAGATGTACATATTAAGGGTGATGATTATTTTAAAAGGATTAATGGCATGATTTTTATTATAAATATGTAAGGCTTATGCATATTTTTTAAGTCTCATGGTTTATAGTGCATCTAGGTCATGTGACGTCTATATATCATTGGATCCAAGAAGGGTATGGACCATATTCTAGTCCCTCATTTATGAATTATTATTTTGGTATCATGTAAGGACATCATTATAGTTATAGGGTGGCTCATCCTAGTAAAATACACATTATTTAACACACTCTTTGCTTAGACTTTACCTCTAATGGTAGTATGTAATCATGTAGTTAGTAACTTTGAAAATCATTTAGCCCTTAAGGCATAAAAATACACCCTTTTTAAACCTTAAAATTTTGGCATGGAAACTATATTTTAATATATGATGGTTTATATGAATCTTAGTGGTGAATGCATGTGAGTAAAACATTCACATTTGGGTGGTCATAGTTGACGTTAGTGGTGACTAGAAGTTAGGAATAATGGATCTAGATGCTCAATGTATGTAAGTATATTTATAAATTTTTTGTTTGTTAATCATTATTAGATAAATCTTATATATATAGGTCAAGATGAATTGTAAAAATATTCTCTCAATAGACTATGCATACATAATATCATAAAAATAGAGTTTGAGTATACTTGAAATAGTGGGTAAAGACCTATAATAACCATAGACCTAGAAGAGGGTAATATATACTCAAATGTAAAGAGTAAAGGTGATGATGGGTATATTGTCACATCAACTTAAGCTGGGTGGTCACCCATCTAGCCTCTCATGAAAGGAAAAATGAAATGTTTTCTCCAAGGTATCTTTCACTAGGTCATGGCATATTAGATACCTCAATGGAGATTGAGTTTATTATTTTGATCAAGGGGCCTATTTTGGTATGAAATCTAAATGATGATTATATTTTTTAAAATTAGGAGGGAGACATAGTTTTTGGTAATTTTTCTCAAGAGGGTTTTAAACATGTTTTAGGAAATGCCCACAAACTTTTATTTTTAGATTTACCCAAATGATAATGAAATCATCATGTTGATTTTTTTATTAAATAAAAATGCAGTTGATTAACACACATTTTTCATTGTATTTATAACTATTAGATAATGAAATAATAAAATATAAACGAAATAGAGTATGAAACTGAGATAAATGTGAGAAGTAGAATGTATCCATATATTAGATTAACCCTATATTAAATAGATTTGATAATCAAAAATTAAAGGAAAGAGGAAAAGGAGGGAAAATGAATCATTATACCATCTATCTAGTGGATGCATGACCACAAAAAATTATGATGCAACCATATAATGGAAAGTTAGTGATAAAATAAATAGATTAAGCCACCATTAACATGTACATATCAAAAATAAAGCTTCTACAACATTATATTGATCAAGATATTTGATTTGATAACAAATTTGATCTGAATACAATGGATTGGATAGAAATATTTTTAGGATAAAATTAGGGAAACCAAAAAGAGGGTGGAATTATAGTACTAAACAAAAAATTACATGAAAAATATGTTTGTCTCAATATTCCTCTCAATAAGTATAAAAATCCAACCTTCAAGTGGTTTTCAATCAAGCATATATAGAAAGCCTCAATTCTAATAGAAAATCCATTTCCATCCAAAAAGTGGTTGGGGGTCAAAACTTAATTCACCAACCTCATCTTCCTCCCATTTTATAAACCATTAGCCTCCTCATGCACTTTTCAAGAATAAAATAAATAAATAAAATAAGTTAATTTCTAATTAAAATCACTTTAACAAAACATAAAAGGATGATGAAAATATATTTAAATTCATACACAAATTATAAAAATTAAAGGTATTGTTTTGATCAAGTTAGAACATCTTACTGGTGCCACAAATGATACTTAAAACGTGGTCCTAGTTTGAAAGATATGGCCAAAAAGGACTCCTTAGGTTGATAAACTTTTCCAAGAAAAATGTTTCACATTTGAATTAAAAAAATTCTTAAAAAATAATAAAAAAGACATAAATTAATTTAGTTTTTAAAAACTTAATTATTTATAATTAAATTAAAATAAAAATAATTTTTAAAAAATTAATTGAATATAATTAAATTAAATAAAACTAAATTAAAAAATTTAAATAAAAATTTTAACTTTGAAAAAAATTAACTAATAATAATACAAATAACATAACAAAAACAAAATGGGGAGGGCACAAGTGCGCCCCCCCACTCTCAAACCCCCCCCCCCCCCCCCCCCCCCCCACCTCCCACTTACCTATTTGATCATGGTAATGCTAGTTAGTATTATGGGACTTGGCCTTAATACTTAGAATTTGAAATATCTTAAAAAGACCATAAAACCATAGGCATAGACCTAATTGAATCTATAAAGAACAATTACTAGAGAAAAATTCATGTTTTAATTAGGCATTAAATCCCATAACACATAACCATAGAGGGGGAAACATGTCAATTTTAGTTGGGACCTTTTTCCCACTCAAAAAAATATGAGGGCCCTGGGCCCATGATGTACATGGTTGGGGTTTAAACTATGACCAACACTAGATTGGTTTTGACATTAAAAATAAAAACAAAAGAAACAAAAATGTCTTGAGTAGTAAAGAGATGGATCAATCAAACCATGAAAGATTTAATCATATATTTTGCTTTTATTAACATTAAAAAAGTGACTCAACCACATCAAGACCTATTTAGGAATCATTATCTGATTAAAAAATATAAGACACCTCAATGCAAAGCAAGCTTGAATTAGCTTTTAAACTCCACCTAACAAAGCAATGGACATTAAAAACCTACCTAAAAATGATTGGATAAAAACTTATGATTATGTCTACCAACTACCAAGTATCATACCTTAAACAAAAATAATCAAAATTTATAATTGAAAACTATGGAGACTATATGCTTAACACTTATACTAATGAGGACTTTCAAATTTGATTTTCATTGAGATGCCTTCAAGAGACTAACATATATTTGATCGATAGGGAAAAGCTCGATTGCATTTAAATAATTAAAATTTTAATAATGAAGACATGTTCATGATTCTAAATCTTGATTAGTTTTATGAAACCAATAATTTACATATGCACCTAAAATATACCTATTCGGGACTATAGGCAATTTTTCTAGAATTTTAAGCATGAAACAAGTTACCAAAAACTCATTTTTAGACCAAATGTTGTATATGAAAGTTTACCACATAAACTTGGTTATCTCAATGAATTGGTTATCAAGGGTTGTTTTAATGTGAAAATTAAGATGACCCCTAATATTGAATTAAGGGATCTAATCAATAAATATTTTCAAAGTTAAGTTAAGCTATTAAGCATCCATTTTCACACTAAGTGCCTAGTATAGAACTTTCTCACATGAATGTGCTAAATTATAGTGGAGTAGATTTAGGAACCTAGTTTTAAACACAAAATGAGACATGTTTATAAATTTAATTTGGAGAGATAATCAATAATCTCACCCAAATATCAAACCAAGGCAAAATACCTACTAGACCTAATTTCTAGGCTAAGAGTTACATATGAAAACTTATCGTACAAACTATTTTGATGAAATAGGACCAGTTATAAGATTTGAATCATCAAAAAAAGTGAGAGAGGTAAAAATAATGACTAAATCAAGAGGGAACCAACTTGCTTGCAAGCACAATAAAGACTAAGAGAAAATAAAAAAGAGGGGTACCATGATTCTTTAAGAATTAGGGTGTGTTATGCAAGCAACAATAAATGGTGAATTTAATGTAAAATAATCTTGATTATTTTAAAATGAAATATAGATGTATAAAAACATACAATATATAGCTAATACAATGCATGGAACATGAATAAATCAAGAGAGGAAAATAAAGGAATGGCTAAAGGACCAAATCCGATATTCTTATTGAGCTAGTGTGTGTAAATGATTAATTACCACTTCATGGAACCTAAATGGGATAGATAATATGGAATTAACCATTGATATAGTAATTATACCTTTATAACACATGGATATGTATTTGATCCCACTCAAATCATTTCTATACTATTTTTTAGGTGTCTATAGCCATGGTAGAGGTTACATAAAACACCTAGTGATTGATTTATTCTACAAATTGATTTTTATTTTATTTATCTTTGATTTATTAATGTATCAATTCCATGCTAGATACCACCATGTCAAATAAAATGTGGAACTATATATTTTTCATGATAGATCTTAACCATGTCAACATTGTCCAAGAAATCCTATAAACCATTAACATATTACTTGTGTGCTTGGTTTAGATAGAATATATTTAGAGGACAAATAGTTTATCCAAAATTTCCTAGACATGAACAAATCTAGAATGCACATGAAAATCCAAAATTTTGACACTAATTTGTAAATATAATCTCAAGACACAAACTACTTAGAGTACTTAAGCACCATAATGCCATTATTGATACCTAACTAAAACCATTTCTTCCTCTTTGCACTAAGCAATGAGGTACCCATAGGGTAAAAAAATAGGCCTAGACCATAAATAGACAAATAACGAGGTTGGACCAATAGTGAAAAGAAATAAAAAAACCTAAACTAACATTGAAATATAGAAAAAAATTAATAAATCAAAAATAAATTATATATAGGAGCTTACCAAGCCAATTCATGTCTATAATTACTGTCTGGAAAATTTTCCATTGATAGGAAATAGGATGTCCTCACTAATTATATACCTAATATAGAACACATTCTCACCCAACATTTCATAAATTTGGTATGGAACCAACTATAGGGACTAAAAATTTTAGGGGCCCTCCTTCTCATGAGACTTATCCCAAAGAAGGAAAAATTAGAGATCCTAAAAGCTTTCACTTTGGCTCAATTATCAAACTAATTCTTGGTGAATCCTTAAGTTTTGATAAATATAATAAATGTTTCATAACATTTTTATTATATTTGCATCAAATTTAAGATTTAGGCCTCTATATTATCATATTTTTTAGGTAGTCTCTCATGAACTATAAGGTGGGGATTCTCACATTCATAGGAAAGATAAGATCTTGGCCATAGACTAAGTGGTATGGATACAGTCTTAGAGACCTTTAATTCTAGTCCTATTATACCATAATAAAAGTATTAAATAATACTCTAGTCCCAAGGGTTCCTTTCTAAGATTTTATTAATTACCTCTAACAATTTCTTCTTCATTGATTCAGCTGCCTCTTTACCTTGTGGGTAATTATTAGATGAGAAATTGAGGATTACATGGTTATTTATGCCCATTCAATAAATTATAAAGAGGATAAATAAATGTTTTTATCACATACCAAAGTAAATGACATTCCAAACCTAATGATGACATGCTCCTAAGAAATTTGATTACCATATTGGTGGTGAAATTTTTTGAATACTTGAGCCTCAGTCCAATAGGTGTAATATTCAATAATCATTAGAATAAACTTGTTTCCCATAGATGAACTACTTTTGATAGCTATAATGAATTCTAATACCAATTTTGTGAGTCATCAAACCTCAATAAATGATTGTAATGGCATAACATTATTACATTCTTTGTTTGGAAAAACTTTGACAGTATGACAACTTTTAACATGGGCATGGGCATCTTTGAAGACTTATGGTTATTATTAACTATGGTTGGTCCCATATTTCCCTTAGAAGTGTTTGATCACTTTAGCCACTTATTCTTTGTTCATGTATCTTAGGTAAATTCATTTGTGATTTATTCTTATAAATTACTTGATTTAATCATAAAATTACTATTATTAAGGTGTACCTCTCATATTTGAGTGGAATTTAGGTGGTTTGGGTAGTAATTTTTAAAAATTAATAGACTACATCCTAATACTAATCATATACCATGATGGATTTAATTATCTATTAGTGGAAAATGATTTATGGATCTACTTTATCCATTGCCTTATTAAGTCCTTTCCCTCTCACAATATTCATTAGCTATATATCTAAGTAAAAATATTATAGAGTACTCATCCACTTCACCATTAACCTAACTCATTTTACTTTAGTATATATTTTATGGTGGGATCAGGTACAATATAAAATAACATGATAGAAAATAAGTAATGTCTGAACTTCTTAACTACTTTGATCAAATAAAGTGCATGTTTATCAATTGTTAAATACCTAAGTTAATAATTTATTATTGGAGATATCATGAAATACATTGGTATCTAATATCCAATATCCCTTCTCTGAGTTAGGAAAGTAACACCTGAGGGTTTTGAAGTAAAATAATAATTGTAAAAGGCTAGTGTATAACCAAGACTTATCAACACCATAATATTTATACTAGGTTTCATAATTTGATCAAAATCATCTTGTGTTTTTATGGTCCATTAAATCTTATCATCATTATTTATAATTTTATTCATAGGTTAGACCATCTTTTTAAAGCCTAATATCAATTATTGTAAATAGTTGATTTTATCAAATAATGACTTTAATTTCTTTCTACTATTAGGAATGGAATTTTTATAAGTGCTTCCACCCTTTATGAGTCTATATAAATTCATATTTTGAAGATGATGTGACACAAAAAATTTCCCATATAAACCTTGAATATATACTTCTTTGGATTCGATGAGATTCCATGCTATCTATTCCTCTACAATACCATTCGCGAATCCTTTATGTGGTCTTCTTAATTCTCAAAAAATATAGTTAAATCATCCATGTAGATGAAAATGTACTATCCGATAATATATTTGAATGTAATTTATATGGCATGATGAAAAGGAGAGAACATATTTATTATAATGAATGACATATTTTTCTATGCAAATATCCCCCCTTTTTATAAAGTTTTAATTTGATATTCATAGTTGATTACCACCTAGTTGTAGATTGAGTACCCATCTAGAAATGGCATCATTTGAGACTTATTCACTATTTGGAATAACTTTTATAAAAAATAAAATGAGTAATTATCCTTGTCTAAATCACTATCTAGGTTATGTCATTTGACATAAAGTTGTATTTCTCTATTATGCTTTTGAACTAGCCCAAGATTATCCACCGA
Source organism: Torreya grandis (assembly GCA_037957365.1). Classification (NCBI taxonomy): domain Eukaryota; kingdom Viridiplantae; phylum Streptophyta; class Pinopsida; order Cupressales; family Taxaceae; genus Torreya; species Torreya grandis. Next base: position 59,961 of record JARHVA010001172.1, read on the forward strand.
TGTGGAGTGCCTGATGGGGAAAATGATCCTAGCTGAAATTAGAATTTGCACCTCTTTAAAAATAGAAGGCTCTATCATGATTTCAATGGACTTTATATTTTATGAAATGGATTGAATCTTATCTTGAAAGGAATGGTGTTGTTTTCAATCCTAAAATTTAGTCCTAGGAAGCATTTATGAGATTAGGTTTCCAAAATAGATTTAGGTGAAAATTGAGGTATTTACATCCTCTAATTTTATGATTTTTGTTGAAATAATCTAGGGCATAAGTTGAAAATATTGGGATCTATTAAATATCCTATTTACAATAAATCTCCAAGGGATACATCACTACCACCAAAGGCTAAATAATAGTTTAATCATTGATTTGAAACCTATATACTACTAAATAAACTAATTGTAATAAATTGAATTTTTTGTTATATTGTGTTTCACTTCACAATTTTTAAAAGGGGTATGATCACTTAATAGTAAAAAAACCACAAAAAAGAGAGGATGGGTAAGGTATAAAAGTGAGTTTTCTAAATGAATGGTATCAGTAATACTTTAAGGACCAAGAAAGTGATCAACTATAGTTTTACTAATACATGATAAATGTCATGATGACTTAAGCCATATTCACATAAGGAAATAATATAATGGGAAAGAGGAAATGCTTAATTTTATGATACATTTTATGAATAATTATGAACATTCCTATAGTTAATCTGACATAAATTTCAAGAAAAATGAAAAACTATCAAAGAACTTGTATAGAATAGTTGAAGTTCATCCCAATTAATTCATAAACCTTATAAAAATGACATTTAACCATCATCTATCATTAGTATTAATCCATTTAAAGAAAAAATAAATTGGAAGACATTCATGAAAACTAGATGCATTTAAACAAAAGAATCAAATTCACATTAATTTGGTAGTGTTTACTTATAATATAATATAATATATCCTTTTAAAATATTACATATTAGAATATATAAAAATTAAATGGGACCTATCTCCTAGTAGTACAAGTTCCCATTCTAGGCCATCATGGATTGAAATGGTTTAAACAAAATTATTGTAAAAAGATACCTTAAATCCTAGAATATGTATAATAGAAATCCCAGGGGTTTGTTGTGAGATAATCAAGTGAAGGTTAGAAGTGGACCACTCCCTAACTTATTTGTATGTGCCTCCTTATATGCAAATGTTTTTTTTTAACAATTTAAACTCTTGATCCAATTTGTCCAAGTTTATAGGTAGATCACAAAAAATTACCTCATCCTAGAATAGAAGTTACTCATGGACTAAGATGGGGCCTCTAGGTAAATTTTCACTTTAGAAAGCTAACACTAGATATTAACCATCTCTAAAATTTATTTTTCCCCAACCTTATTGGATTTTGCCACTTTCCTTCACATGACCTAGTGGAATTAGTTCAGGTAGACCTCAAAATCCTCTTTAGCAATCAAGGTGTCATCTAGATGGAATAAAATAGTGATGTTGACCTCTTTTATATAGTTCAACATCTACTTTTTAATATTTTCCAAAGAATATATCATTACTTGTGTCTTGGCTAACCACTCCTCAATTGAGATTCACATACTCTCAAAACAAGTCTAGTAGAGGTTTAAGTCCATCAAAGGCATGAGTTTATTATCCAAGAACATGCCTTTGTGAATAAACACAATGATCCATTTTCACTATTATCTATGTATGTAACCCTCTCCAAGTATTCTTGAGTGAATTAGATGTTATCTTTACTTGTGGATAGGGATCCAATCACCTTTCCAATCTATAAATAGCTCTACAAGGGCTTTCATAACTTGACTAATTACCTTTACTAGGAAATTTCTCCTCACCTATGATATGAGTACTTTCACTTGATCCTTATTATTTTCTATGAGATTCTCGATTAGATCATTGGTATTTTAGAGAACTAATGTAAGGTATTTGGTCATTTTCTCCTCCCTACTCAGTATCCTCACTTTGGTGAGTGAGAACAAATATTGCTCAATCTTTTGCATTATTGGGTCCCCTTCTTAAGTGAACCTTTGCATAAAAACTCTCTTCATGCTCCTAGTTTCTCTATTAAAGTCCCATTAAACCTCACAATCACCTTGATAGACCATTTTGATCTTTATTCTTTGGTAGGTATAATGGGCCCACCTTATATTAGGCTTATAGTAAATCCCAAGGTGGTGGAATAGGATAAATGAGGGTGGTAATGGTATAGTTATATGGTAGAGTATGAGAGAAATAAGAATGGGTGAAGTGGAAGGAAGGAAGAGAGGAGTGGAGTAGTATAGAGCATGGGAGTGATGTGATGAAATATGAATGGGGATCCCCACAAGAATAATCAGGCATACCAATGGTCACCATTCTAGATAATATACAAACTAATGGAACTTTGGAGTGAGGTGTTCAATAAGAACTAAGGAATCAAATGGTTAAATCTAAATCCTTTGGGCCCAGGGTGATGGAGAAGGAGGACTATAGAATAATGGGAGTATAAATATGAATAGAAAGTTAAAAGTATCAACCTTTTGAATTTTATTGGTTCTCATACCTTAATAAATTATAGTTGTAGTTATAATAGAAGGTGTCATGGTGGTATTTTGATTCTAAGCTCTAGGCATGGAAAATTTGCCTTCTTCATATTTTAGAGCATCATGCATGGATCAAGTTGTGTTTTAGTAATTGAGGGATCCATATTATAAATTATTACCATATAAAACTATATATTTGGTGGATTAAATTAAATTTACATGATGTTTGGAGTCACTTAAGTTGTGCATATGGGTATAATTGTCTCTAAGGTGATAGTCATTAGGACGGTTAATGTGGGGACACAATGGGTGTTTATGTTATAGGAGTGGCTAATGGAGTTGTTGATGTGGTATTCATGGTGTATTTTAGTGCTATTAATATGGTTTTTGTTACAATTTTGGCCCACATTATAGCTACAATAGATACATAAACTAAATTAGATACAATTGACACTCCTTGAGACTAAAGGTAGGTTATGGGTACTCCTCCAAATAGAAAAAGAAAATTAAAAGGGAATTAAGAAGTGAGGATGTTTAAAATAGATATATATTAAGTGTAATTGAATAAATTAGGGAGTGAACAAAATAAGATATAGGGAAGGCCTCATTAGAAGAGGCCTAGTGGGAGAAGGGAATCCTAAGAATTGTTTGATGGGTTGTTAAGGGATGGTGATAATGGGGGAAGGAATATATAGTGGCACATATTTTTAGTCACACTTTATACTCACCTTGGGGTTGATATTGATATTTAAATGCATCACTTACACTACTTGTGATTAAGTGACCCATGAAAGTAGAGGCGGTGGAGTTGAAGCTAAGACTAGGGGAGGTGAATCTCATGGAGAAAAATGTTTAGGGACTCCATGTATAATTACATTAGAGATAAGGGGATTATTCACCTAAATGTCCCCTCCTAGATAAATTGATTTGATCTTTAAGGCTTGTTATGACATAAGTGGTTGTATTCGTAGATCTTGGGAAGGTATTGAAGGCCTTTCTTCAAAGACTGGTCTAGATTGGGCCTACTTTCCTTTCCTTTTCACCACTTGTACCCATGTTATTACTTTGGTGTTACTATGGAAATAGAAGTTAATATCATCTTTATGGTCCCCATGGTTATACATGATATTAATTTAGGACACATACTTTACCACATGGATACTAATGAACCCATTAGGTTCCCACTCTTTATGCTTGGCCCTTCATAAGGCATATGAATTCTTATTATGAACCATATTTTTTAGCTAGGGAATATCTATATATTCTTGATGTAGAATGAAAATTAGAAAATTTGGATATTATTTCAAAATACTTGTAGTTACCTAAATTCTTAGTGATAACCTCAATGCTCCTTTTATGGCTCTAACTTTTTTAAATAATGCATGGGATGTATCAAAAATTTATTAATAATATCAAAATTGAGTAGGGTAATTTTAAATATTTTGATGGTTTTAGCCATCGACCTTGTGAGATATACCTCTGAGCTCTTCCCTATGGCCTTGAACTTTTATCACTTTGTACTTAGAAAAATTGATCAGCTACATGATCTTATCATTGGTATTGTATATAATTCCTTTATTTTCCTCATTGAAACTATCTATAATTACTTTAAGGAGTGTCTCAAAACTAGGCATGTTAACTAATTCTACAATAGAGGTTATCACATTAGTGAGCCTTATTTCTCTCAAAATTTCTAAGGCCTCATTTTCATGTCTCATGAAATGTCAAATCAATGTCTTTGTCTATGTATTCTAGTTAAGGGCATCATCCCTTTTCATAATTACATAACTAAGGGCCCATATAACATATTAGACATACATCAGGTTCAAATGATTGAATGTGCTACTCTTAGTACCCTAAATCAAAGAGTTAATTCATTTCTAATTTTAGTTAAATTAGTGACAAATTTTAATCACCTTTATTCTATCAAATTGGTTTTATCCTCTATAAACTCAAATTCTATTCAAAATATTGTACGTCCTTATTACTATACTCTACACACTATCTACAATTTCTTGAGGAGCATGGATAATTTGTCTCTATAGTAACTTCTATCATACCTACTTTTTACTCTTGTACATTTCATTCATTGCTTCTGTAGTGAAATCCACAAAATAAAAAATCCTTTGTATACTCTATTGGATCATTTGTATTCTTTTTGGCCTTTTTGTCCAAGGGAAAAACAAATTCTCTTTTCTCAAACTTTATTTATTCCCATGTATTTAAGTTCATAACTTTCCTCTTTTTTACCCTCTATATTGTGCCACTCTGACTATCAAAACTAGTGAAGACTATAAGTAATTTAATTATGACAAAATTTTGTCTCTCATCTCTTCAATCTTATAGCTCTTTAGCCTATTAAAGAAAAAATATTTTACCCTTCTTATTATGCTTCAATTACATCTTTAGAGGTAGAAGGTGGAGCGATCATTGGAGGGGGAGTTATTTTTTTAGGTGACAATGAATCATTTATTTAAATTGGGAATTGTAAGTGTGGATACATAATTCTCTACCATGGTGAGGTTCCCATTTATGTGTGATTTCAACCACATATTTAGTCAAGCTTAGAGTTTTTATATTTGTTATTGTGGTTGATTGTACTAGTGTAAATTATGTCAATGTATCTCCAATTAAGATTAATAATTTGGAGGGATTATTGGCCTTTTAAGATTAAAACTAAAACTAAAACCAAATTCTTAAAATAGACTCTTTTATTTGAATCCTTTATTTGTGTGGATGTTTAAATAATAGAAGAATCACCTAAAATACAAAATGGTGGCCCTAGAATGGTTTGAGGAAAATCTATAGCTTGATTGTTTATAATAGTAATAGAATAAGTAATGGAATAAAACACCTTATTGATGCTTTGTATTTCCTCTTTAGTGAGTACTTTTTGGCTCAATGCTCCAAATAGAGTTTATTCCTCTTGTAAACTTCCTAGGCTCATAATTTTGGCCTTTTCCAATTCTACCTCCTTATCTACTTCTTGGGCTCCCTCATAACTTAAACTTGGTGGTATTGTCATTAATTACAAATTATGTTCCTCTTCATTAATGAGATAGTCCACCAATGATATTACATGTACTTACTCCTCCTTCTATACTTCTTCTTCAAGGGATCCTTTAAGAATTTCAAGACTTGATGATGATCTTTCTTCTAGTTATTGGAATTTAAAAGAGATACGGAGGAATATATACATATTTTTATTTGTGACCATGGGAGTAATAGTAGGTGAAGGGGATGATGAAACAAATAAAGGAACCATAGTATTAGTGACTACCACTACAGGTGGTGGTGAAATAATGGAGAGCGAAAAACCAATGGTGGAGGGAAGAATTGATGGATATATACCTTGATGAGGTGATTGAGGGGATGGGAGAGTGGATAGGATAGATGACAAGGAAGTATTTAGAAACTATAGGAGACTCACTTTTGTAGGATTTATAACTAGAGGGAGGGGTACCATAAAGACTTTGATTTTTTGCCCATTTAGAGGTGTAGTCCTCTCCACTATAGTAGTTATTCCCAAAATGATGGCAAGACTTAGATGTGGAGGCTAAATGGGGACTATGGAGATATCTAATAATTTGCTTTATTATTTGGAGGTTCTCCTTTCTTGAACTATTAGACTCTCCCTCTAATAAATTGGTTTCTTCTCTTGTAGGAGAGGGAGGCTAGTCTCATCCTACTAGCTCCTATGTCTATTTTGGTTGCCATTGGTGACTCTAAGCTTGTTTTCCTTACCTTAAAATTTTATTTTCCTATTATTTTGTCATGTTTAGTTCATACTGAATGGCTTTTGAAATAATCAAGGACACTTTATTTTCCCTCATATGGGTCCACACATTTCAATAATTTGATGTATTTATACAAATAACATCATGCTCATACTCTTGCTGACCATTTGTAATTCTCATCCCTTATTATCCTTAAAGGATTGAAGATATTTCCTAAATTTTCTTTTAGGGTCCCAATCCTTGAATTGGGACACATTTTAATTGTAATGGGATCTTATTTTCATTGCATATTTAAAGTGTTCCCTCACTAAATATTGGAGTCGCTCAATGCTTAGAGGGTTTTTTTAATTATAAGTATGATGTTTGAGGCTAAATTATTAATATATACTATTGTATAATTTTTGTGACACCTCTTTTTCTATAAGCTTTTCTATAATGTGACATGGTAAAAATAGAGGTGCTCTTGTTCATCTAATTTAAATTATGGTACAATTTGGATAGTACCAATAATACTCCATTTTGCCTATGCTTCTTTTCATATTCTCAAATATTCTATGCATATGAGTGCCATGAATAACTTACTAAACTTGAGGATAAATTTCCTAAAAAATCCTTGTAATCTCATTCTTGTACTTATAGACAAATATAGAAGATTAATCTTAATAGATTCTATTATTAACATATTCTATTGATAGCTACCATAGTCCACCATGGGCTTTGTAGACCATGCCAAAGACTACATCTAATAGACTTGACATCTTATAAAAGTTTCCACCATTAGGTTTTTGTTCATGTTTATATATTTGGGCCTTCAATATAACACTAATTATCTCTCTTAGGGCCACAATTTTATTAGAAGTCTAGAGAATGTCCAATAATGGGACCCATTCCACCTATACATAGGTAATACTATAAAAACTATACAATATGTTTATAACGGCCATGGATATTATAATACCAGACCTAAATTTGATTATACTTTTAGAATAAATGGCTTCCTTTAGATTTAGTATCTGGCCTTTCACTATCCATTGTTTTAATTTCCCATCTATAGTATTGTGTTTGATTTATACATTAGCCAAGAATTTAAAATAAGCTACCTTAGGTGCTAGAAGCCTAAGGTATCTCTTAAATACCCTCCATGAAATATATTAAATTGCATTTTGACCTTTATTAAGGTTTAAATAATCCCTAAAATAAGTACCATTAAAAATTAATTCTTGAAGTAAATTGATAAAAGGTATTACCTCTAGTTTATTTTACACTTGATGAAGTCTCATGGTCTTGATTTGTAGTAAGTTGTCAATGTACTACTTCTCCTCTTAGGATAGTCAATCCTATGAAGATCATGGTTCTATAGAATGGATCATTTTTTAGAGGGATGAGTAATATGGGAACTTAAAATAAATGCCACTCTTTTCTAATAGTATATCTATGTATTTAATGTTTCCAATAATGGAGTATACATAAGGGGCTTGGATGCATGCTAGTTTTAGAGAATCCATTTCAATTATCTAGACTATGTTATTATTTAATGAACTAATACGTAAAATAGATAAATAGTTTATGTAAAAAATACTAAAATTCTCAATTTCCATTTAAATGAAATTAGTTATGGAATATTCTAGGAATGATTAAAAAAATACTTAGAAAACATTGTAATTCATTCCTACTTTAAAAACTCCTAATTAGTGTCACTTGATAATTTCCATTAATTAATCTTAGTGTTCTTTTAATTCATTTTTAATTGAATTAAGATAAAACTAAAAATCAATGAAAAGAAAATCAACACCAATCTAATAATAGAGTTCACCCATCATTTGGGATACATCTTCAATATTTCTTAACTATAATCCAATCCATTATAAAAATGATGCAAATGTCAACAATTACCAACTTACATGTTAATGGATTTAGTGAGCCTATAATGTGATGTTGAAACTAACTAAATGAAGACTTTGTACTTCATCTCCTTCAAGTCTATCACACCTCTTTATCTATCTCTAAACATTCAGTTAATTCTCCATTTGAGTGTATCTATAAATGCTTAAAAGGGCACAATTTACATAGGAGTGCCTCTAGATATTACAATCCTACAACTCTGATAATAAACCTATAACTATATGCATCCCTCCATAGCCAAAAGGGCTTATAAAATAATAGAGGCAATAATTACAATTGGGTTTGTCTGTGTATAGTGGCATATACATTTGTCCTTGTATATCACCATAGATATAAAAGGAAAATGTAATAACATATGTGAGAAGTCTTTGGTCTGCATACTAATAATTATAAAACATACAAAATAGAGTCACCTTCCTTTGGAACTATCTACCATTCATCGTTCACCCAAAGCCTTTCAAACTATGTGTAATAGCAAGGTACATATCCTTTTAATACATGGATTAGCAGTTCAAACTCAGATACACCAAAATTTTTCCATGGCTAAAAATCCTCTTAAACAAGCATATATATAGTTTTAGGACATTATCTTCTCCCAGATCGTAAATATACATGGGCTTAACATCCTTATCTTCTATTAGTTGATATTTTCAGGATCCAAAACTACTCATAAATTATACACACACACACACACACACACATATATATATATACATATATATATATATATATTGGTTTATATCCTTACAAGAAAGACTCATTTGATATGGGTGACAACCTAATCTTGGTCATTAATAAATAAGCGATGACATCTTTCTTTCCTCAGGACGTATGTTTGCAATTACCAACTTATGTTTGATATCCAATAACCTTACCAAGATGATGCATGGTCTATACATACCTGGGTTTGTATCAAATATAAGAATCACAAATATCCATTCCATTACTAAATTTCATATATAAAAATAAATTCCCTTTAAGGACTTATTATTATAAATAGACTTACATCCTTTTAGACTACATAAACTCAAGAGTCTTTATAGAAGTAAAAGAAAAATTTTAAGGCCAAAATAACTCATTGGTTCATCTCATTTTACACATTGTGTCTTGTGCATAAATTCCAAGCCATGATCCAATTTGACTATGATTTTATATATATAGCCTATATTATAATAGCCATGTCATACTAAACAGATGCATACACATCAATATGACTTGGTTTGAGTCTAATGCCATCCCTTGCACCTATTGCCAAAATGAATTTTAATGTTAGTGTCATTCAGGTCTGAACATGAAAATTTTAATATGCCCATGCTTAGCCTCTAATGATGATATCTTTTTCTGGCATCCTAGGACTAGTGGGTTATTCTTAGTTCATGAGATTACCAAAACTAGTTTGAATCCCTTGTTCAGGTAATAAGATGCTACTAAATATTTCAATGAAATAGATTAGCATATTATATTTTCTCCATCCATGTCCTTAGATTTTTTAAATACACCCCCCATCAATGCCTCTATCCTCTCCTCATTTTGGATGGAGGAATTCTTAGAATAGATTTAATAATCTTTGTTTTAAAGACCCTCTATAGGCTTAGCCTTGTAAAACTATCCATTTCTAAAATCTGATCGAACCTACATTCTATCCATACCCATCTCTACTTGTCTTAGGCTTAGTAGAAAATATATATTCTTCCCTCCATTCATGTATTTTATCAAATGTGTTCTAACAAAAATAACCAAATAGACTTGGTTTCACATCATGCATTACAACAATCAGCCTGTATTATTAACAAACTTGAAATGCCTTTGTCTTTAAAATGGTGCTTACCAATTATAAAATAAACTTCCACCTATATTATTAACTGACCAATATCAAGTGGATTTCCATGTGGAAAAACCAACTGTGAGTTGTTGTTGATCTACCTACATCTCAAACTCAACTCAAGATGGGACTTAAGTTGGCACAAAGATATTTTGGTGGTTTAGTTAGGAGATCTGAACTTGGCTTGGATGTTGATCTATCACATTCATGTGGTATGAGATTAATAGATCCCATGACTATAAAAATAGTATTGGTTTATTAGAAACTTGATATAAATAGATATGTATCTAATGAAATATCTGATGGTTATTTAAAAACCATGAATAAATAGGATACATAAAAAATTATGGTGGGAATAAATATTTTTTCCAAACCATATAAAAATATCCTTTAGATCATGAACTATTTGGACTCTCTTCTTAAATTTTTTGAGAAAACTAGGGATTTTGGTCATTAAAGAGATGAAAATTTAAATGTTCACTCAAATATTAATGGTGAAGTGACTTACCTTATCTTGGATCTTAAATATATTACTGAAAGTCTATGTCTTGAATGCATATTTCATGTGAATTTAATGTGAATAATAATGTTTGATTTTGATCCATTTTAAATTTAAATGTTTTAGTCAATTTTGGTGAGTTTTTATTTTCCATATGGAAATTTTTCATTAACTTTGTATGTTTAGTCACTTCTTCGAGACAATTGTCAATTTATTGCTCACTAACTTCTACTTTCCTATCAAAATCATTTATTCATAATATAGTCATGAATATCCTATATCATGATAATTATTTACTTCTCACTTATCTAGGTCTTTAGATTTATGATCTTACTTTATATGCTCCATGGTTTCAAGTTAACATAATTAATCCATGTGGAGTGGTCTTAGGATTGAAGGAATTCATAGGTTTGATACCTCAGCTATTTGAACCTTTAAATTATGTACATCTCTACGAAGGGTATAGATAATGTAATATTTCCATGTGGTATGATCTCAACACTTTAGAGACTCAGAGCCTTGGGGCCATTAAGTTATTAAATTGAGTTTGAACTTTCATGGTTGTAGGCTAATGAAAGTCTGACAACTTTCAAACCCTTAGGTATCGAAACCTCCATGCCATTAGACTACATGGCCTCAATGCCATTATACTTTTATTTAACATTATGGGTTTTGGGTTAAAAAAATTGTACCACTTGTCAATTTCTCAAAACTATGGAACCTTGAGACCATTATATGATTAAATTTACTTTGAATTTATATGGTTTTAGGATCATGAAATTATGCCACATGGCATATTATTAGGGCTCAAATATTTTAAAGAATTAGATTTTTATTTGAATTCAATTTTTTTTTGATTAAATATGGTTCTAACATGTGGATGTCCTATGGAGACCTAGTAGTTGATAAAGTATGAATTTTTTTTTGAACTATGATAAGTTTTGAGTAATGTACTAATGCCATCTATCAAGGTTTCAAATCTTGAACTCTTAAAACACTTATAATTTTTATGAAGGTTGAAGGGGTCTAGGTAATGTGATACTTCAACCTATCTTGATATTGAATAATAAGGGTAGGGACCGGATGTGAATACTTGTAAGTCATTTTTAATACTCTTACAAACACATAAGAAATCATAGAAACATTAGGTCACAACACATTAATTATATTAGTCCATAAAACTCATAAAGTCAATTTTAAATAAGAATTATAAAAACCCAATGTTTAAAATGAGTCAAAATTGATGCCCATGATTTAATTTTCATAATTTTAGAAGTTTGTAACTTTATACCTTTAGGACTACCTTAACCATATGCATATGAATATCAATGTCATGGACATCTAAGGCTTATAGGACCTTAAATAAGGATACTCAAATAATAATGGATCCCTATTTGAAATTTAAAATGGGGTGTGTTTGGTAGGGCACAAAAAATGGTAACTCAATGGGGAAATAATCTTTGAGTACTTAAGAACCCATAATCTTGGAAATGCATTATAATATTATTTTATCTCTAGAAAAAATTAAATAAGTAAATCAATCCCTAAAAAAGACTCATACTTCCACACACAATATATAAACCTTTTACATTCCTTGGATTTATGTTTGATTTTATGAAATTAATTTTTTCTTTCTTATAATATTTTTACAAAGTCCAAGGTAAACATTCTAGGATTAGTTGTGACTTTAGAGTTTGTAATAAAATAGTAAGGGATACTAGCCAAACATATATAGCCTCGATAGAGATGCTTCTAATTCCATTATAAGCCTTGATATACTACCAACTAAGCATCCATAGCCTTAGTAGAGACTATTTGAATCACCCATATTTTATCAATTTACATTTTTTTCAAACACAAAAGGGTTTGGAGCCACCATTGGCTAGGTATATGTATAATAAAACATATTTTACTCAATACATCCTTGCCAATGTGTATCCATTTCTATGTTCATTATATCTCATCCAAGTTGTAGCATGTAATATTACAATTGATCTTTATAAACGTAAAGTATTTATAAAATTTGCATGGGTATATAGAAGTAAATCATAAAATTTATATCAAACTCACTCATTCTAAATATAACCTAGTTCAGTCATACCACATAATCCTAAAAACTCAAACATTGCTAGTACAAATCATTGTGAATACCAATTATGCTTCTTTTTATATTGTCCCCTTACTTTTAGAAAGTCTTTTATAACTATATCATAGATAATTAGTTGGTTTATTTTTAAATTTTATAACAAAAACCTAATATAGAAAGCATAACAACTAATTTACCCAAAATAAATGTAGAAAGTGGGAAACACTAATCTCTGAAAATAGGAAATACTAACCTATAAAGTAGTAAATATATTCTAGAAAGTAGAAGATATTATCCTCAAATAAAGGAATATACTTAACCCATACATATACATTTCCACATGAAGTCATTTGGAAGCATCTCCCATTGGATTATACATGAAATAATGTTTCAAAAACTATCCATTGACTAGAAAAATGATATCATTACCTTAGAGGTCCTTCAAGTGCAAGACATTATTACCTAGTATTATATATATTTGATATGGTCCAATCCATAAAGGATTGAACTTATCATGTTGTCATTTATTTTCATGTGTTTTATCTTAGAAGAGCACTAGGTCTAAAATCTTAAAGGTCTTGATATTAGATCTCTTATGAAACCACCTCTTGATAATGTCTTGGTGTTTTATGAAGCTATGCAGTTCTTTAGATTGTGCATATTCCATCTAAACTATGTCAAGTAGTATATAATGGATTATTTCATCTTATTCCACATAGTCTTACATGAATTGATACATTGGTATTTTAAGAGTAATGGAGAAGACTAGTTGTTGCCCATACACTAGTAAAAAAGGTGAAGCCTTGATGTCTTGCTTGTGTCTTTTTTTATCTACCCATAATACATACTTCAGTGAAGGTTCCATTCTCTTAGTTTATCTTGTGATAACTTATTTATGTCATCCATCATATTCTTGTTGGTATACTCAGTTCCTCCATTCAATTGAAAGTAGTAATTTGACAAGAACTTGATGGTAATTTTGTTGTTATAGGCCCATTATATAAATTCAATGGATTGGAAAGATGTAACATTATCACAAACTAAATAGACTAGAGTGATAAACTGGTCAGTATGTTCTCTTATAAAATTTTAATGACATTTAGTGTCCTATAATTCTTTATGGTCATATATTCTATCAACCCAATACAATAATTAGTAGTTGTTATGACAAATTTTTGGTCTATTAAAGAGTTTGGGTTGATCAATTTAATTAATTTAATACCCCATCGAGTAAAATGGAATCATTTAATGAATGGTTATAGAGGAATTGTAATATTCACTTCTATTTTTTCAAACATGTGGCATTCATGGTAGGTCCTGACATGATTGTGGGAACATTTCAAAATTATAGGATAGTAGTATTCCATCCTCATAATTCTATGAGCTATTGCATTTCTTGAGGGATTTCCACTGCCTATATTATGATGTAGATTATCTAAGATGTTTACAACTTATTATTTTGATACACATTTAAATTAGATGAACTCATTATTCTTCATGTGTAGGACTCCTTTATTCATTATATAATATGCCAATTTGAGCCTAAGGGGATTTTTTTTCTCTATTTAGCTTAGGGGTCATGTACCTATGAGTAACTAGTCGATGATTTAAATATACCATTCACCACTATATATATTATTCTCATTAATTTAATCAATACAAACACATGGATAAATCTTAGTCATGAGATGGATGATTCCTTGGCCATTCACCATTTTGACTGGTTTGATTTCAAGATCAAACTCTTATAATTTTTCCATCCACTTACCTTTTCTCTCACCCAATTCATTTTGGCCAATATCAGCTTAACATCTATGTTTGAAACAGTGGCATACATATTATTTCTTAGAATATAATGATTGAAAATTTTCATAGTTTTTAAAAATTCATATATATTTTTATCTATCATTAACTACTTCATATTTGCATCATGTATATTGGTGCTCATGAAGTAGAATGAATGTTCATTTTCATCTACCTTTTATGTGAGTATAACTACTATAGCATGCTCTTGTTGAGGTTTGTTCCATTGATGTGTTTGTGAAAAATAATGTTTTCACTGATGTAAAATGTGGATAAAGTTATTTTATGTCTAAAATATGCTCATGTGATAATACATGGTAAGTATTCATGATGACTCAAGTTTGGTCTAGTAGAGTCTCAAGATTAGTATGAGGTATTTGCTCTATGTTGTGGTATGAGAATCTTGTGAGAAGATGTTTTTTACAATATTTGATCATGGATTGAGTTTTTTAAAATGAGAATTTGTTAGTAATATTCATATAGTGGCAAAAATTTCTCTAAGGGTATGGTACCTAGTAAGCATGTTTGATGGCCTAGCATTGAAGTGGCTTGTAGTAGCATGATGATGATGATGATGATGATGATGATGATGATGATGATGATGATACATAGATGTATGAACTTGAAGTTGATTAATTAATGGTAGATCATATGATAATATGTTGGAAAATGTAAATTAAGTTGAAAGTGCATTCAAAATGATAGGAAGGTCAAGTTTGAGGCTTAGAGCCTACATAAAGAAACCTAGTAAGATGGCATAAGCCTAGTAGCATGTTAAAGTAAGATTTTGTGATTTGTATGAGCATGGTTGGAGAATTTTAATATTGGTATGATGTCATTAGACATAAATTTTAGGTCTTTATATGACTTCAATATGTTTCCAATTTCTCTCAAGATCAATGTATGACTGGTGGTTCTACACCTAGCATGCATAAAGACATAATTAGGTCCAAATACAGGGTCAAGGTGAGTTTTAAAAGTGAAAAAAAATATGTGATCATATAATAAATTTTTATAGGTTTATTTAAAGGTGTTTACCAGGTTTTAGGTTTTGAGGAGAAATAAAAAGAAAGATATCACATTTAAAGGTCTCATGTGCATACAAAGTGAAGGTTTCCAAGCTCGAAAAGAAAGTTTTGATGCTCATTGGCAAGTGTAGACTTTTCATGGTGACTTGATCCTTTTGGGATAGATGTAATATGGTACTAATAATTTTTTACAAGAATTTTAAGTGATTTTAGGTACATAGCTTTATGACATTTGTTAAGAATGTAAATTGGTCTTAAACCCTCTCTAAACCCTTATAGTGACCCAATTAGAGAAAAATTTATATAAAATGACTAGAATGGATTGTAAAGTAAAGTTTTTTAATTTGATTTTGTATAGGACTCCTAAATTCATACCCATTCATCTTATTTTCTCAAAACAATGAGCAAAAGGTACATAAAAGTATTTATTTTTTTAAAATTTGGTGTTACAGGTAGGGTTGACTGAGTCAACACATGCAAGTTATTGGAATATTAAGGTAAATACTTATTATTGATTTTTATTAATTTTTTTAGCTTATTTGTTTTCACTATTTAAATAATTTTGGTCATGGAAGATGACCTATCACTAGACTGTAGATAGTGAAAATAGTGATAAAAAGCAAGCTTGTGTGAAAAAGAGTCTAAGGATGAGATGCATGTGTTTAGGGATGAATATATTGGTTTTGGGTTATTTTTTAATACCTATATCCATTTTTTCCCTGGTTTTTAAGTGATTATTATCCCCATAAAGTATAAAAAATATTCCCTCAGAGTAACTTGTTTATGTAAGTGAAGACAAACAAAGTTTATGCGTCAAAGATTGATCTATATGTTTCATATGTGATACCAAACCTCTATAATTATAATATAAATTTATATTAGGATTTTTAATTAAAATGTGAGAATTAATTCTAAGTTAAAATAATTAATTCTATAGGTTTTCAAAGTCATGTGCACCATGACTATATTCTTATGACAAAATGGCAGTTCCAAGTGTGCTAAGGGAAATGATGTGATTAAATATATATGAAAAAATTTGATGAATAAAATTAATGTATTGTTTTTTTTGGTATTAAAATGATACATTAATTATTTATTAAAGGTATAGATATAATTTAAGTGGTTTAATAATGAAAGCCAAAAGGGCTTGTCTAGTTGTGTTGAGACTGTGAGAGAATGGCTTGAAAGATTACTCTGTAAGACCAATGGTTGTCACTATCTATTGATATATATAATTTTTTTAATGATATATAGGATTAATATAAACTATTTATGTGGATTATAAATTTTTAAATTACCATTTCAAGTACTAAAATTAGTTTTATACATGACTATACTTTTGGAGGCTACAAACAATCTAAGTGATCACTTTGCAGAGGTGAGTTAGAGGTTGTTTGAAATGAGATATAGAACCCAATTATTTTTAAGTTATTATATAAGTATAAAAGTTATATTTAAATATTTTTATATTCATAATAATTCCATATGAAGGTGTTGGTGGTCAAAGTTTCTTAATCATACTTTGACTATGTTTGACCAATCTGAGTGATCCTATTACAAAGGTTGTTTTGGGTACTTAGAGATTGAGTGGTGATGTAAAATGGAAATGGTAGGATTTTTTAGGTCATTAATGATTTATTTATTTATTTATTTATTTATTTATTTTATTAAATCAATTGTATACTTTATTTTCATGAGATAGGCTTTTCTATGTTTTAAGGCCTAATGGTGAGTAAGTTAAATGGCTTGGTTCAAATGGTGATTTGGAGTTACAGATGGTGTATACCTATGTGTTAGTGATAAATATTATACTTTAAATTTATTATATGTGTTTAAATAATTTATAAAATTTAAATATGGTCTAATGAGTGAAATTTTAATCTGTGTCTTGAAGAAGACCTAATTATTTTAGGTCTCAACTAGGCCTAATGGAGAATTTGGGTCTTAACAGAAATGTTTGACCAAAGTGATAGTTATTTCACTTGTGTAACGTGTGATAGGATATATTAACATTATAATCCATGTGTTTTAATGATATTTTCATACCAATATGGATGAGACCAAGAGTGGGGTATAAAGGTAAGGCCTAATTGGCCTATTTGAGCTAGTTAGACAAGAGAGGATACAAGCGAAGGAAAAAGCCTTTGAAAAAGAAGGAGTGGCTAATTAATGACCATAATAAGATAATATTATCATTCATGTATATATAATTAAGTTTATGTAGGTGGATACATAGGTTAATGGACCTAATGATCTTAGAAGAGGATAATTGAGAGAGAAGGCCCAAAAGGTTTGTTAAGTGAGAGTAAAGGGGAAAGAGTTAAAACAAAGGAGGTAATCATTAGTTGAATATTAGAAATAAGTGTTTTAAGATGATCATATTTCAAAGTAGATGATCTGGTGCTTGGTTTCCTAGGGGTTTGGATACTCCTTTCAAGTTAGATCTTGTAAAAGACTAGTTGGGTGGGTGTTTATCTAGGTAAGGGTTGGATCTCTTTATGAAGTTGGTACTTAACTAAAATTTGGATCTTGACATGATAATATTGTATTACATATTCATGTTTTAGTGGGTTTTATTCCCAGACATCATTTCCCACATGGATTTTTTTTTATTATGATATGCTTGTGTAGTTTATTTTTTATGTATTGATCTCTTAGTTGAATGTATGCTTCATGGAATGATGAATGGAATTGAATGGTTATTATTATGCAAATGATTAACCCCATCCCCCTATAAATGGATACTTAAAAAATTTAGTATCATAGTAGGACCCTTATATGAGGCTTGATAGACTATAGTTGATCCTAAGTAGCTTAAAGTATGATGAGGACAATGTTCATCTTGTTTACAATAATGGATAAGTTTATGAAGATCATGATTGAGGTTTGCATAGAAGTCAACATTATGATATTGGCAAGGCTGAAGAAGAAGGATTATGTTGAAGCTAATAATAGGATAAAACCTAATTCTATAGACAAAAGGACATTGAAGAACATGTTAAAAGATAAAGCTTATTTCTGCCTAGTTAGCTAACATGTTATAAGAAAGACTAGTGTGACTTGCTAAGTTGAATGGTGACCTTAGACTCTCAAGGTGATTGGACACAATGTTTGAAGAGTTTTTCTTGGAAGAGTTAAATGAGAATATTTGGTATCTTTTATGCATGGAGATGACATTTAAGTCATAGTTGATCAATTTATATGTTGTTCAATCCCTGATTGCATATCATGAAGGAGTCAAAGAGTATCAGAAGATTATCAAAATGAATGAGGTCTCACAGACCTATTTTGAATGTGTGATAGCCAAGGTGTCTTGTAATGGTTTGAGCCTTATGAGGATTGAATATAATATATGTGTTGGTATGAGGATCATATGTGAGTTTATTTATCATATTTTAAATATGATCATGTTTTTTCAAGATGTTCAAAGAAGACTTTGTTAAGCATGAAAGAGATAGTCATATTTATATTAGGTCTCCATGGGACCTATTAGAAGCATGAGGGATAATGGAGTCTTCAAGAGGTGGGAGAGTGACTTGTGGGTTATAAAATATTAAGAGGTTATATTACACATATGGGTTAAGTATCTAAATGGTTTCATGATTCTTATTTAAGGACTATTACATTGTAAAGAGTCCATATGTAACATATGCTTAATAAGGCTATTTTGAGAAGTTATAAGATTATATGAGAATAAAATTGAATAGAGAGACTTTTATAAGTGTGTAAGGGCATGGAGAGCATCATAATAACATGTTGAATATGTGTTGAGGGTCTAATAGTAATTTTTAAGGTGATGAGCTAGTGGATTGTTTTTCTTGAAGGCTATTACGCCTATTTGAATAGGCATGTTTGTATGACTAATTTTTTGACTAAGGTTCATGGAATAAAGATAGAGTGTTCTTCACAAGTTGAGACAAAAATGTATTAATAAAGATATTTTGTGTAAGACAAGGTCTCACAAACATAATGACATGATCCAGATGGAGCATGGAGTTAGGGGTATCTAACTTAGTTTATTTGAGAAACTCGATGAGAAGTATGCATAAAAGAATGGGGAGCTTGATAGATCTATAAACAACCATATCTAAGGATTAGTGGTATTATTAGAGATGACCTTTGTCATGAATGTAAATTGATGAGAAAGACTTGAAGAGGAGAACCATATTGGAGAATTAAGATTGGTCCTGTTATGATAAGAGTGTTTTCCATCAATGACAAATGGGGAGATTTTTAAGGTTTTTTCAACTGACATGTTTATGAAAAATAAGGTTTTCATTGATGTCAAAGGTGGCTAAAGGTATTTTTTGTCCAAAATATGATCCTATGATAATACATGGTAAGTATTCATGATGACTCAAGTTTGGTTTATTAGAGTCTTAATTTTTTATGAGGCATTTGCTCTATGTTGTGGTATGTCAATAGGGGAGCAAGAATTGAAGAGGAGAACCAACTTGGATAAGTAATATTGGTATGCTATGATAAGAGTGTTTGTCATAAATTACAAAGGGGGAGATTATTGATGTTTGTTTCATTGATTTGTTTGTGATAAATAAGGTTTCCATTGATGTCAAAAGTGGTGGAAGGTATTTTATGTCCCAGAGATGTTCTTATGATAATACATGGTAAGTATTCATGATGACTCAAGTTTGGTCTATTAGAGTCTTGAGTTTTCTATGAGGTATTTTCTATATGTTTTGGTATGAAAATATTTTGATAAGATGTGTGTTATAATATTTGATCATGGAGTCATGTTTTTTTCATGATAATTTATTCTTAATATGAATATACATTGGAAAAAATGTCTCCAAGGGTATGGTACCTAGTAATTTTGTTTGATGGCCTATATTGAAGTGGCTTGTAGTAGTAGTAGTATGATGATGATGATGATGATATAAAGATGTATGAAATTGAAGGTGAGTAATAAGTGGTAGAGCACATGAGAATATTTTAGAACATGTGAATTAATTTTAAATTGCATTATAAATTATAGGAAGGTCAAGTTTGAGGCCTAGACCTTGCATAAAGAAACTTAGTAAGATGGCATAGGCCTAGTAGCATGTTAAGGTAAGTAGTTTATGAATTTTATTATCATTTTTGGTATATTTTAAGATTTTTATTATGTAATATGAATATATATGAGGTATTTATATCACTAAAATAGGTTTCTAAGTCCTCTCAAGATCCAAGTATGGCTGGTGGTTCTAGACCTAACATGCATAGAGACCTAGTGAGGTCTAAATAGAGGGCCAATGTGATTTTTCAAAGTCAAAAATAATATGTGAATATAATAAGTTTTTATAGGCTTATTTATAGGTTTTGACCAATTTTCAGGTCTTGAGGAGAAATAAAAATAAAGATATCTTATTTAAAAGTCTCCTATGTATGCAAAGTGAAGGTTTCCAAGCTCGAGAAGAAAGTTTTAATGCTCATTGGAATGTATAGAATTTTAATGGTGACATTATCCATTTTGGAGAGATTTAATATGGTTATAATAAGGTTTTACAAGAATTTTTAAGTTGTTTTAGTTATATATCTTTATGAACATTCATTAAGAATGTAAACTAGTCTTAAACCCTCTCTAAACCCTTATAGTGACCAAATTGGAGAAAAATTGATAAAAAGTGAAAATAATAGATTGGAAAGTAATTTTTTATGATTTTATGTTGTACATTACTCATCCCTACATCCATAGGTGGTCTTATTTTATCAATACAATGAGCACAAGGTACATAAAAGTGTTTGATTTTAAAAAAATTGGTACTACAAATAAGGTTGATTGAGTCAAAACATGGAATTTTTTGGAAGATGAAGGTAAAGAAGTCCTTTATGTTTTTTAGGTGAGTTATGTTCACTGTGTCAATCATTTTTTTCATGGAATATGACCTATCACTAGACTGTAGATAGTGAAAATAGTGAGAAAAAATAAGGTTGTTGAAAAAGAGTTTAGGGATGAGATGCAGGTGTTTAAGGATGAATATATTTGTTTGGTGTATTTTTTTAATAAATATACCAATTTATAAAAAAAATTAAGTTATGATGATTCCCATAAATAATAAAAAATATTCCCTCAAAGTAACCTATCTGTGTAAGTGAAGACAGACAAAGTTTATGCTTTAAAGAGTGATCTATATGTTCCATATGTGATAGTGATCATTTATAAATTTATGTTTTATTTTTATATTAATATATTTAATGAAAAAATTAATTCATTAAAATTTAAAATAATTAATTATATAGGTGGTCAAAGACATGTTCATCATAATTGTATTCTTATGATAGAATGAGAGTTTCAGGTGTGCCAATGGAAATGATGTGATTGAATATCTATGAAATAAGTTAACGCATAAAATGATTTTTTTTTTTTTTTTGGTATGTAAGTTATACATTAATTATTTATGGAAGGTGGATAGATATGTTAAGTTTTTGAATCATGAAATCCAAAAGGACTTGTCTAGTTGTCTTGAGACTGTGAGAGAATGGATTGAGATATTGGTCTGTAAGACCAATGATTGTCACTATGGAATGATATATATCCATTTGGTAATGATATATAATAACCATTTAAACTATTCAAATTGATTACAAATTTTTAAATTACCTTTTAAATTACTAAAAGTATCTTTCTACGTGACTATACTTTTGGAGGCTACAAGCAATTTGAGTGATCATTTTGTATAAGTGAGTTAGAGGTTGTTTGAACTAAGATAGAGAACCCAATTAGTTTGAAGTTATTATTTAAGTATAAAAGTTCCATTTAGATGTGTTTATATTCATAATAATTCCATATTAATGTGTTTTTGGTCAAATTTTCTTAACCATACTTTAACTATGTTTGACCAGTTTGAGTGGTCTTATTGTAGAGGTGGTTTTGGATACTTAGAGCTTGAGTGGTGATGTTCAATGGACAAGATAAGGTTTTTGATGTCATTCATGATATATTTATGTTGTTTTTATGTTTTTTATATAAATCAACTATATAATTTAGTTTTATGACACAAACATTTATGTGTTTTAAGGCCTAATGGTGAGTAGGGTAAATGCCTTGGTTTAAGTGGTGAGTTGGAGTTCGAGATGGCATGTACCTATGTGGGAGTGATAAATGGTATATTTTAAATTTATTATATGTGTTTTAATTGTTTTTAAAATTTAAATATGATCTAATTATTTCAATTATAACGTGTGCCATGAAGAAGACCTAATTACTTTAGGTCTCAACTAGGCCTAATGGAGAATTTTGGTCTTAAGGGTAATGGCAAACCAAAGTGATGGTTTTTTAACTTGTGTAAAGTGTGATAGGATATATTATAATTATAATACAATATGGTTAATGATATTTTTTGACCAATATTGATGAGACCAAGAGTGTGATATAAACGCAAGGTTTAATTGACTTATTTGAACTAATTAGACAAGAGAGGATACAAGCAAAGGAGAAAACCTTTAAAAAAGAAGCACCAGGTAATTAAGGAAAAATAAAATATAATAGGATAATTCATTCATAAATAATTAATTTACTCTAGGTAGATACATATGCCAATGGACCTAATGATCCTAGAAGAGGTTAATTGAGGGGGAAGGCCTAAAAGGCTAGTTGAGTGAGAGTGAAGGGGAAATAGTTAAAATAAAGGAGGTAATCATCAATTAAAGATTAAAAATAGGTGTTATAATATGATATTATTTTAAGGGATATGATTTGGTTCTTGTTTTCCTATGGTTTTGGATCCTCCTTGCAAGTTGGAGCTTGCAAAGGACTAGTTGGGTGGGTGCTCAACTAGGTAGGGGTTGGATCTCCTTATGAAGTTGGTGATTTAATAGAATCTAGATCTTGAAATTATAAGACTATATTACATATGAATGTTTCAATGATTTTTATCTCCAAATAGGGTTTCCCACATATCTCTTGTGTTATCTTGTGATATGTTTTTGTAGTTATTTTCTTATGCACTGATCTCTTAGTTAAATGTATGCTTCATGGAATGATGAATGGAAATGAATGGTTATTGCAATGAAAATAATTCACCCTCCTCTTAATATATACTTATAATATATTTAATTCAAATTAATAAAGATATAAATATTTATTGGAGTATGGGATGATTATAACTTGAGCTTAAATAATGGAAGTTTTGATATCTTAGAAATATTTCTTGTATTCTATTGTCTGTTATATTTTGGCATATTAATTTAATATGGAATTCAGCGGCTTGAAAATATTTAAAAATCCATCAATGATTTTCCTTAAAATTTTTATCTTCTCAAATAAATATTTCAACTCTTTCTTACTACTAGGGGGTGTCATCTTTGAAATGGCCTAGATTCATTTTAGATCAATAGAGATCCCATCCTTAGTAATGACATGGTATAATAGTTTCCATTTTGTGACTCTAAATATGATCTTCTTTATATTGAGCGATAATCCATATATTCTATAGATATTAAATACTCTTTGTAAATGACCTACATGATCAAATCTATGTTTTGAATACACTATTAAGTCATACATATAGATGATGTGATGAACTTGATAGTTATTCCATAAAATGAAAATCCCATAGCTCAATTTAAGGTTTTTCCTATATTGATTAGGCCAAAAGTCATCATTTTGTATGAAAATCTCCCCACATGGGTGTGAATCTAGTTTTCATTATGCCTTGTGATTTTATGAGCCCTTGATTATAACCTAATAATCTATCCAATAAAGACAGTATCTCATATTTACTAACCATTTGAATGAACTCATCGAAAGAGGGATAAGGATAGTTGTCCTTTTCTAATGCTGAATTTATATTTTTGAAGTCAACATAGAGTCTAATTTATCCATTCTTATTCTTGGCTACTAGTAGGTTATATACCCAGGTTGAATCCTTGATTGGAAAGATAATCCTAACGTCTAGTATCTTTTATACTTCTATTTGGGTGAGAGGTTTGAGAATTGGATTTACTAACCTCTATCTCTACTTAAAAGTCTTATGCTCTAGCTTCAATGGAACACTATGGGTGATGACCCTAGGGTCAAAGAATTTAATATATTCATATTTCCAAGTGTTCACATATTTGTATATAGCTAGTAGACTCTTCAACTTTTTATTCTTAATTTTAGTGCAACTCAAACCAATGTTTACATATTGGGATACTAGTTAGTACCCAAATTTTCCTTGGTAAAAGTAGATTTAGTTGATTTGAGTTGATTAAGCTATTGATCTTATATATATATATATATATATATATATATATATATATATATCTGTGTGTGTGTGTGTATACATCAAAAAATTATTCTATGGAGATCATACCTAGAGGTATGTGGTGCTCCTGTAGTTTTAGTACACTATCTTCTCCTCGATCGTAAATATACATGGGCTTAACATCCTTCTCTTCTATTAGTTGATATTTTAAGGATCCAAAAATACTCATAAATTATACACATATTTGGATTATACTAAAATATCTATAAGTTATCTACATTTTTAGGATAGATGGAAAAATAACTCTCTATAAATAATTTTTACATCTTAGATTCTTGGAGTAGTACCAAATTGGTAGTTAAAGATATTAGTGAATCTCAAATCTAGATTCTTTCTCTTGGTATGGATTTGGTGTTAAATAATTCAATTGAGTTTGCATTGGTACTTCTTTTTTATCTAGTTAATAACTAGATATGAATCACTAAATATATTCAACTACATGACACTATAATTTAATGCAAATTATAGACCTATGTTTATAGATCCATACTAATCTTTATTATTAGTACAAGGGAATTTTAAAATTTATGTAGTAAGATAATGCTTCATATTTAGGTCCATAAAAGATATGACAACACCTAAACCTTGTTTTTATCATGCTCCAACAAAATTAAGAATCTATAACTAAGAAGGACCTTAAAATTCTTATTCATGAGGTTACTACATGGCATTAAAAGTGTACACAACTACTTGTAAGGATAAAAATTCAACCTTTTAATTATTAGTTTTGTACTCTATGATTAGGTACTTAATCTTTAGTTTTATATCTAATTATATCTAGTTGGCTACTCCTTTATAAGGTAGCAAAATTTGTGAGAAATATATGGTCATGTATCCATTCTATGTCTCTAACCAATCCTAACTCATCAATATGTTATGGGCTTCTGTAATATCAATGAATAAAATATCATTATAGTATTATACACAAGGATTAGATGCAAGTGCTTAACCCTAAATTGGATAAGGATCCTACTTGGGTATATATGATTAAGAATATGTAAATGAAAATACACAAGGGTGATGCTTAGATCTACAATAGGCTAATTATATGCTAAACTCAAATATAACATATGTTGAATTAAATTGAGATAAGATAAATATATAAAATATAACCATGATAAATATGGAAATGATAAGGGAGTAATTTACTAGCTAGTTTTGATGTTGATACAATTCTAGATCTATAACAAGTAGAATGTAGATTGGATGAATATACTATAATAATCAATAAATTCTAGATTCGGTGCCTCTATAGCCATGGACACTTGTAATAGTCTAGGATGGTTGTGTTGATGCTAGTGTTTGGGCTAGATGTATGTTTACTATACAAAATACCTAATGAAATAGGATGTGAATACCTAGATTTTTATAGGTTTTTATTCACTTTCACTTTAATTCATTTATATATGGGTCATGTACTATTATTCCTCATGAATTTTCAAAACCCTAGTTCTTCATCTTTATAGTGACCTTGGGAAAAATGGGTTAAAGGGAACATAGTGTTGATCTAACCCAAAATACCCCTTTGTCAATGAGTGTTACATACATATCCAACACTTTTAATAAGGCCTTAGAATGATGTAGTTATCCCATACATGTTGTCTTGAGTGTGAATCATGCAATATGTGGAAAGAAAATACAACAATCACCTAGCTTGTAACATGGAAAATCATACTCTTTGGATACTCATTTATTAATTTAGACATGTGTATGTGTTTTTCCTATGATTGATATGAAAATAGGATAAAATAGGAAGAATTTACTTTATCAAGTGTTTGATTAAATGATTTTGATAAGCTGTCTTGGTTTGTGGTAGGAGAGGAATAAATTTTGGTTGGTGTTTTATTTATATCAATCCCTTTGGATAAGTAACTCACATTAAATAACTTATGCCCACCATTATGATACACTTCA
Organism: Torreya grandis; assembly: GCA_037957365.1. Lineage (NCBI taxonomy): Eukaryota > Viridiplantae > Streptophyta > Pinopsida > Cupressales > Taxaceae > Torreya > Torreya grandis. The sequence continues at coordinate 86,531 of JARHVA010001172.1, forward strand.
TTTTAAAATTATCTAACTTTAGGGTACTAAACACTTTCATCAATGCAAGACACCTAAGTCAATGTAGGTGTATATCCTTAACACTAGTGTCCAAAGAATAAGAAAGTAGGTACAAAATTGGAACTTTTAGAGTTTGAAAGTAAGTAGATTCTAAGAATTTTGGGTAAGATAGAAGGTTTGGACTATCAACATAAGACTGGTAAGATCAATAAATAGGTCAAGGGGAAAAATATATAGTAGATATGATAATTCTAAAATTAGGAAAGGTATAGAATTGAGAGGAATAAAGAGTAGATATGATAATTTGAAAATTAGGAAAGGTATTAAATTGAGAGGAACAACCAAGGTCTAATTTTTCTGAGTGTACAAGACTAAGGTGTTATATAAGACATAAAATAGTGTTTACATTACCCCCTTTAATCTACTAATGAAATTTATACTTTAATGGAAAGGAATGGTTATTTTGGTGTGTATAAAACACCTTGTCTTTATGTTGGCCAAATTTGAGTGCTCTATTGGTGACTAATCTATACCCAAAAGCATCTTATAGTATATAACTAGTGCATATAATCTATAATTAAAAGTATTGAAAATATTTAAATTGAAAGAGCAAGACTTATGAGTACACTTGTGTATTTATGTAACCACCTTTCCTATTAATAATTTGATTTGAAAATATATATCATTATAAGGATCTAAAGATGAGATTAGGATAAATATATATAAATCTAGAAAATGTATATATCTAATGAGAGAGAGAGAGAGAGAGAGAGAGAGAGAGAGAGAGAGAGAGAGAGAGAGAGAGAGAGAGAGAGAGAGAGAGAGAGAGAGAGAGAGAGAGAGAGAGAGAGAGAGAATTTAAGGCACATGCTCCCAACCTTGGAGAAAAGTGAGTTGCCACTTGGTAGTTGAGATTAGATCAATTGTGAAACCCAATGATACTAATAAATTTGTGATATTGGATGATAAAATCAATTCCCACATAAAAATTTAGTAATATTGAGTGATTTAATTGCCTCATCAACCATACCAAAGTTAAACTATCTACTGCATTATATTGGCTCAATAGTCTGTAACAGTCTATCCTAAGTATCAGTGCATAAAATTCCATAATATGATAATAGTCCATAAAGAGTTTTGAAATATAAAAATAATTTGGATTTTGTAATTTTAGGAACAAATTTCATAACAAATGAACCTTAGATATGTCTCATGTTTAAACTATTAATAACAATGGTATAAATGTATATAATTCTACCACAATTATGAATCTAAATTTAGATATCTGTGTGCACTAGCCAATTTATAAAATTGTGTAAGTTTGAAGAAAATTTTTAAGAATAAATTACCCACTATATATGGAGAAATATGAAAAATTAAAAAATTTACAATGTGGGGAAATTATTTCCAAAACATACCCCCACTATAATATGAAGATGTTGAATACAAAATAAATGTGGAGAACATGCTTCCAAATTATGCCCTGAATGAATATAAAAACTATGTCAGGTGTGAATAAGTGTGGAAAACATGATTACAAAGCATGCCCATAAGGAATATAAAAACATTTAATGTATGGAATCCATGCCTATATGACATGCCCCTAGTGAATTTGAGAACTGATATAAGTACCAAATATTGTATAAGTGTGGAGAACATGCATCCAAAGCAAACCCCCATTAAATTTGAAATTGTAAAAAAATGTGGATAACATATATATGATATTCAAACACTAATATTACCCCATTTTATTTGAGGTAGGAACATAAATTGGTAGTTAACTCACCTCAAAGGGATAAGACAATTGTATAATTTGTGAATGGAACCATATAGCATATAGATGAACATGTCTAGGTGAATATGTCATTAAGTCCCATATAAAAATGTGATCAGATTAAGGCCTAATGTTTATGATAAATATCATGGTAAATTCTAGATATTAAGATTACAATATCAAACCCTGGCATAAGGATTTCAATCCTCTCTTGGAATCCTTTAACAAGCTCCCTGTCTGGGTGCGGCTCCCATATCTTTTGATACACCTGTGGCATGAAGGGGTTTTTAAAACCATTGGAAATGCTATAGGGGATTTTTTATATGAAGAAGATAGTAAAAATCCTTGCTAATCGATGTGTGCATGATTTCTGGTAGATCTGGATGTTTCTAAGGGCCTTCCTGAGGTGATTTGCATTGAAACCCCAAGGGGTACCTGGACACAAATATTAGATTATGAGGGGATCCCTTTTTGGTGCAGGAAGTGTCACCAGACAGGACATATTGCTGCTCATTGTGTTGCTAGGAAATCCATTCCCAAACTTTTACCTTTATGGTGTCCCAAGGTTGCTTCTGAACTTACCATTGACAAAAAAACTTCCAGAAGCAACATTTGATGCCGAGTCTGAGATTGAGGAAAGTTTTCAGTCTGAACCGAAAAGTGAAGAGGAATCTTTGGTGAATCATTCTATTAAAACCTGGGTGGAGGCTATGGTTAGTGATATAGCTGAGCCTGAGGAAGAGATGGTGGTATCTCCCCTGGCTTTGGAGGATCATTCTAAGAGTCAGACTGGGTTTGATTCTCACAAGGATTTTATGCCTGCTGGAATCCTAAGATCATTGTCTTCTGAGGCATGGGTTACTGAGGTAGCTAAGGTAGAGGAAGGTTAGATAGTAGTAAAGAGAAAGAAGTCTAAGCCTTTGGTCCCTCCTCTAGTTATGAACCTTCGGTCATGCAAAAAAAATAAAAATCTTAACTATAAAGACTCATCTTAAGTACCATTTTGCTGACTAGTTTTTTGGGGTAAGTAAATTGGTCGCTTTTCTGGTTTACTGGTTACTGGTCTGGGAGGTTGTTCAGCTTGCTATTGCAGTTGGTTAACTTTCAGATTAGTGTTTTGACTGCTGTGTTTACTGGTCATATTTATTGGTAACAGGTCCCTGTAAAACTTGGTTTCAGTTCTTTTCTGTAATCTGGTTCTTTTGTTAACTTGATTGTGCTAAATAGTTTATCTTTCACCTTGTTGTATAGGGTTTTGGGGTCCCTTCAAAACCTATTTTTACCTTAATCTAAAACATTACAATATCAACAAGAAAATCAAGTGCACATACAAGAGTAGTCAAATTCAAGTCAACATATAATGGTGTTAGGAGATCACAATCAAGGGGCATATTCAAATGTTACATAAATAAAGAGACAAGACTTATTAAAATGTAAAAAATATCAAGAATAACATATTCAAATTTTCATACAAAAAAAAATAATGTATTCTAATTTCAAAGAAATCAAGCAAAGGCATGGGGGTCACAAATAATGAAGCATACTCAAATTATTAAAAAATAAATATAATAACAAGGTAAGACATTCAAGGAAGTGCATAAATTAAATAATAATAAACCAATATAAACATATCATAGTATCCCATGGATAAAATGTGTTAATAATAGATTCTAAGTAAATAGCATATCAAGTACCTTGTGAAGTATATAATCATGGATAAAGGCATGTGTAAGTACATAAGATCTAAAACATGATAATGAAGATACCATAAAATGATATAACCTAGAAGTATCATGATATTAGAGGTGTATGCCCCAAATTTCCATATGACATGAGTAGAGGAAAGTTGTAACTTCTAAAATAGGAATATATCATACATCTATGTATTCATATATCATAGTCACATAGAAGTGTGACATACATGTGTATGTATAAGTAATTGATATGTTATCCATTAGCATATAAATTAAACATAGATGCCAAGGATCCAATAGAACATGATTATGATTAAAAAAAATTGGAGTTTTAAATGTTTTTTTTTGGTATGTGAAAGGGAAAGACTATCCTACGATCTCATCTAAAGGGTGATCATAGATATCTCCCCACAAGAAACTTGTTTAATAATTTAGTGGCACTATTGAGGAGAGTTCATAGGTGCAATATGTATCACCTTGGTATTTTTGATGCTCTACATATGTGAAATAATAATTTGTGGTCTTGGAGAAATACTATGAGTAATGGGAGTAGGGGATCATGAAACCCATCATTGAGTGATTTATGCATTTTTTGGAATAGAAGTAATAAAAACACATGTAGGTGCTCTGTATATCTCTACACATCATGCATAGTAGATGAATATTTTATGGAATCTATGTCTATAATGTAATGGTCTTTAAATTATTGGTAAACTATTAAGTGGGATTGCCTTTTGATTGACCTTTTGAATGAAACTATATTTATTAGGCTTGGTAATTAAATATTTGGGTTTACTTTTCTCTTGTTCAATAGGATATTCATATAGGATTCCAAAAAATATAATCACTTAATTGACATGAATGTATTTAACACACCCATGCACTATAGAAGGTACTTATCAAACTATATGGATATAAGGTCTTCCCAATAACATATCAAATATGCTTTTAGAATGTATAACTAAAAATTTAGTAACCACATTATTGTACTAACTTATAAATGTAATTCAATATTTCCAAGAACCTTTTGGGAGGTCCCATAAAATGCTTTAACTTATCTATTAGAAGGATACAAATCATGATGGGTATAACCCAAGTGTGTAGGTAATTTCATGGTGAAAACATTCTCACTTACACCATTATCAATCATAACACTATGTATAGGGTTTTTATCAAGGTATGATCGAATGAATAAAGAATTAAAATCACAGTCATCATCCTTAATCTCACTATCATTGAAATAAATATAGTGTATGTGAACTATAAGAGGTGTATATCACATGTAAATACAAATAATCCCATATAATGGGTGCGCATAATGTGATGAAGGAGAATGTGCATTATATGCCATTTTCACATTTGGTTCTTTATTAGAATGAACTTGAAAAATGATTATTAAATATTTTCTATTTTTGGTGATCACCTGGTTGTGAACCTAATTCATTGGGAGGACCATCAAATGTAATCTTTTGGTCATAAATAAGGTCTTGGATCTAATGCTTTGAGGTAAAATATTTGTTCATAGAATGTCCTAGTTCTTATTGATAATAATAGTAATCATCTGAATCATATCATTTGGGTATAGGTCTAGTCATATCAACCTTTATAGGATGAGAGAGACATATAATCTAACTCTCTATTAACCACATGAGTAATGAAGCTGTAGATATGGGTAAACATGATAATTGTCTCTGTGGTACTTTGTATAAGATAAGTAAATTAGGTTATTGTGATACTACATTAACTGTAGTGGTTTTTCCCTTTTTAGGCTTAGGGGGTTTTACCTTATAACTTTGTTTTATTGTAAACTTATTAGTTGGTGTAAATGTAACTAGTGTGTTTTGTATATACTTGATTTTATTCAATAAAATAAGCATAATTTCATGATCCCATACAACATGTAAAAAGTCATAAAAATATTTTAACTTATTGAAAAGAATGAACTCATGTAGAGGAGCAAGAAAACTTTTATTTAATATGTCTTACAACTACTTATCTTCCATAAGGTTAGTCATTTAATCCAACATTATCTTTCATCTCTAGACATGTTCATTGATAGGTTCATTTGTTCCTTGTATGAATTTGTAAATTGGAGCATAGGAAACCTTTTTGGAAATATTAATGGAAAAGTGTACTAAAAACTAATCTACAAGAAGTTTAAATGATTTATTATATTGGAGAGGTAAATCATAGAACCACCTCACAACATAGTCCTTAAGGTTTCTTGGAAATAATTTGGTGAAAAATCTATCATTAGAGGCATAGTGGCAAACCACATAAAAGGATTGAATATGCTATTCAAAATCACACTTTTCATCAGAAAATGTAAACTTATGTGAAAAAAAATTACTTGTCAAATTTTAAAAATATATCTCAAGTGCAAGAGGGTTATGTAACACATCTTTGGAATTGATAGTATGAGGAAATTTTAAAGCATTTTTTTTTTATGTGTGTAACCTTTTCCTCTAAGATATTTATAAATTAAATGAGTGTTTAAAATATAAACCCATTTGGATTTATATTATCAAGTTTATTAGTCACCAAAGGGGATGTAAACATGGTTTGACTAGTAATAGGTATTCAAATCGATATTTGTGTTGAAATAATTGGCAATATATGGTAGATGTAACAATTTTATTTTGGTTTTCAAGAAAGAAAGGTTGGATGACATAATATATGCCTCCAATATATGTAGGTAGATTAATTGGTATGGAATTAGTTTTAGTAACTTCTTAGGACTCACCATCTCTATGTGAAGAAGACTTAGTTTTATCATGTTTATTTATTTCATCTCTTGTAACATAAAAAAATACTTCCATTATGATCTTGTTATCCTAAATGATTTATGGGGAAAAATCACCCCTCCCACACCATTAAGTCTATGATCAATGATACTAATTTTTTACTTTCCAAATTTATTAATACTTCTATTATTCATTTATTCTATGAAGGTAATATTGTCATCAATTATTTAGCCAACTATGGGGTCAAAGTTGATAATATGGTCATGTGGGAAGGAACTAACACTATTTTGGATCAAATTGTAAATATCATAAATAATTATTCCAAGGATGAGTCATGATTTATTGGTAAGATAATCACATGTGGGAACACTAGTCATGGGCATGTGGACCTCCTCCTCTTGAAGTATAATTATTGGCATAGTAAAGACCACAACTTTAACATTCAAAAAATTAATTATCTATTTAAAGCTTGGTATTCATAGATTAAGATCATAATTTAACCTAATCCTATTTAGAAAATAATAAATAGATTCAAAAAAATTGAGGGTAAATTGGGACTTGATGGAACCTATTTCATGTAGCAAAGTTTAATGGAACAAGAAGGTTTGGAAGAAACTTTGCATACATTCTCATATAATTCATACAGAGGATCAAGGGACATGATGAGGAACTCTCAAATGATTTTTTACTTTCTTGGAATAAATTAAATATAAGGATGATGGTTTTAAATATTGTGGTGTCTAAATAAATCATTGGATAAGTGACTGGGATGTCCTATGATGGGGTAAAGGCTTTTAAGGATAAGAATCATAAAGTTGAGTAGATGCAAAAGTTTTTTTGAATGGATATGGTGTTGAAGACTGAGAAGAAGGGAATATAATGGTAGGATCTCCCCTAATATTATTCATATATATGTTTGTATATAATGAAATTTTTAACCCTTGAAGTTAAGTACACACTATTTTTTTCCCACCATTTTTGCTTCTCAATAACTTCTATGGATGTAAGATCAGTCTACCCTTTTACCTTTTAAAATCCTTATAAACCTTGACCTTAGCCTATCAGATTATAAACATGAATTAAATATCCTACCATGGACACATTATTGTGTTTGTTCAATATGGTTAATCCATGTGTGGTAAGCCTATCCCCCTAGTTGAAGACACCCTATCTAATGAAACCCCAACTAAAAACCCTTTTGATGACATATATAGTCTTTAAAAGAAAGGGGAAGGCCCCCCTATACATGCTCTCCCCCAAAACTTATCCCCATTTTATATATCCATATTGTCTCCCTTAAAATTCCCCAATATTATTTCCTCTACCTCTACAAGCAAAAATCCATTAACTATTGCCATATCCTGTAAAGAGTATGATGGCTTTAGGAACATGAGAACTTGAAGAATGGTGGATATAAACATGGAATGCAAGAGGAAAATAGGATTTATTTTATGTAAAAGATAAGGTATAGGGATATACATGGCATATCTCATAAAATATTGGAATGATCTAAAATCTAAAATAGTTAAACTTAAGTAGGAACTTGATGAAGAAAAGGAAAAAAAGTCCCTCTATTGGAGAAAGAAAGTAATATTGAGATGGTAAAGGGAAAAAAATTGAAGACACTCAAACTACTTCAAAATTCAAAAGTAACATAAGAATACCTTATAATAATTCCAAATAGGCACTCCCATAGTGTCCATAAACATGAACCTAAGGTAGAATTAACCAAAGATTGTTGTTACTGAAGACTAAGGAGACAGAATAAGTTACATCACAGGAGAAATCTAACTTAGAGGAGCCCTTAATTTTTATTTAGTAATATTTATATTAATGGTGTTTTGTCTTATATTTTACTTTTATGTTGGATTATTTCAATTTAGTTGAAGGACTTGTATTTTTTAGTTTGTGGTATATTTTAATATGGGTTTTTACTTGTTTTAAACTTATGGTTGTTGGAGCCCTACAAAACTAGCTTTATTTTACCTATCTAATAAAAAATTATTGAGATGATTAATAAATCCTTATTTATATTCCATGTTAAAATTATTTTTTGTATTAACACTTTCCATTAATTCATAAATTAAAAAATTAGAATTTACAAAAAAATACAATAATTAGGAAAATGGAAAAATTAGAAAATCCTAATTGACCTAGGGTTTGGAGTTTAAAGATTAGGTTCACCAAATTTTTAACCCTAAAATTGGACAAGTATCCTAATTAGTTAGATAGGGTTAAGAATATATAGATGATAATACATAAGGGTGATAATCAGATTTACAGGAGGCCAATTAGATGCTAAACTTAGATATAACTTATGTTGAATTCATTAAATAGAGATAGGATAAATATATAAAGTACAACCATGATAAATATGTAAATGACAAATAAGTAATATAATTTACTAGTTTTGATGTTGACACAATTTTAGATTTAAAATGGGTAGAAAGCATACTAGAATAATATTCTAGAACAATCTCCAAATTCTAGATTGAGTACCTCTGTAGCCATAGGCACTTGCATTATCCTAGGATGGTTGTGTTGATTTTAGTGTATGGGTTTGACCCAGGTGTAATTTATGGAATAATTGGTAAAATAGGATGTGAGAATCTATATTCTTCTAGGTTTTTTATCACCTTTAATCTAATGCATTCATATTTGGGTCATAGACTATCATTCCCCATGAATTTACAAAATCCTAGTGCTTCATATTCATGATGACTTTGGAAAAAATGGGTTAGTGGGCACATAATATTGAGCTAACCCCAAATACCTCTCTATTAATGAGAATTTTTTACATATCCAATACTCTAAAGAGGACCTCATAATAATTTAATTCTCCCCTATGTGTTGGCTTGTGTATGAAATATGAAATATGTGGAAAGCAAGTACAATAGTGACATAGCTTGTAAATTTACAAATAAAGCTCTTGGGATACACTTTAATACACCAAACCTATGTATGTGTTGTTCTTATTACGAATATGAAACTAGGAAAAAATAAGAAATCTTTGATTTATTGAGTGTTTGATTAATTTTTTTTGATATGTTACCTTGGTTTGTGTTAGGTGAGGAGTGAATGAGGGTTGAAATTATATCTATGTAAATACTTTGAATAAGTAAATCACATTAAATAAATTAATATAACCATTATAATGAAATTTATTTACAAATTCAATGAATTTAGGGCACTAAACGCATGCATCATAGTAGGACACCTACATCAATGTAGGTGTTTATCTTATATGTTAGTTTTTAGGGAACATGAAAGTAGGTATATAATAAGATCTTGTAGAGGTGGAAGATATGTAGGTTTTAAGCATTTTAGGCAAGATAGAAGGTTTGGGTCATCAAATTAAGATTGGTTATATCAATAGATAGGACAAAGGAAACAAGATAGAGTAGATATGAGACTTCTAAAATCATGAAAAGTATATAACTAAGAGGAATAACTAGGGTCTAAGTTTACCATGGGTACAAGATTGAGATGATATATAATCCATAAAATAATTTCTACAACAAGCTAGATACACACATTTTTCATCTCTACAACACATGGGATAATTTTTTTTTCAACTATATGTCCACTCTTTTTTACTTATATAGGGTCAAACCATTTTTTTTATATACATATATAGGCATCACATTAGATAGGGCACCTGAGTCAACAAAATAAATGTGCATTTTCTTTTCTAGAATTATGACACTTAAAATAAAATGTGGTACTTTATGATTATATTTATAAATAACCACTTTTGAACTCATATATTTTGATTTGTTAGTAGATACCCTTCTAGTCAAGGATTTAAGTAACAACTCTCTTTGTTAAGTGATATAGGTTAACTCATGAAGACTGATATTAGCCTTGATTTTCTTCATGTACTCAATAATATTGTACCTTCATTTTCTCTATGGATTTTCACTTTGAAACTAATCATTCCATTTTATAGGGGGTGGATTGTTATTGGCCTTAGGATCTGGAGGACTAGTATCACTATTTTTTGTAGGCATAGAACTAGTATCAGGTTTCTCATTCCTCAAGTTATAATTGTTCCTATGTAACTAATGGAAAACATGGATCTCATCAGTATTATCATTTAGTTCATTATTACCTTGCATTGAGAATGGGAAGTCATAGGTCTTAAAGACCATTGTTCAACTAGGATGTGCTAGAGTAGTAGAGGAATATGAATCTATTGGATTTGAAAAACCTTCCTCTATATCCATATCCTTTTAAATGATCTTTAAGGTGGTGCACAATTTTATTCATTTTAGCTCATAATTATGTGTTGTATTATGAACTCAACACTAATTAGCAAGGGTTTCTTCCATGATATTTATCTCTAGAATCCTACTAGGTGTGTAATACTTTGGATTGTTTCCATACCTATTTAAATACATGTTCTATCTCTATAATTTAAATCTCTACTTGGTATTCAATCCACCAATGTTCCCCATATACTTATACATGTTTATAAACTCATTGATTAATTTATACACCATCCATTAGATATATTCCAATTATATTTTTATGTAATCAGAGGTAGGACCATGTGCGGTAGTAGTATAGACTAGTATCAAGGACTAACTCTAGTTTTTTTGGTTAGATGTAGACACATAATTGTTCAAGAAGATAAGGTGTGTGTTAGGTGGGGAATGGGCCAAAGGTAAATAGGTGTACACTTAGTTTTGGTTTTCAGCCATAATATTTTTTTTTGCATTTGGAATTAGGTGGAAGGTTAGAAAAACATGACCAAGATTAAGTGGGATAAAGTCTTATGATTGAGGGTTATTTTTTTTATCAATGTTGATAGCTTCAATATAGGCCAAAGGTAGTGTATCGACATTAAGTGTTTTATGAAAAAAATAATAGTCTAGGGTCTAGGGTGTTTTTTTACATTTTTAGGGATAACACCTACGTGGGTTTATAATTAGATTCAATTTTTTGGTACATATTATGGAATATAACATTTAATTATTTGATTGATTCATTTAGTTCTCTTTTCATGCTTGAAAATTTTTAGTATACAACACTTGCACTTGTGACTTATCCAAATTATGTCAAAAAGGTGTTTTTATATTCATCCCAAAAAGTAATTGAACCTTATGAGACATTAATAAAGTAGTCATAGGAAACATCTTGAAATGTAAAGATAAAGAGTCTGCATGTCACATGCTCATGGGTTACATTCAATATTCGTATAGTAGTCTTGAAAGATTTCAAATTCTCTTTAGTAGTCTTACCTTCCAAAGATAAAAATAAGGAAGATACTTTTTAGGTTTTCTAGGTAAATCATACACATATCTAGTGATGTTGATAGTATAATTGGTTAGCCATGTTTAAGACATTAGATGTAGAGGAAGGTGGGGTCATCTATCTGGAGAGTATGATTTAGTTTGGGGTCTTCTTAATAAATTTTTATTTGAGCTAATTTTTTTATATATTTACAAAGGTGGGTATATCAATTTAATTTCTAAGGTGGAACTTATTAATATTCTAAGTATATCCAATGTCACTTAAGTTATCTCTTTCAAGAAAACATAGGTAGAGGTTCAGGTCCTCCTTCTATCACTAGATAAATTCCTATCGATGTGGGTTTATGCACACTATAAAACCTTGTAATGTAGCCTCTAATGTCTTAGGATTAGTGAAAAATTATTCACTCTAAGGCATGATTAATGTGGTATTAGGTTTTGTAAACAACATATTGGTTGAATAAAAATGAATGGAGTAGTTTTTTACCATGGATGGTTTGGATATGGATGTGAATCTAGATATTATTGAGATGGGTGGATAAATTATGGATATAACCTAAGGTGGGTATGACCAAAATAAACCTAAAATATGGAAAGGTAGGGTATAAAATAAGGCCTATCTACCAAATAATATGAAACCTTTATAAACTAGCTCTTGAACTAAGTGTTAGACAAGTAATCAATAACCAGTGTTTGTTGCAAGATATTGTAATCACACTAGCAATCAAACAATCTTAATATTCCAATAAAATATGAATAAAATTTATTTTATCATATATAATCAAAGGTTCTTTCTGATGTGAGATTGCAATTACATATCTAAAAAGGGTAATTATAATTATTATGTAAAAGTCAATCAAATTAGTAATACCACAATTTGAATAACTATAATTAAAATAATATTCATGCAAAAACAAGAGACTAAGATATGATAATGATATAACTTATTATGAGATTCAAAGGTTGGATAAAAATTAGACTTCTACATCAATATCATCTATATAACAATCCATAGAATTTGCTATTAATCTTAATAGCCAAAATTATCCTCCCTTTAGGATAAGGAGGATCCAAATAAGTGAAGTCTAAATTTACATCTCAAAAAAATATAAATATGTGTCAAAATCATGAAAATCATGCATATACAAAAGTGTTTACCTAGAATAAAATTCCTTGTCTAAAATATAATATATATGATACATAAATTAGGAACCATTAGATCCAACTTAATTGAAACATGTAAATACATATACATATCTAGAGTGGTGTTGATGTGGAACTTATAATATATTAAAATGGTTGAGTGATATATGTATAAATAGATATAGATATTGTAAGCCCTTGGGGAATCAAAAACTATCTCCATTAGAGTGCATGACTACATATTCAAAAATTGGGAACCCTATGATGACATGGAAGAACTTGTATATACGTGCATGTTTAGTGATGACTTTTATGCTCCATCTGTGTCTCTAAGGTTCTCATATGATGTATGGTATATGTAAAACTCTTTATTATTAATATAGAAATTGACTAGGGTAGACTTAAGTATTTTCATGGTTTCATCCATCAACCTTGTGTGCTTTTCTCTAAGACCTTGAACTCTACTCCAAGGGCTTCATATTTTTTCACTGTGTCCTTATAAAAATTTATCATCTATAGGATCTCCTCATTGGCATTGTATATACTTCCTTTAACTTACTCCTTAAAACTATATACATCTTCTTTAAGGACCACCTCAAAGTTACGTTTGTTAACTAATTATCATGTATAGGTTATCACATTAGCGACCCTCATATCTCTAAAAATTTTCAAGGCCTCATTTTCATGCCTAGAAAATTTTTGCATCAAATTCTTCATCTACATATTCCATTTAATGGAACCTTCCCTTTTTGAAATTAAATAACTAAGGCCCATGTAACATATTTTAGGGACATCAGGTTTAGATGATTGAATGTTCTAATCCTATAAAAATGAACCAAAAAGGTAAGTCTTTTTTCATATTATTTTAACTAGTGCCAAATTTTAAGCACCTTTATTTTATTAGATTGGATTTCTCCTATAGAGATATGAATGTTATTAAAAATATTTTATAGTTTTGTAGCTGCACTCTATAAACTATCTATAATTTCTTAATGGGCATAGATAATTTGTCTCTAAATTAATTTAAGTTCTGTATCATATTTACTCTTATACATTTATTTCATTTCTTACCCAACTTAATTCAAAAAATAACAAAAATCCTCTATATACTCTATTGGATCATTTGTATTATTTTTGGCCTTTTTAGCCAAGGGAAACAAATTTTCTCTTTATTTAAACTCAATTTATTCCCTTATATTTATGTTCACCACCTTCCTCTTATTCACCCTTTAGATTATGAAACTCTTCCTCTCAAAATGATTGAAGACTATAGGTGATTCAATGATGACCAAATTATTTATCTCATATCTTTGATCTTGAATTTATTTAACCCATTGTGGAACAATAAGTTCCCTTTCTTATTTTATTTGAAATATGTTTTCAGAGGTAGAGGGTAGAGTGATCATTGGAGGGGAAGTTAATTTTTGAGGCACTAATGAAACACTTATTTGAATTGATATTTGTATGGGTAGATAAATAATTTTCTTCCATGGTGACATTCCCTTTATGGGGTGATTTCAACCACATATTTAGTCAACCCTAGAGTTTTTACAACTATCATTATAGATTACTATACAAGTGTAGATTGTGGTAAGGGTAGATACAATTGAGATGGATAGTTTGGATGAATTGGTGGACTGTTAGGATTAAAAATGGAAACTCAAACCAAATTATCAAAATAGACTATTTTTATTAGATACTTAATTTATGTGGATGTTGAAAGAATATAAGAATCACCTACACTAGAAAAGTATGGCCTTGGAATTGCTAGAGGCAAATATTTATCTTAATTATTTACAATAGTAACAAAATAAGAAAGGGAATAAAATAAATTTTTGATTCTTTGTCTTTCCTATTCAATAAGGATTTGTTGGCTCAATGCTCCAGCTGTATTTTCTTCCTCTCATAAACTTCATAGGCTCATAGATTAGAGTTTTCCAATTTTACCTCCTTGTCTACTTCTTATTGGTATCCTTCCTCACTTGAACTTAGTTAGGGTCCCATAATTACTTTTAATTTTTCTTCCTCATCATCAATAGGATATTCCACTAATGATATTACATGTACTTTTTCCTCCTCATCCACTTCTTCTTCAAGTGATCCTGTAGGATTTATAAGACCTAATGATGGTCTTTCCTCTAGTTGTTGGAATTTTAAGGAAACATGGAGGACTTTGAAATTACTTTGGTAGGTTACAATGGGGGGAATGGTAGGTAAAGTGGATGATAAAAAAAAATTAAGGAACCATAGTAGTAGGGACTACCACTATAGGTGGTGGTGAAGGAATGAAGAGTTAAACAATAATGATGGAGGGAAGAATGGATGGAGATAGACCTTGTTGAGGTGGTTGAGGAGATAAAGGATTATATGGGATATATGAAAAGGAATATTATAAAAACTTTGGGAGACTCACCTTGTGTAGATGTTTTAAGTGTAAAGAGAGGTACCATAGAGAGTTTTATTTCTTGCCCATCTATAAGAGGTACAATCTTCTACACTGTAGTAGTTATGCCTTAAAGTTTGGTAATGGTTGGATTTATAGAGGCTAGATATAGAGTGGGAAAACCTTTAATAATTTTCTTTATGAATTATAGGTTCTCTTATCTTTAACTTCTACACTCTTCCTCTAATAAATTAGTTTCTTCTCATACAGGAAAGGGTGGTTGGGCATGTCCTACTAGGTCATGTGGCTATGTTGGGTGTCATTAGTGACTCCAAGATTTTTGTGCTTACCTTACCATTATTTTAACCTATTATTTGGTGATGTATGGTCATACTAAGTGGCTTGGGTAATAATCATGGAAATTTGATTGTCCCTTAAATGGGTTCACATGTCTGACTCATCTAATGTATTAGAAAAAATAGCATTGTGTTTATACTCTTGGTGACCATATGTAATGTTCAACACCTTATTCTCCTTAAGGGATTGAAGATAGTTATATATTTTTAATTTAGGATCCTATACCCTAAATTGGGCCACCTATAAATTATAATAGGATCTAATTTTCCTTGCCTATTTAATGTTTGTCCTCACAAAAAATTAGAGTTTTGTGATGCTTAGATTGGCTATGTAATAATAGGCCTAAAGTTTGACACCATTTTATTCATCTATATTGTTGTATAATTGGTGTACCACTTCTTATTCTACAAGATTGTTTAGAATGTAGCATGGTTAAAATAAAGGAGGTGCCTTATTCCTTTAATTTAGATTATGTTATAAGTTGGATAGTACTATTAATCCCCCATTTTTCCTATGATTCTTTTTAGATTATCAAATATTCTAGGCATCTGAGTGTCATGAATGTTTTGGTAAAACTAAGGATATATTTCCTCAAAAATCCTTTTAATCTCATTCATGTACCTATAGAAAAATAGGAAAGAGCAATCTTCAATTATTTTACTATCCACATATTTTATTAATGACCATAATAGTTCATCATGGCCTTGATGGACCATCCCATAGAATACATCAAATAGATATGACATCATATAAAAGTTTCTATCAGTAGGCCTTTGTTCATGTTTGTACATTTGGGCCTTTAATCTAAAAATAATTATTTTTCTTAGGGCTAAAAATTTATTATAAGTATGGATAATGTCCAAAAATAGGACCCATTCCACCCATAAATAGGTAATGCTATAAAGTCCATATAATATGTCAATAAGTGAAATGTCTATTCCAATACTAGGCCTAAATTTGATGATACTAGTGGAAGGAAAGGCTCCTTTAGGGTTCATTCTCTAGCCTTTCACTAGCCATTATTTTAGTTTATTATTCTTCAGCCATACATTGGCTAAGACCTAATTATAGGCTACCTTAGGCGCTGGGAGCCTGAGGCACAACTCAAATTCCCTTCCTAAAATATATGTAATTTTTCCCTTTCCTAAGGTGTCAATAATCCCCAAAAAATTTCCATTGAAGAAAAAATCTTGAAGTAAATTGATACAAGGCATTACCTTCATTTTCATTCTCACATGATGAAGTCTCATGGTCTTGATTGGTAGTAGGTCATCAATGTATTATTTCTCATCTTTGAATAGTTGATCCTATGAAGAGTATGGTATTATAGATCTAAATGTGTTTTAAATGGTTAAGTAATATGAGAACATAAAATTCAAGGCACTTTTGTCAAATATTGTGTCTATGGATTTGATTTTTCCAACAATTAAGTATAAATAAGGGGCTTGGATGCATGCTAGCTTTTTTATAATATATTTAAATGATTTAGACTATGTTATTCCTTCATGTACTGTCTAAACTCTCTTCACAAATTCACTAAGAAAACTAGGCATTTTGGTCATTATCAAGATTTAAATTGTAATGTTCACTCATATAGTAATGGCAAAGTGATTTTCCTTAGCTTGAGCCTTTCATATATTTCCCAAATTCTACATGTTGAATTAATAGTTCATGTAAATTTAATGTGAATAATAGTTTTTCATTTTATTCCCATTTTAAATTTAAATGTACTAGTCAACATTGAAGGGTTTGTATTTGCCATATGGTAAATTTTCATTTACTTTTTATGTCCAGTCACTTCTTTTAGACAAGTGTCAATTTCTCACTCACCAACTTATTAGATATCGAACTCATTTATTGATACTTTCACAATGCATCTCTTAAATCATGAAACTTGTCTATTTATCACTTACCTAGTTATTTATATTTATGATCCTACTATATATGATCCATAGCCATGAGTTAACAAAGTTAAACCATGTGGAGTGGTCTTTGGACTACACGAACTTGGATGCTTAGGACATTATCTTTTTTAACCTTTGAACTATGTATATATCTAGTAAAGATATGGGTAATTTAATCTTTCCATGTGATGCAACATTAGTACTTTAGAAAATTGGAGACTTAGAGCCTCGAGACCATTAAGCTATTAACTTGATTTTTAACTTATATGGCTTTGGGCTAATGAAATTATTCCAATATACAAATCCTCAGAGCTCAGAACCTTAGGGCCATTAGACTTTGGGCCTCATGGAAATTAGGATTTAATTTAACCTTATGGGTTCTAGGTTGTTGAAATTGTGCCACTTCTTAATCTCTTATAACTCCAAAATCCCATGACCATGAGATGATTAAATTTTTTTTGAATCTCTATGGTTCCAAGTTCATGAAATTACACTCTATGGCATGTTCTCGAGAGCAAAAACTTTTAAGAATTGGAAGTTTATTTGAAGTAAACTTTTTTTTAGGTTAAATGTAGCTTTACCATGTAGATGTCTCATGGTGACCCAGATTTTGATAAGGTATGAAATGTTTGTTGAACTATGATAAGTTTTGAGTAATGTAGTAATGTCATCTATGATGGTTTTGAAGCTTAGACTCTTTTCAACACTTAAATTTTTTTTAAATTATGAAGAGATCCAAGAAATGTCATATTTCCACCTATCCTAATATTGAATAATAAAGGTTGAGACCGAATGTGAATACTTGTAAGTCCTTATCAATACTATTGCAAACAAGTAATAAATAATATAAACACTAGGTTTCAACACTTAGTTTTATTATCACATAAAAATCATTAAGTCAAATTTCAATAAGAATCATGAAAACCCAAGGTTTAAAATGAATCAAAATTGAAACTCGAGCTTTTATTTTCATATTTTTTAACCTTAAAAATTTAAACCTTGAGGACTAACTTAGATTTATGGATATCAATATCAATTTCATGGCCATCTAAGGATTTTAGGACCTTAAATAAGGATGTTCAACAATAATAGGTCCTAATTTTAATTATAAAATAGGGTATGTATGTTAGGGTACAACACTTAGCTTAGGGATTTGTGAGGTTATATAGCTAATGATGGCATAAGAAATGAAGGTGATCCCCTCCTTGTATTGTATTTAAAAAATACAATCTACATATCTTGGAAATTTTGGAACTTAAATATTATTATTTTCAAGTTCAATACATTTTTTGGATATTAGTATCCTTCTAGACTTTAAATTTAAATTAGTAATAAATTTATAAATTATACATATTATAAACTTAAAGTATTAGGTGTGTGTACCCTAGTTGCATTGTAACAATTGATAGAAGTATATTTTGAAATGTATTAACAAGAAAATAAATGATATTCTTTATAATTCAGAGTTGTTTAGATAATAAATTTTATATATTTTGAAATAGAGTCCAAATATAATGCATGGTTTAGTAATAAAATTATCTTATAAGTTGTACTCTTATCTTAGCATGATTAAGTTCCAATGGGACCCATTTAATTGTATATATTTTAAAAGTAATAAAAAAATTACATTATTTAGCTTAATTATATTATTTTAGTCTCTATGATCATATATCTTTTTAAAATTTTAATTTTGGACTTGCAGATCCATAGTTATAGATTAACAAATTATATGTCCTGAAATATGGTATTTTCATTTATATAATCCATTACCTTCCTATAAGTAATTTGGGAACACAATAATTTAAATTAAAAATCTATTTTATATTTTTATTGAGACTATCTAAAATATCTTAGAATTAATTTTTGAATTTTATAATAGTGAGGTAATTATATGAGTCTTTGAAAATGAGGAGTCTATGGAGTAGTTTTTACCACATGACCCTAATTTCATAGGGTATTATTCTTTGGTATAAGGGTAACCTATTGGGATTTAAGATCATACTCTTAATTAACAAAACTAGATCAATGATTTATTTTATGTTCTATGTACCACTATAAATTTATGTAGTTTAGTTTTAGCTCATTAGTTAACCCATAGACTTTTATGGAGCATATAGATAGGATAAATTTTGGTAGTGGTGATTAGGTATAAATATGTTATATGCACCTCTTTAGGGTGATGAATATTTTAAAGGGATAAATTGCATGAGTTTTAATATAAATATGTGAGATTTATATATTTTTTAAATCTTGTGATCTATAATGCATCTAAGTCATGTGAAGCCTATGTATCACTAGTCTAGAAAGGGCATGGTCCATGTTCTAGTCCCTCATTTATGAATTATGATTTTGGTATCATCTAATGACATCATGTTAGTTTTAGGGTGGATCATCCTATTAAAATACACATTATTTAACACACTCTTTGTTTAAAGTCTACTTCTAGTGGTAGTATGTCCTCAGGTAGTTGGTGACCTTGAACATAACTTAGTCCTTAAGGCCTAAAAATCCACCCGTTATTAACCTTATAAAATTTTCATGTAAACTATTTTTTAATCTATGATGGTTTATGGTAATCCTAGTGGTGAATCCATGTTAGTAACACCTTCACATTTGGGTGGTCGTAGTTGATGTCAATGGTGACTAGAAGGTAGGAATAGTGGATCTAGATGCTTGAATTATGGAAGTATATTTATAATTTTATGGTTAGTTAATTATTAGTGGTTAAATAATATATACTTATATTAGAATGAATTGTAATAGTATTCTTTCTCTCAATAGATTAGGTACACATAATATCATAAAAATATAGTTTGTGTATACATGGAAGAGTGGGTAAGGACCTATAATAACCATAGACGTATAAGAGGGTAATATATTCTCAAATATCAAGAGTAAATATGATGATGGGTATATTTACTCACCATATTAAGATTGGTGGTCACTTGTATAACCTCTCATGAAATTAAAATAAAATATTCTCCCCAAGGTATCTTTCACTAGGTCATGGCATATTAGATACATTAATGGTGATTGTATTTACTATTCTGATTAAGGGTCATGTGCTGGTATGAAATTAGCATGATGTTTTTATTTTTAAAAGTATGGGTGAGATATAATATTTGGTTATTTTACTCAAGAGGATTTTATATGTGTCACCCACAAACTAGTATTTTGAAATTTTCCTAAATGATAACAAAATTAGTGTGTTGAGTTTTTTATTTAATAAAAATGTAGCTGATTGACATGTATTTTACATTGCATTTATAAATATTAGATAATGCAATATAAATGAAATAGATTATGAAATTGAGATAAATGTGAACAGTAGATTGCATTCATATTTTAGATTAAACATAGATTAACTAGATTTGATATTTAAAAAATGTAAATGAAAGATAGAAAAAATAGGAAAAACCTACTATAAATGAATAAAATTTTGATTCTCCAAATTAAAAACAACACGTGAATCATTATACCATCTATCTAGTTGATGCACAACCTTAAAAAAATATTATGTATCTAATGGAAATTTATTGAAAAAACAAATGAAACAATCACTAACATGCATAGATAATAAATAATACTTGTACAACATTCTATTAATCAAGATATTTTATTTGATAACAAATTTGATCTAATTACAATGGATTGGATAGAAATTTTTCCAATACAATGGTAGGGCAACCAAATTGAGGGTGGAATTATAGTACTAAACACAAAATTACATGAAAAATATGTTTGACTCAATATTCCTCTCAATAATAATACAAATTTAACCCTTCAAATGTTTTCCAACTAGCCATATATAGAAAATACTCAATTCTAATGGAAGATCCATTTCCATCAAAAAAGTGGTTGTGGGTCATAAATGCATTCACCAACTTCATATTACTCCCATTTTCTACACCATTATCCTCATGAAATTTTCAATCTTGAAAAAAACAAATAAAATAACTTAATCTCTAATTAAAATCACTTTAAAAAAACATAAAAGGATGATGAAAATATATTTAAATTTACACACAAATTACAAAAATTGAAGGTATTATTTCAATTAGGTCAGAGTAATTGTCAGTGCCACAAATGGTACATGAAATAAGGACCTGGTTTGAAAGATACAACCAAAAAGGCCTCCCTAGGTTGTTAAGCTTGAGTAGGAAATAAGTTTCACATTTAAATCAAAATTTATTTTGACTAAAAAATAATAAAAACTGCATAGATTAATTAAATTTAATGATAATAATTAATAATAATTAAATTAATTTTAAACTAATTTAAAAAAATAATTGATCATAATTAAATTAAATAAAACTAAATTGAAATAATATAATTAAAATAAATAAATTTAAAAAAATTTAACTAATAATAATAAAAATAGCATGCCAAAAATAAAATTAAAAAAAATGGGGAGGGGATAAGTGTCCCACCCAACTTACCTAGTCGAGATGGTAATGCTAGTTAGGAATATGGGATTTGGCCTTAATAATTAGGATTTTAAATAGCTTAGAAAGACCATAAACCATAGGCATAGACCAAATTGAGTTTATAAAGACTAATTACCAAAGCAACATTCATGATTTAAGTAGGCACCGAATCTCAAAACGCATTGCCATAGAGGGGGAACAAGTTAGTTTTTGTTGGGGCACTTAATAAAAGTTGAGGGCCCTTATCCCATGACTGATTTGATCAGGGTTAAAACAATGACCAACACTGCATTGGTTTCAATTTTAAAAATAAAAACCAAAAAAAAAAGTCTTAACTACCAAACAGATGGATTAGTTAAACCATGCAAGATCTAATCAAAGATTCTAATTTTCTTAGCATTAAAAAAGTGACTTAACCACATCAAGACCTATTTGGGACTCATTTTTTGATTAATAAATACAAGACACCTCGATGCAAATCAATATTTAATTAGATTTTAAACTCCACCTAACAAAGCAATGGATATTAAAAACCTACCTAAAAACAATTAGATAAAAACCTCTAATTAGGTCTATCAAATTCCAAGTATCTTTCCTCAAACCAAAATGGAATTAAAGTTTTGATTGAAAACTATAGTGATATTATGCTTAAGACTAATTTTAATTGGGATTTTAAATTCCAATTTTTATTGAGATGCCTCCAAATGACTAGCATAAATGTAATTAGTGGGGAAAAACCCAATTACATCTAAAATGGAAAATTTTAATAGCGAAGATATTTTTTTACTTCTAAAGACTAATAATATCTATAAAACCAATAATTTACATATGCACTTACAATAGACCTATTCATAACTATAGGCAATTTTTATAGAATTTCAAAGCTCAAACCAAGTTATCAAAAACTCAATTTCAGACCAAATTTTGTATATGAAAGTTTACCACATGAACTTGGGCATATCAAAAAAGTGGTTATCAAGATTTCGTTTAGTGTTCAATATTAGATGACCCTTAGGAGTGACTTAATATAGTTGATCAAGAAATATTTTCAAAGGTGAGTTAAGCTGTCAAACATCCATTTCACACTAAGTGCCTAATATGAAACTTTCTCACACAAATGTTGTAGTCATGGAGGAGTAGGTTTAAGTACCTAGTTTGGAATGCAACATGAGACATGCCTATAAAGTGACTTGATACCCAACTATCAAATCAAGGTAATAGACCTATGAGAGCCCATTTCTAGGATACGTGTTTTACATGAAAATTTATCGCACAAACCATCTTGATGTAATAGACCCATTTATAAGAGTTGAATCATAAAAAAAAGTGAGATAGGTAAAATAAAAAACTAAATGAAGAGGGAACCAACCTACCTACATATACAATAAAAACTATGAAAAAAATAATAAATAGGCATACATGATTCTAGAAGAAGTAGGGTGTGTTGTTCAAGAAACAACAAATGGTGAATCTATTATAAAATACTCATGAGTATTTTGGAATGAAATAAACATTTTTATGAAACTAGAATATCTAAATAAGACAATTAATGAAATATGAATAGATTATTCTCATTGACTTAGTGTGTGTAAATGAGTTAGTTACCACTTTGTGGAACTTACAAGGACTAGTTACTATGACCTTAACCACCGAGCTAGTGATTTGTAACTTTAGAACACTCACATAATCATTACTCCACTACCAATGAGGCATCCATATACTCAATTGAGAAATATATTATCTCACTCAAGGTATTTCTCTACCATTTTTTGGGTGTCCATAACCATGGTATAGGTTGCATAAATCACCTAGTCTTTGAGTTTATTTGTAAATTTATTTTTATTTTCTGTCTTTTATTTATTAATGTTTCAATTCTAGGATGGATACCACCATGGAAAAGTAAATTTATAACTATATATTTTTCATATTATATCTTAACCATATCAACTTTATCTAATAAAACCTAGAAACCATTAAAATATTATTTTTATTCTTGGTTTTGATAGAATATATTTAGAGGACATATAATTTATCCAAACTTTCCCAAACATGAATAAATATAGAACACACATGATAGCCCAAACTTTTGAAACCAATTTATAAATAGAATCTTAAGCCACAAAATACTTATAGTATTTAAACACCATAACATCATTCTTGATACTTACAAACATTTCTCCCATGTTTCACTAAGTAATGAGGTATGCATAGGTAAAAAATAAGTAGGAATAGACCTTAAAGAGACAAATAATGAGGTTATACCAATAGTGAAAATATATTAAAAAAAAAACTAAACTAATAATGAAATCATGGAAAAAATTAAGAAATAAAAAATAAATTATATACAAGAGCTTACCAAGCCAAATCACATCTGGAAAGGTGTCTGAGGAATTGTCCATTGAAAGGAAATGGGATGTAGTCACCAATTAGATACCTAATAAAGAACACATTTTGACCCAATATTTCATAAATTTTATATGGACCCAAATATAGGGCATAAATTTTTTGTGGTTCCTTTTTCTTATGAGCCATATCTCAAACAAGGAATAAATTAGATATCTAAAAATCTTTAGCTTTGGATCACTTATCAAGCTAATGTTTGATAAATCATTAATGTTTTACAAATTGAAACAAGGTTTCATCATGTTTTTATTCTAGTTTCATTAAATTTAAGAGTCTAACCTCTATTTTATCATCTATTTTTAGCTAGTCTCTCATGAACTGTAAGGTGGGGATTCTCAAGTTAACAAGAAAAATAAGATCTTAACCATAGACTAGATGGTATTTATATGTGCCTAATACATTTAATTATAATCATATTATACCATAATACAAATCTTAAAATAATATTCTAGTCCCAAGGGTTCCTTTCCAAAATTTTATTAATTACCTATAATAAGTTCTTGTTTATTGATTCAACTATCTCATTACCTTATGGGTAATAACTAGATGAGAACATGAATATTAAATAATTATTTATGCCTATTTGTAAATTATAGAGAATATAAATAAGGTTTGTTATCAAATAGTGAGGTTAATGGTATCCTAAACCTAATGATGAGATGCTCCTAATAAATCTAATTACTACATCAATGGTTTAATTCATAAATGCTTAAGCCTCAGTCTAAAGGGTATAATAGTCAATTATCATTAGAATAAATTTGAGTCCCATATATTAATTAGTTTGATATATCCAATTAATTATAATCCCAATTTTGTGAATGGTCAAACTCAATAATCGACTGTAATGGCATCTAAGGTTTATGTTCTTTGTGTGGAATGATCTAGAAAGTATGGAAGTTTTTGACATGGGCATGGGCATATTTGAATATTTGTGGCTAGTAGTAACTTGTCCAAAGTATTTGGTGGGTTTTATTACTACCTTAACTATGGTTGGTCCCACATTTCCCTTATAAGTATTTGACAACTTTAGTTTCTTATTATTTGTTCATGTATATCAGAAAAATTCTTGCATGATGTATTCTTATAGATTAGTTGTTGTAATCATAAAATTGTTGTTATTCAGGCATACCACTCTTTTTTTAGTGTATTTTAGGTGGTTTGGGGATTCATTTTTAGCAAGCAATAGATTGCATCATAATACTAGTCATCTACCATGATGAATTACACTATATATTATTTAAAAATAATTTATGGATCTAATTTAGACATTCCATTATTGAATCCTTTCCCTCTCCCAATATTCATTTTTTAGATAAACAAGTTAAATTTTTATAGAATATTCATCCACTTACCTCACCATTAATGTAACTCATTTTTCATTAACATATATTTTATGATGGGATAAAGTATATTATAAAATACCCTGCTATAAAATATGTAATGTTTGAACTTATTAACTACTTTGATCAAATAAAATGCATTTTGATCAATTTTTAAATTCCTAAGTTCAACATTTATTATTGTAGATATAATTAAAGACATGGTCTCTCATCTCTAACCTCACTTCTACCTGTGGTATTAATTTAATGTTTCTAGCCAAATTGAGATGAATATCATCTTCATGGGCCTCATGGTGTTGCATGATATTAAGTTAGGCCACATACTTTACCACATGGGAGATGATAAACCCATGGGGATCCCACTCTCTATTCTCACAAGGCATATGAATTCCTATTTTGCACCATATTTTATAGCTATGTAAGATTTATATATTTGTGATGGAGAATGAAAATTAGAAATTTTGGATATTCCTTATGTTTGTGATAAGTCAAGTAGCCCATGGCACCCTCAACTAAATGATAAGCAATTTCTTTCTCTACAAGGTGGTTCAAAACTTGATATGGAAAGAGGATATTTACTTACTAAATACCCTCCACCTAAATTATGGTGATATATTTGTAGTAATAGTAGGATTATACTAGTAATATCATCTTATTTATCTCATATAAGAGTCACAACATGGGCCTCTCATTTATGACCATGAAGATCACAAGTTAGAAGGATTCATAGATGTCTCAAATATCGTTCTTGTAATGATGTGTGTACAAATTATAGAAAAATAAATGAACCACAAATTCAAATTGGTTTCATGATGGTAACACATAAGGTTTGAATTAAAATATGGTGTGGATTGAATCCTTAATATATCTCAACATATAGAAGTTACCATCTACTTGAGCCTCATTGATGTGCTTGACTAGGTTGAAATTGAGGAGGCTTCTAATGTCTAAACTTCCTTCTCATCGAGGATGATGCTCAATAGGGGAAACTAGAGGATTTTAACATGTACAACATTATCATCCACTCTCAAAACCTGATTCAAAAACATCATTCCAAAAAAAACTCCTTATTAGAGATATGGATGGGGTAAGCATTGATATCATCCCTTTTATCCTTAGGTCTAGATTGATGTTGTAATCTTAGATAACCCCATATATTTTATTTATGTTATTCCATACATATATGGATTTATGTTCATAAATTAGGGTGAAATATAGAATATTTTAATGCTACTTAAACTAACCCAAGAGATATCTATAATTTTATTATGGGAACCGATAGAGTATATTAGGTCCTTGTTGGCATCATGTATGGTCATGGATTTTCTCAACATTTTTATAAATATATCAGTTTATGGGAACACTTATATATTTATAGTAGCTTTATGAAATCCTAATTCCTATAGGGCAAAATCTCATCAAATAACTAGATCTCTTCATCATCATCATCATCATCATCATCATCATCTGAGGTGGTATTGTACACATATTTTATTACCATGAACACTATGTTTTAACACTTTAAATAGGTTAGTTTTAATGAAAATTTGGTATCCCTAAATTTAGGCTTAGGTTTGGGTTTAAATATGATGTATTCATGGTTGATAGTTAGGATCCCAAGGGAAGTGTTGGAAGCTTACGAAGGGACTCAAAAGAAGGATACTTAGGATTTATGAGTGGTAATGATAAATCAAATTATTTTGAAGACTTATAGGGCTCTATTAATATCTCTTATATTAATGGAATTTGGAGGATCACCTTGTAAAAATTAAAATTTGAGTTTATGGCATAATCTGGTTAAATGTTTTCATGATCTGTGATTAACTTAGAGGATTTTGAAAATGCACTTACAATTTATATTTGGTGATAATGAGGGTATGAGTATAATTTTTTAAATCAGAGCCTAGTTACCCAAATTTATTAATGTAAGGATGTTTTAGGCACCCACATACTTTAACTCATGTAGTGCCTTAGGTATATCCTATTATACCACATTTCCTTTGTTGGTTAGGTATTATATTTGTTAGTTATACCAACTAAGCATAGTTGGTGTGTCACTCTTTAGCCTTTATGTGAATTAGAGTTAGTTTCTTGGACCTATTAAGTTTACATGCTAATATGATATTGGATTAGGGATCAACCTATAACTTTCTTTTCTTTTCTTGGGCCTTTTAAAACCATTTTTTCATTTAGGGTATGGAAGTGACACATGGAACTTTGTTATTGGCCCTAAGATTTGATTATACTTCCCTTCTAACCTAATTTAAGATGCTCAAGGACCTTTTTATAATTCTATATGGGAGTTACATGAGGTGGTATGTGGTTGTTCAAGCTCTCCCAAGGCTCTGATACCTTTGACACCTTTATAAGACTCACAAATCTGATAGGTTCCACATGACAACTTCTCATTCTTGGGCTCTCCCTAGGCTCTAACAACTATGATACATTCAAGAGATTGATAAGTATAATACATTCCACATGGAATATTATCATTAACAAAACTCTCCTAAGTCTCTAAAATATACTATGCATCTAGGATACTAGTAAGTATAATTAGTTCTATGTGGAAATTTCTCATTCATCCAAGCTTGAATGAGGATTTAATAGTTCTGACACCTCCAAGAGATTGATAAGTCTTATAGGTTACACATGGAATCTTATAATTCATATAACTCTCCCAAGTCTTTCATATATCTCATTCATCTAGGAGATTAAAAATTATGATAGGTATCATGTAGCCTCTTCTCATTGGTCTAGCTCTCTTAGATCTCTAACAACTCTAATGCTTCTAGGAGAAAGAAAATTTTGATAGGTTCTATGTAACAGCTTCTCATTTTTTTTTAATTCTAAAATATTTATTAAAAGTGAAAAATTCAATAAAATAATCATAATAAAATGAAGGCTTACTTATCCACCATCGAATCTCAATGAAATGTTGTGGCGATGTCATCTCAAGAAAACTTACATAATTTTAAATCTATAAAACAACATAATTTGCATAAAATATTATACTTAATAACCTTCATATTGAAGCAAAAAAGGGTTAAATTATTATAGACACATGAGACTATAGGTATATTCATGAAAACCATTCATTTTTTATGAATGCTATGAAATACTCAGTAGATCAAGGCAAAATAAGGATTCAAGGTTTACTCAATTAGGGACCAAGTTCGAGGAGATTTGAGCTCTATTAAACAAAATTAGTTGATATTTTTTAGAGGGGTCCCATTTTCATCCATGAAAATGTGGTTGTTTTGGCCATAAAAATGGCATATTTATGGGTAAAATGTTTCTTCTCCATTTAGAATAAAGATAGTGGACATTCATTATCAAACCTAGAGATAAAAAATGAAACTCTTTCTTATGAACTATAGGAAATTAGAAGCACTCAATTATAATCCAATGAGAGACATATTGGGCTCATGTTACTTTAAAGGGTCACTTTCTAAAATAGTGTTATATTCCTTTCCATTTATTCATGAACTCGTTAAATAAGCTTAGATACATATAGGATGTTTGAAGCCTTTTGAACAAGTAGAGATTTTCCATATTCTTGGCTAAGTGGGGATGGCTTGGGTGTTTTTATGCTACCAATTGGGTATGTATATCCCTAATAGAGATACTTTTGCTTCACTTTGGGCCTTTCTTAATTTCTAGCTAGGCTAAAAATCCTATCATGGAGGCTGACTAAATCACACTTTATATGAAATAAACTTAATGTTTTACATGAACTTAAAACTTATTTTGTTATAATATTCTAATTTTGATCCATGATGGTTAGAGACCAATGTAGCCAATATTATGGATTGGTTCACTGAGCCTTTAAATTCTATATGACCCTTGATTTTTTTAATGGTTTATAGTGTCTCTACATTATTTCATTAGAGTGTATTGAAGACATTTATTAGAGTAGATATTTTAATTCAAACTATCAGTTATAAATTAATGGCTCTTAATTCCTTTGGTATCAAAAGAGGAGTTACCTTGTTTAATGGCTCTTAATTTTGAGTATGGGCCAACCTTCTTGTGTGAGGAAGCTAGGGTAAATTATTGTGGGTATACAAGGTTAGACACATGGCACACAATAGACAAACACACAACAAAATAAAACTAACATAATACCTAATATAATATATACATTACCAAGCCTTTTCCTATAAGGATACTTTGAGATAAAATTAGAAGGGGAAGCCAAGAATTAGTACTTTATAAAATTTTCATTTATATGAAATGGGAGATTGTTTCCTTCAAGTCTTTGAGGTGAAATGCATTTTTCCTCAATAGTTTAGATATCTAGTATGGGTTGATATAAATTGGATAAAAATTAGAATGTTACCCATTATTATCATGTTATTTATCCCATAATAGGACTGCATCATATATTCTAAAGTATTTGACCTTAAATCTCTTTTCAAACCATCATTTGATAGTATCATGGTTTTTACCAAATTTTTGTAGGGTTTCTTCTTTTGAATCTTCTAGTTAGATAATATCTAATAAACTTGAGTCTACCTTTTCATTACTCTCCATGTATTATTTTATAAAATATTAAGTAGGTAAATTGAGGTTAATTATAAAGATAGGCTCTAGTCCATACAATAATAAAAATGCTAATCTTTTGAGAGCTTGTTTATACCAGGTGTGATTAGCTGAAAGGGCATATCTAAATAGTGAGTGCCACACTTAGGGCCTATATTCTATAGACTTATTGATTTCATCGATGATTTAATTTTTATTAACTCTAATAATTAATTCATCTATGGGTATTAGTTATATGAGAATCTCAAAGATAATTTGTGCTCATAATCCCACTCAATAAACTTTGTGGATTGAAATGTAGGGTCAGTATCATAGACTAGGGAGATTGGTGTTTCAAACTAAATGGTTACATTATGTTTTAAGAAACTCAATCACCTCTTTGGACATGTTATTATTTTTTACCACTACCTCAGTACACTTTGTGAAATAATTAGTGGCTATAAGTATGAACTTTTGGCTTGCTAAGGAGTTCAGATTTTCCCCATTAGGTAAATGGTCTTCCTTCAATGATAAGTTGTAAAGGCATTGTAGTGTGGATCTAGCATTTATAAAAGTTATATAATTATTTGTTGGGCATGGTCATTGATGTTTTAGGTTTTCATTGATATCAAATAGAGCATGTTTTACTAGTGCATGAATGACAAAGAAGTTGTGTTTGATAGGCTAGAGAGATATGGCATATGTATAAGTCTGTAAGAATAAAGAAGAATTTTCAAGTCATACATAGATGTATTGATGAAGTTATGGTGTGTCATTTGATAATTTGGAAAGAGTAACATGCATATTATATCTTCAAAGAAGTTAGACCATCACTACACTTCATGTAGATATAAATGAACCAGCAAGTTTGTGCATTTAATGTAGGTACTCAAAAATTCAACTAAGGTCAAAGTTTTTCATGGAGATGTTGTATATAGTGCCAAGAAGGTATCCTAAAGTTTTGGACTCTTGAAATTTTTTATATCTCAAGTTGTAAACCTTCAAAGCTGATATTGTAAATTGTGATAGACTAGAGACCATCAAATTTAACAATGTTGAAGTCTAGGGTCAAATAATCAAGTAGATCTAATGGTGAGCATTCATCATCCAAATTGTGATCTAATGTCACAAATGAAGTTGATATGTCAAAGTTTCTTGAGATTGAAACTAGTAGTGACATGTGTCTCAATCTTGTTGATTTGAAGGAAGTCAACGGTATATGGGTGTTCATGTAAATGGATATTGACAATTCTGATTGAGTCAAATAGTAAAATGTGTAGAAGGCATGTAGAGTTGTCAAGTGACTTGATATTGGAAGCAAGGATCTAATATCAATGGTGATAATTGTAAGGTAAAGACCAAGATATTATAGAGAAGATTGATGGAGTGTACTTGATCTAGCTTCCAAGAAAAATGAGATGTAGACACATGGCAAATGTTTTTATAATACATAGTGATCATTGGAATTTGAATATTCAAATTAATGAATAAAAACTAGTCTGTAGTTTTTGAGCTATATATTTTGATCTAGGATGAATTTATTGATGATGTAAAATGAAAATTTGAAGAGGAATTCAAGGTTCATCCAACAAAGTTTATTATAAAATCTAAGTGTTTGTAAAACTATAGATATTGAGCTTAAAATTTGAATGTTTATTTGTTCATGGTATTAATGTGTACAAGACTACTATTTGAGTAAATAATGCTTTAGGAAAAGAGTTTTTTGGTAGGAGTAATCATTTAAATATGACTTAGAGGTCATACAGAATGGATCGAAGTATTTGAAAGTGATCTTATGTTCTTAATTTTCTTGATGAAGTGCTAAATGGGTGAATATGTCCCCATGAGACCTATAAGGGATATTAATTCCTAATTGAAAGGTGTTGCTACTTAAGTATGACCCATGGATTCTATGGTTGACCTATGAGGATGGTATTGAGATATGTGTTATCCTAATAGAAGTCTTAAGGGTAGCCTATAAGTTGTTATTAATAAAGACTCTATAAAGAGTGAAAACCAAGGTAATGGTCTCTAAACTTGAATGTGGAAGTATTGAGAGAGAAAAATATAGAGATGAAGGAAAGAGATAAGAGATATTGTGCTTAGTGGATGGAATGAAGTACATAGTAGATTAAGGATGAGAGAAGAAGCCTAAAATAATCCAAAAGTGGTGTTTTCATGCATTTCTTATATGAGCAAGTTAAAGTTTATGTGATGAGTTGAAAAGAGAGGTGTTATAAATTTTTTATCCATTATATTTAAATTAAATCAAAGTTATAGAGTTTTTTATTTAATAAGGTGTTATGTGGGTGCTCAATATCTAGAACAAGTGGGTGCTTATTCATACTTAGGGGTGGGTGATCCTTGTGAAGTGGGTGATTCACTAAAGGGTAACATGTTTGTGATCATCTTAGAGGACAAGTAGTCCATGTGTTTGTAGGATTTAGAGTGGGTTTTATTCCCCAAGAAGGTTTTCCACGTAGATCTTGTGTTATGTGTGTGATCTTGCATCATCTTTCTTATTCATTATTATGAAAATATTTTACGCTTTATGAATGATTGTGATTATTGATTAAGAGTTAGAAAGGATTATAATTTATGTTTGAAATATATTTCATCAATAATTAACCCCCCTCTCAATAATTTTACCTCTAATAATTGGTATCAGAGTAGGACTTTCACTGCAAGTTTAATCGCTTGAAGGTGATAATTTGTATAATGAAAGACAAAGAGGCTAAGATTTTTCTTCAAGGTGAACTAATATGTGATTTATCATAACTCAAATTTCCAAGGGAAGAAAATGAATTCCTAAAATAAAAATTGAAATATTTAATAACATGGAAGGGAGTAAAAATTTAGACCTAACTTCTATATATCATGAGTTGCTTTCAAGCATTGATAGTGTGAAGAAACAAACATGAATAATAGAAGTAATAATCATAAATTTGGAGGTTATGGTTGATACAAATTTGAATAAAATAATGGATCAATTATAATGTAAAGTTATGACTTATATTAATGTTATTTTATCTAAAGACAAGTAGAAATCCAACTCTAAAAAAAAATTTGTGGATGAGATGTCTTGGGGTATTGATGATCAAACAAAAGGGGTGATTAAAATGAACATATATAGTTATGTTTTAAATGGAAAATATTATACTTTTAATGAATATGTTCATATACATAATGACTATACATACTCTCTAAGGAGAATAAATGAGGCTCTCGACTATAACTACAATCAATAGGGACATATATCCAAGTATTGAAAAAGGGACTTTTGGAAAAAGGAATTTCAAATTTTTGACACCATCAAATGGTTCAAGAAAGAAAAAACTATTATTCAAATAAATAAGGAGAAATACTCACATGAAGAATCCATGTTTGTACAAACTACCTTACATACTCAAGAGGATGAAAATAGGAAATGGTACATAGACATTGGATGATCAAGTCATATAATAGGATACAGGAGTAAGCTTATTTCTCTCAAGAAACACAATGTAGTTTCAATAAGGTTTGGTGATAACAACACTGATAACATAGTTAGGAAAGGCTCTATACTTTTGGATAATTGTCATACTAGAAATAAAAATGTTCTATATTTAAAAGGTTTGAAACAAAATCTTCTAAGTGTTAGCCAAATGTGTAAACTAGGAAATGTTATAAATTTTCATGACAAAGGGTGTAAATTGAGATGTTCTAAGTTTGTAAAATCAGTTTCAAACATTCACAAGGTAGATAACAACTTGTATGTGTTCCATGAATCTGATAAAGAAAAGAGCTTCATGAATCAATTAGAGGAAAGCTGGCTTTGGCATAAAATACTTGGACATCTAAACTTTGATAAATTAATAAGGATCAATTCAAAAAGACTAGTGAGGCATATGCCTAAAATCACTAAGATTCCTCATATTCTTTACAAGGATTTCATTCATGGAAAACAAGTCAAAA
Source organism: Torreya grandis (assembly GCA_037957365.1). NCBI lineage: Eukaryota > Viridiplantae > Streptophyta > Pinopsida > Cupressales > Taxaceae > Torreya > Torreya grandis. The sequence goes on from JARHVA010001172.1 coordinate 120,430, forward strand.
TAAGATACAAATCTAAGGAGCATTATACTATAGTACCATTGAACTTAATCCACATAGACCTTTGTGGACCTATAAGAACTCAAGGCATCCAAGGTAATTAATTATTTTTTTATTAATTGATGACTGCACTAGAATGACTTGGATATTTTTTCTTAAAGAGAAATCAGAAGCTTTTGGAAAATTTAAAGCATTCAAAGCTCTTATTGAAAATGAAAAAGAGTCAAGAATAAAGTGTGTAAGAACAGATAGAAGAGGTGAATTTTGGTCTTATGAGTTTGATGACTTTTTTGAGGAAAAATGAATTAGAAGATAATACTCTATTTCTAGGATAGATCAATAGAATGTGGCAATTGAGAGGAAAAATAGAACTATCCAACAGATGACTAGAACCATGCTTCAAGATTCTAAACTTTTAGATGGTTTTTGGGAAGAGACTGCCAATACTTCGATTTATATCTTAAATAGATGAAAATTTAGAGAAAATGGTGATAATACTCCATATGAGCTATGGAAAAATAGGGAATCTAATGTCAAACAATTTAGAGTGTTTAGGAGTAAGTGTTTTATCAATAGGATGAAGAAAGTTTTGGAAATTTTGACTCAATAACTGATGAGGGTATCTTCTTGGGTTATTCCTCCATAATTTCTACATATAGATGTTTCAATAAGAGACTCCAAAATGTTATTGAAATCTCTAATGTGAGAGTTTAATAGGTAGGTGACATCAAAAATCCCATCTTGATGATAATTAACACTAATAAGGATGTTATTTCAAATAATGAGAGCATACCTAATAAATCAAATGATGAAGAGGAATAAGTAAGATAAGATACTAAAGCCCCTTCTTAGATAATATATAAGGATCATCTAGTTTCCCAAGTTATGGGACATGTGAATACTAGTTTATAGACTGGGAGGAGAACATTGATCAATCAGAATCAACAAGACACAACTTTTTTATCCAAGATTAAAACTAAAACTTTCTTATAAGCTAGCAAAGATGACAATTAGAAATTTTCCATAGAGGAAGAATTTAATAAAATAGTAAAAAATGAAACATGGGATTTGGTTCCTAGGCCAAAAGATAAAAATGTGATAAGAACTAAGTGGGTTTTTAGAAACAAAATGAATGAGAAAGGAAAGGTCACAATAAATAATGCTAGATTGGTGTATAAAGGATACGTTCAAGTTAAAGAGATAGATTTTTCTGAGACATTTTCTCCTATAGCAAGAATGGAAGCAATTAGATGCTTTCTATCATATATGAGATTCAAAGGTTTTAATTTTTACCAAATGGATGTGAAATATCATTTTTGAATTGAAACTTAGATGAAGAAGTTTATATTGATCCACTTGAAGGTTTTTTAATGATAATTAATTAGGATTGTGTTTACAAACTAAAGAACTCTTTATATGGTCTTCAACAAGCTCCTGGAGCTTATTATGACAAATTAAAGAAGTATTTATTGAGCCAAGGCTTTAAAAGAGGGATAGTTGACAATAATTTATATATCAAGATAGATGGCACTCATCGATTACTAGTAGTAATCTATGTTGATGACATAATATTTGGTTCTGAGAATGACAACATGATTAGAGAGTTTGTAGATGCTATAAAGACTAAGTTTGAAATGTCAATTCTGGGAGAAATTTATCTCCTCTTAGGATTATAAATTAACTAAATTAATGAAGGGATATTTATTTCACAAAAAAATACATTTAAGATATGCTAAGAAAGTTTTACATGTTGTATTGTAAGCCAATTAGTATCCAATGATACCTGGATGAAAGTTAATTAAATACGATAACTCTACTACTTATAGGCCTGATATCATGTAAGTAGTGGGCCTTGTAAGAAGGTTTCAAGATGATTTTAGAGAATCTCACTTGAAATCAGTTAAATGGATCTTAAGATATCTCAATATAAAAATAGAGTATGGTTTATGGTACTCTATGAGTAAATAATTTACTCTAAATACACACTAATGAAGATTGGGAAAGATTTGTAGATGATAGGAGTACTAGTGGTGGTGTCTTCTTCATGGGTAAATGCTTAGTGTCTTGGCTAAGCAAGAAGCAAGCCTCTATATCTCTATCAACTATGAAATATTAGTATATAGTTGTTGCTTCCTATTTTACTAAGGTAATGTGGATGAAACAAACCTTGGAAGATTATAAGGTAAGATAAATGGACCTTATCAAGTCAATTGTGACAATACTAGTGTAATTAGTATCTCTAAGAATTTTGTTATGAACTCAAAAACCAAGCACATTAATATTATATATCATTTATTAAGAGAAATAGTAAGTAATCAAATAATTAAATTCAAATATGTGTCTACAAAATAAGAAATTGCAAACATTATGACTAAACCATTGACAAAGGCCACATTTGAGTATCTAAGACAAAGCTTGGGAGTCATCTACTTATCTATGAATCATTAAAAGGTCATTTTAGTAGGAGCAAAATGTTTTATCACATTTTTGATATCATGAATAAGGTCCTAGAGTTATATATATGACAAGTTGTGTATGTCATGGTTCCCTTAGAGTGCTTTGAAAAGGTTATAAACCATGATGGCTTATAGAGGATAAAGGGAAATTAGTTTTTTTCGTATGAAATCTATATTATTTGAAGTGTTATTGGTAGACCTATTTCATTGAGAATACTTATTGAAGATGATTTTTTTAGATAGATCATGGAGTTAAGGGAAGATAACTCATATAGTTTGAGAAAATTAAAGAGATGTGCATAATTTTAGGGGGAAATTTCTAAGCTCTGTGAGCAGTTTATTAGGTCCAAGGATCAGATAAGTCCAAGTTCAGATTGGTACATGTCAAAGGGTGAGCAATTGATTCATATCTTTGAAATTATGTAAGTGTATTAAGCATACTAAATATTATTTTAATGAATACTTAATATTGAGGAATTATTTTTGGCATGTTGAGTAAGAGAACCTTTGTCAGTAATGTCAAATGGGGAGAAATATCAGAATGAAGAAGTTCAAATGAGTAAGAATTCATTTTAAAGGTGTTTTTCCATCATTAACAAATGGGGAGATTATTGATCATGGTCATTGATGTCTTAGGTTGTCATTGATGTCAAAGATAGCATGTGGTACTAGTGCATGAATGACAAATAAGTTATGTTTGATATCTAATAGTAATATGGCACATGTGCAGGTCTATAAAGACAAAGAAGAAGTTGTGAGGAATCCATAGATGTCTTGGTGAAGTTATGGTGTGTTATTTCATCATTTGGAAAGAGTAACATAGGTATTATAGCTTAAGATAATCTAGAAAGTCATTTCACATCGTGGAGATATGAATAAACCAATAAGTTTGTGCATTTAATGTAGGTACTCAAAAATTTAAATGAGGTCAAAGGTTTTCAAGGAGATGTTGACTATAGTTCCAAGAAGGTACCCTAAATTTTTGGAGTCTTGAAGTTTTTTCTAGATCAATTTATAAACCTTAAAAGTTGCTCTTGCAAACTTTGATGGACTAGAGACCATCAAATTTAACTACATTAAAGTCTGGGGTCAAATAGTTAAGTAGATCTAACGGTGAGAATTCATCATCCATATTATGATCTAATGGTGCATGTGAAGTAAATATGCTAGAACTTCTTGAGATTGAACATGCTAGTGACATGTGTCTCAATCTCATTGACTTGATAGAAGACCAACAATATGTGGGTGTTTGTACAGATAGAGATTGATGATGTAGGTCTAGTCAAATAGTAAAATGTGTAGAAGGCACATAGAGCTACCAAGTGGCTTGATCTTAGAAGCAACGATCTAAGATCAATGGTGAGTGTTGCATAGTAAATACTAGGTTATTCATGATGAGATCAATGGAATGTGTTTGGTCTATTTTTTAGGAGAAATGAGATGTAGACATGGGGCTGATGTTGTTACAATACAGAGTGACCGTTTGAATTTGAATATTCAAATTAGTGAAGGAAAACTAGTCTATAGTTTTTGAGCTTTATATTTTTATTAAGGATGAATTTCTTGATGATGTAAAAAGAAAAGGTAAAGAGTAATTCAAGGCATATCCAACAAGGTTTATTATAAAGTTTAAATGATTGTAAAATTGTAGATATTGATCTTCAAAGTTGACTAATTGTTCATTCATAGGGTTATTATGTACAAGACTACTATTTGAGTAAATTGTGCTTTAGCAGAAGAGTGTTTTGGTGGGAATAATCATTTAAATATGTCTTAAAGGTCATATGGAGTGGACTCAGGTATTTTAAAGTGATCTTATGTTCTTAATTTGCTTTATGAAGTGATAAATGGGTGAATAGGTCTCCATGAGACATGTAAGGGATACTAAGGCCTAATTAAAAGGCGTAGATACTTAAGTGTGACCCATGGATGTTATGGCTATCCTATGAGGATGGTATTGAGCTATTTGGTAGCCTAATAGAAGTCTTATAGTTTAAGTAAAGTATTATGGCTGACCTAGAAGTTTTTATTAATGAAGACTCTATAAATAGTGAATACAAAAGTAATGGTTTTTAGACTTGAATGTGGAATTATTGAGAGAGTAAAAGATAGAGACAAAGGAAAGAGATCAGAGATATTATGCTCAGTAGATGGACTGAAGTACATATCATATTGAGGATGAGAGATGAAGCCTAGAGTGATCCAAAAGGGGTGTTTGGATACATTTCTTTTATGAGAAAATTTTAGTGTGTGTGATGAGTTGAGAAGAGAGGTGTTATACATTATTTCTCCATCAGATTGAAAGGCAATAAAAGTTCTAGAGTTGTTTATTTATTAAGGTGTTTCATGGGTGATAAATATATAAAACAAGTGCATGTTTATTCATACTTATGGTTGGGTGTTCCTTGTGAAGTGGGTGCTTCACTAAGAGGTCTCATGTTTGTAATCATCTTATAGGACAAGTAGTCCATGTGTTTCCAGGCTTGAGAGTGGGTTTTATTCCTCAAGAGGGTTTCTCACGTAGATCTTTGTTATGTGTGTGATCTTTCATAATTTTTATTATTCATTATTATGAACATATTGTATACTTTATGAATGATTGTTATTATTGATAAAGAGTTTAAAAAGATTACAATTAAAGTTTGAAATATGTTTCATCATTGATTCACCCCCCTCTCAGTGATTGTACCTCCAACATTATTAACATGAATGCACATGGTCATAGACATCTCTAAAGATACTAGGCCAACAATAACCTACTTTTAAATATTTTATGTTTTCTTTCATTCCCAAAATGATGGCTACTACCTGGATTTTCAATAAAATTGGTCATGACATCCTCAGATTATTATTATGATATACACCTAAGGTAGATGAATTTATTATTATTATTATTATTATTATTATTATTATTATTATTATTATAATAATAACTCCTTTCTTGAGATTTTTATGGGAAATTTTCATCCTTAGTGCACTTTTATGCATTTGGGTTAGCCCAAGTGGCAGGCTCCCATTGAAAAGGTAATGGATCATTGGGTTATACCATTCTTGATGGAATATTTATGATTGGTAACTTAAACCATATTAATCCTTGGGTCAATCTCAATGATCAACTAGGTCAGTCTCTAGCCTCATACTAGCTTAGCAGGTTTTATTTCAAGGTCATACTCTTGTAACTTGGCCACCTACCAAACTATGTTTTTTCCGAACTCATTTTACCTAGCATGAGCTTTATGTTTGGGTCTAGGAGAAGAGTGTACATTTTGTTCCATAGGATGTAGTGCCTGAAATTCATTACCACTTTAACCAAGGCATATGTGTTTTGTCTAAAGTGGAGTATTTGAGCCTAGCATCCTTTAAGTATGTGCTCATGAAAGAGATTGGGTGTTTATTTCATTTTGATTTTGGATGACCACCTCAGTAATGGTGTGCTTTGAAACAAAATATTTAAGATATAAATCCTTCACATAGTCTAAATTGATTAAGATCGGTGCCTTCATGATGGCCTCATTGATTTATTTGAAGTTTTTCCTATCTACAAGATTTAATTCTACCTTTGCTTCTTATTTCAACATTACATTCAAAGGTTTAAAAATCTTGGAAAAACTAGATATGAATTTACATACAAAGTTAATATTACCAAAGAATGAATTAATCTCTCTTTTACTATTAGGTAAAGATATTATATTAATCACACTAGCATGCTTAGGGTTAATGGAAATACCTTCCTTGGTGATGACATAACCAAGGATATTACCTTCCATCACACTGAATACCTTATTTTTTGGTTTGAGATAAATACCATACCTATTTCACCTTTAAAACACTGTATGAAGATGGTGAACATGATCAGACCTATGTTTTGAAAAAATGGTTAAGTCATCCTTATAAATAATTATGCACTTACCAATTATACCTTCAAAATAAAATTCTAAGGGTTTTTGAAAGGTTTCTTCCACATTTACGAGGCTAAATGGAATTCATTTGTAATCAAAGGTACCCCACTTAGTTTTAAAGATATTATTGGATCGATATTTTAGGTTGACTAGAACTTGATTATATCTTGATAAATTGAAGAAGGACATCATATAGTATTTTCTTACTATATGAATTACCTCATCAAAGGATGGAAAATGTTAGTTATCTTTATCATAAAATCACTTTAAGTTTATGAAATTGACACATACTAGACTTCTCCATTATTTTGTGAACTAGCACCATATTACCTAACTAGGTGGAGTGATAGACTAGGAAAATGATCCTAATCGAGAAGATATTATGAAATTCCTTATGAATAATTAGTTATATGATTTGGTCCATATGTCATTTCCTCATTTTAAAAGGATTCTAGTTTTGCTTGAGTGGGATAGTGTGAGTGATGAAATTTGGGTCTAAGACCTTATGATATTCATAGGTCTAGGTGATAACATATAAATACTATAGTAACAACTTTTTGATTTCTTCTATCTCATTAGGCTGAAATATGGACCAATATGAACATCCCAAGGTAGGTCTAATGATCCCATATTGATAGTTTTTGACCTCTTATATAGGTGTACCATTTTCTTAGGTCTATGTGTAGACCTATCAAGGTTGAATATCTTTTTAATGGATATATTTCTCTTCAAAACTTAGTTTTGTTTATAGATTCATAATACCATCTAGGTTATTTTCTACTTCTCCTAGATTATCACTTTTAACCATATCTATGACCTGGGTTTCAAATAGAATATAAATATTTAATAATTCTAAGATGTGTTGGGCATCCTTGAAGATCTATAATTTTGTGACATTGTTTGATATTGAGAGATATAGGATTAGCTCAAAAAAAAAATTACAATCCTATGCCATATAGGTATGTTAGTTTTTTAGTAGATTTTTCCAATGAATTAGCCATCGAGTTTTATTATTCGAGAATTAGGATGATGTTAAAATAATTGAACATTTATATTATATCATATGCCCTATTTTTATACTTATTTTAATATGACAAATTACATTGGAATTTTCTCTTAAATTGGTTCATTACTAGTTTAGAAACCCAAAATACCCTATGTTTCTATACAAACTACAATCCTAAGATCAAGCATTTATACTTCACCAAGTTTTTGGTACAAGGGAACTATATCCTATAATTATCCAAATGTCATTCCCTTGATGGTTAAATCAAAATAATTATTTCCCCATAACCTTGCTTAGAATGGGCCCCATTGAAGTATAGTGAACACATACCATGGAATTATAGGTCTTTGTTAGTTTGGTTTTCAACATATTTTGTAGATAAAGTATAGACTCATATGTCATAGGATACTAGATTTACCCTTTCATTGACCCATTACATTATGTGGTCATATGTTTCATCATAGGCTCTTTTTCAACATGGATTTGATTGGATACGCATGTCCAAGATAGACACATATGTGATAATTCACTAGCCATAAACATGTTCAAGGTCTTGGACTAGTCTTTACTTATTAAAATTTTATAAGCTCTTGATATATCCACTACTTAAATGTCCATCAAATGTTTGACCCTGGGTTTAGATTCTAGTTTCATATGCATGCTTAAGAGATCATTACCACCTTAACATAAAAATTATACAACTAAACCACTATCCTTTCAAAATTAATATGTCTTATACCCAATTTTTTATAAATCCCAATAGCCATGACATTTTTGTAGGCCCCTATGTTCACTATATACTTATGAAGGTTCTTCCTAAATAGATTAATAGTAAGGAGGAAAGGTTGAAACTCAGAGACATTATTCTTATATATCAACACATTTATGTGCATAATCTTGATCTTGGGTTGCATTCATTTATCTGTGAGGGACTTTAGGAGGAGATATCTTTTCTCATTGATCTAGGCAAGATCATACAAAGTGATGTTTCCATTTATTATTTCATGTACTTGACTATGTTATACATAGTTTTGTTAGGATCATACTAGATCCTTAGGTGTCTTGGGATCATTATCATTTAGAGGTGGAGGTTCATTCAGAGATCTTGGATCAAGAGGGATCACCCTATTATTAAGAATGGATGTGGTAAGAGGCTACTTATGTATCTGATTCCTATGAGCATAATTTTTCCATTGGAACAACTATAAAAAATTTACCTCATTGATGGTCACTTCTATCTCATTATCCTCTTGGATAGTGAAATCTAAGGTCTCTAATACCATGATAATGCTTTGGGATCATGAGGATATTGGAGAATTAGATTGAATAGTAGTATTGGGGTGGCTTAAGACTACCTCATATTCTTCCATTTCCCTTTGTAATATATTGAATACACTATATAATTATATTAAATATAACCCCCCATGTTAGGATGTGTTGTGCATAGGACACTAGTTTTGTAAGGCCAACTCATAAATGTTTATCTCAAGTAGTTTATTAGGTGAGGGCTCTGGTTGGTTATTAGAATGGTTATAGGGGTGATTATACAATTTATAGGTGAATTTATTATTTAAAATCTCACCATCATTTATTCTAACTTATATGTAGAGACCCAAGAAGTCATTGTTGAGATTTTATACCATGCATTATATAATGTCTAACTCATTCTTGAAGTATTCATGGGGCACTATTTGGACATTATTCATGGTGGGTATAAATTATTGATTTATAAATTGAGGTTTTTATTCATTATTAAATGGGATAAGAAATTTTAAGCGATGGCTATGAGTAGTGTTGATCAAAGGGAGATGGTTTTTTACTAGTATAAGTTGTGGCATGGGTATATTCTAACTTACGATGAAGAGGGGATTCAAAATAGGAAATTTTGGTAGCATTATTTGGGATGGAAGTTAATAATAGACCTTGAATGTTGAGTTTTATATCTACTTTTATGGCTTCAACATAATATATGGTAAAATCTATGTTTAAAGGGTATCTACACAGGAACATATAAATCTAAGGGTTTAGTGCATATTTGTTCATTTTAAGTGATAATTGGGCATTTGGTTTATATAACATAATGATATAACTATAAATATTTTGGAACCTAACATTGAAATTCCTTATGCACTCATTTGGTTCTCTCTTAATGGATTTGAACTGTTGGTATGCCACACATGGGTTATTGTACTATCCAAACTAGCCCAAGAATGTGTTACTAAATTGATCCCAACTTGTAATAGAGCTCATAGGTAGGTCTAGTAACTAATAATAAATTTGATTCATCAAGGTAAATACAAATATAATGTATGAAAGGTCCTCATGTTCTACATTCATAATCATGAAAGAAGTTTTATATGAGGTCACATGTTCTTCAATAGTGTGTACCACACCTATTTTAAATCTTTGGAGGTACCTTTTTGGGTTCTTGGGTACATCATTAACAACTCCATGAATTTTAATGATAGACCCAAATGACCATGACATATTTGTATCCATAGGTGGAGGTTATTTAGGGGAAAACTAAGAGGATAAGTTAGTATGCATAATCAAAGGTTTTAGCTTTATTATAGTAGTTTTGGTTTTCCTATGTAATTTTAGAGGGGATAATATTAGTCAACTAAGGCCCACTTGGGATCTAAAAATCCACATAGTAGGCTCCAAGTTTCTCTAGGGTTGGTTAAGAGTTCAAGGATTTGTTAATCAATAAGAAAGGGCCTATTGAGGTCAACATACCCACATTTTTGAAAAATGGGGACCCTTGTGTCAAATTATGCATGTTTGAGCCTTAACACTAAAAAATCACTTAATCATAGTGTCATTAACATGTTTTCACATTATTTATATTTGAAGATCATCCACACCATGAATTAGTTGGTTTATTTGTTCATGGTTATGGTTTAATCCTACCTAATATTATTAATGATGGATCTTCTTATTTTAAGTTGTAGGTTTAATGGAACCCTCATTGAATGGATTATGCTTTGATTTTACAATTTAATCCCTACCCAAGATTTTACTAGCCTTTGGTCTATAGGAATTTAAGATAAATCCATGTTTAAATATTATGGGAACCCTCCTTTAGGAAACCTTAACACAGGTTCTTTTAGACCAAATTCAAAAGTTGGTAGGAACAATTTACATGGGAACACTTCAAAAATACCATGGACTTAAGTTTAATTTTTATAATAAGGATTGGGTGTGTTTTTAAACACAACCAAACCTTAGCCTAAAATTATATACTTGGTTTCTTCATGTCCCAAGCCCTTTGTTCCTTGTATATTTAATCATGGTCTAATTTTAATGTTTGTAAGGTCCTTTTATTATGTTCCTAGCTCAATTGTTAGCATGGTTCCTCTTGTTACAAACTTATACTAAGGTCTTAATCCTAAGGCCCCATTCATGTTTATTAACATAAATAAGATCTTAGTCTTAATACTTTATCCTAAGTCCCTTTATGTCTTTGAGTCATAACTTAAACTATGTGCTTCTTTGTAGGATCAATGACCCATTTTAATCAGGCAAGGTTGATCGAACAGAGTGAGATGAGCCTAATATGCTTAAGACTTTATCCCATAATACCAATCTCACTCAACTACTTAGATCGTAATCTGATGTTTAAGTATAAACTAATGATATAATGGCACACAATTGAAATAAAAGTATAAAGGGGTCCTTATTATTATAACATAGACCTAGCCTAAAACTTTACCCCAAGGTTTTAATTGTATTAATACAAAAAAACCTTAGGATAAAATTTTATGCTATGAATTTATTATCCATAGGGTCCTTTTTTATTATGTTTCTAACTTAGGCTAGAAACTTATATTTTCCTATGCATGGGTTCCTCTTTATGTTACAACTTGCTTAAAAACTTAGACTAAAGTTTATTTGTATTTATTAATGTGATTAAACATTAGTCTTAAGATCTATATATTTTTTGTAATTAATTAAATCTTTCTATAAATTTAAGAGCCAATCATAATCAACTGCTCAAAGTTTAATCTATGAACCACATTCACTTGGACATGATCAATCTAATGGTGCAAGACCCACAATTGAAAATTTAGACCATGAACCTAGTTTAATCACTGATCATGTTTTAGATGATTGACAATATGCATTATAATATACACATATAATCAATGGATCATATCAAGTCAAGTATTTTCAATAGAGATCTAAGTTAATGTGAGACCACCATGTGGCAAAGAGGCATTTCCAAACATAACTGATAGGATGTAGAGTGAACTAGAAGATGAAAGGTAGCAAGCTTAGCATAGGATCCCAAAGACAAGCTTAAAATTGATAGTTGTATAGATGTCAAAGATGTTCACATAGATGCCAATTTTAAGATAGTTACTTGGATCCAAATATCTATGGTTTGTGTCAATTCATAGATACTAGATTTGATGGTTTGAGATAAAGCTAATTTTTCAAAAGTCAATGACCAGGTTTTAAAGAATTTATGAATGAAGTGACATGAAAATGCCACAAAGTTGCCACATAGGCAAAAATTGATAAAACCAAATATTTTATGGGCTTGGAAAAGAAAATGTATAAATGCAAAGGTAAAAATCAAGTCTAAGGCACAAACTCACTTGAGTTCAAAAAACCATTACCATTAAAGCTCAAAAAAGACCTACAAAAAATCCCTTACATCTATAAAAGCCCTAATTCAATCCTATATTAACCATAATCAAGCTTGAGAGACATAAATTGCCATCTCAGTAAGTGAAAATCAATCCATAAGTAATTTGTTGACCACTAGTGAGTAATTTTTCAAACTCACAGTCATGGTATCCTAAAAAAATAAGATACAAAGCTCTATTTGACGACAGATTCAAAAGGTAGACTCTTCGAAGATATAAAATTTGATCTTGTAGCTTTGAACATGGGATATAATAACTAGTCCAAGATTTTCTAGACCATTGAGGAGTTACCAACCATCATGAGGGAAGATTAAAGGAATGTGTTAGTCAAAAGGAGGTATTATGACCTAGTCTCCATTTAGATGACAAGTCTACATTATGATATAACAAAATTAGAGATACTACATTGTATTGATGGCATTGCTCCTATTTTCAAAGATTGTCAAAATGATCATGGCATGTTAGTATATGAATGTATATTTAAGAAGGTTTCATATATTTCTCCTATAGTATTTGAAAACTACTATAAATTACCAAATCCCCAAGTAGACATGACTACAATCATGAGTGGGCCAAGAAGAATGATTTGAATACTATCCTGACTCCTTAGATGTATTCTAGGAACCAAGTAGTTTTTGACCTTAGTGACAACATCCCAATCAACCAATTTAGACTTTAGATCAAGATGATTATGACCCTAATGAATATAATATATGGGAATCTAACCCCCACTTATGTGGATAAAATTTGGGTGCCTATGGTTTATTTTATGATTGAAAGAGAGAAAACCCCTCCCCTTAGTGAAGTCATCAACACTTGTTTGAGTAGGTAGTTATCTAGAATTAAAAATAAGAATAGGGGTTAATTTTATATGATGTCATATCTATTAGACACACTGAAAACTACCACCAAAGTCCCAAATATTAAAGAATTATCACCTGAAGGGAAACATATAGTCTTCCAATACTACTCAAAATTGCATATTTTCAAATACAAGGACCATATTTAACTCATCTATGATTGTGTTTATATGACCTTAGTTGAGTCCATTATAGGGATCCTAATGATGAGGGTTATCCCTTTGATCAAGAAGTATGTTAAACTCATAGGGGACATTTGGTTATATTTGGATTACACTATAATTAAGATATAGGGAACTCTAAGTCAACCCCTTAGGCTACTGGTTCATGTGCCCACCAAATTGGTAGAGCAAGAAGTGGTATACCATTTATTCCACATCATATATGGTGTGTGTAAAAGAAAAAGGAAGGGAATTATCCATTTCTTTCCCTTAACCATTAGTAGGATTTTGTTTTAGAATTGGGACAATGTAGAGATTATCTCTAGGCATAAGACATCCTTCAATCTATAAATTGATGAATTGAGAGAATGTGACCCCAATGAAAAGGTTGTAAAACATTTGAAGGCCAAGTAGATCAACATGACTTATGAACATCACCATAGTGTCTATGACTCAATGTACACTAGGGCATCCTCTTTCATAAAGGTCTTGGCAATATTCAAGAAGCACAACATCAAGCTCAAAGCTATACTGATAAGAGAGAAAAATCCAAGTGATGATATATTAAAGATGGGGCCTATGCAGTATCATTTTTTACTAAGACCATATTCTAGACCTCCTTTGGCACTACCATAGGAATTAACATAAGATACTGATACTCTAACTACACCAAAGCCAAAAGAAAAGAGACCAGAGGAGAGGACACCTAGTAAGGTGGCATCTTCTTCAGCTCAACTTAAAGAGCCGAAGTCACCTATTGAAGAAATTGACATAAGTACATTAGATCCTAAGGAGACTATAGAGGATGCAATAAAAACACTAGCTTGTCCTTATGAATTAGATTAAGAGGAAGTACAGACAATAAAACCTTAATCTTTAGCTAAAGAAGCAAAGGAAGAAAAGGAGAAGGAAGTAGCTTTGGACTTGGTTCATATTACAAACCAACCCAAAAGGAAAGTTGACCTATCTCTAGTCCAAACAAAGAATAAGAAGCCAAAGTTGACCTTAACTCATCTTTTGAGTCAGGTCAACCTTTTCAATGATGATAATCTAATTCATGGTCTAACCTTTCCTAAATGGTTTTTATATGGGAAGATGTAATAAATCCCAATCATGCACCACCCATGGGCCATTAAAATATATATTAATATCCATGTGTATGATCAGCTCAAAACTTGGATTATGTCCTTGTATAATAAAAAATAACAAAGGATGTCTACCCTAGGGTGCTCGATTGGCACACACATGAAAACTCTAAAGCCTCTAAAATTGACTCAATCATCAGTGGGAGTTTAATTTAATATAGGGACTACCAACGTGGAAAGAGTGATTGAAAATAAAGATATGTTCAATGGTGAGGAATTCACCTTTCAAAGGATAGATCCATTCATAGGTCTAGCTTTAGTGATAGGTCAAAAGCTAGAAGAAGACAAAATGTTTGAGGAGAAAATCCTTGATATAGCCTAGGCCTAGTTTGACTAGCTACAAACCATAATCAAGGGCCTCTTATAGTATAAAAATAATTTGAAAGAGGATATAGTTTTTTCAATAGATGGAGACCGATGCAAAAAGTTTGAAGACACCATGACTGACCTATTCAACTCTTTGAAGGTATTTAGAACGAGGCAAGGAGTGATAAAGAAGAAAATCACTAAGGCTACAGGCCAAGTTGGCCAATGGTAGGATTAAAGATATCAAGTGAAATACTTTATCAATGCCTTGACTAAGATCCAAATACCTAAATTTAGGACCATCATCTTAGCACACTCTAAAATTGTCATGGCCATATTGGTGGACATGATCCAAGTCATAAGAAACTGGTCCAAGCAAATGGAAGCCTTGGCCAAGGACTTCAAATAGCAAAAGGATGGAATGTTGCACATTTTAGAAAATTTTATTAAGGAACCCACTTCACTCATCTCATTATGTCTTATAAATAATGAATATTTTAGGCACAAAACCTTTTAATTCATGTAAGAAGTAAGGAACCAATGGTAGATCCAAATAGGGGATGACAATAAAAGAGTCATGGGCTTACTTTTGTCATCTAAAGAGAAAATGGGAGATGCCAATAGCATCAAAAAAGCAATAGAAAAGATTAAAAGGGATCTCAATAACCTATAAGTGCAAGAAAAAGAGCTATTCATGAGACCAATTATTGACCTTCATCTCATCAATGAATAAAATTATAGGTTGACAATCCTGCAGGGTATGTAACAATAGCAAGGGACTTCATTAGCACAAAGACCCTAGAGAAAGATTTAATTAAGAATATTCCCTTCGTAGTAACTTTATAAAATTTTGAAATAGAATATTCTTTTATAAAGGCATGTTCAACTTTTAAGCACATTTATTATAGGTTAGTCCACTTGGAAAAGTTTAATGTATTTTAGAAACTTTTGTATAATGGACAACTATCCTCACACTTATACACTTGTAATTTGATATGAATGAATATCATATTTCCTCAAAGTCTATGAAAGGAGTATTATCATTTGTAAAAATTAGGTATTTTGTGAGCTAAAAACTAGTGTGAACTTTAAGCAACTAATGCAAGTAGAGAACTCTAAAAATATGGTCTTATTTTGTTTGTGTGAATTATGATGCAGCTTCTCTTTCACTTATTTATTCTAAATTCTATATTTTAATATTTTTTTTATACTCTTGGTGTGTAACTTTTAATTTTGAGTTGTTAACTTGTGCTTATGTTAGAATAACTAAAGTTTCTCTAGTTTTATTCATTTTATTTTCTTTGCATTTGTAGATGTGCATCATCTATCTACTCATAAGGGTAAATCTTTAATGTAGTCTTGGTTCTTATTTGCACTATTTTCACATTCCTTAGAATTTTTCCTAATGTGTGGTAAGATTCAAGATTAAGATATGTCATATCATACATTGGTTTTAAGTACATGCCTGGATAATATTTGAACTTTGCCCTGATGTTTGGAATGAAGATTAACAATAACATATTTTCTCTCTACCCTACCCTTATTTTTGCTTCTTTTTTAACCAATTCACTTTAGATTAAAGCTTAATTATGTATGTCCACCTTAGTTTATATTTAGACTTAGAATTGATAATAATTCACCTTAATTAGCATAGATCATCTTCTTATTTGCAAATATTTTTAGGCCATGGTGGCTCAAAATCACCAACTAATATAAATATTGTGAAATAGTCATTTATACCACCTCTATTCCATCATAGATAATAGGATTATCATAAACTATAATTTGTGCTCTGAATTATTTGAATTCTAAAATTAAAAGTGTTTCTTAAATGCTCTAATCACCTTGTGATACATATTTAGGCATCAATAGGGCCCTACTTTTAGAACTAGCTATTGCCATTCCCAAAATATAGTCCTGAGAAGTACTTATTAGATTATGTGCCTAAAATATATTTAGGTGATAATTGGGGGACTTGTCTCCTCTTGTTTTAGGATTATTGTAAAGATAATTTAGGGAATGAGTTATAGGTATTCAGATATATTAAATAAAATGATTTAAATAGATCTCTAGGAGATGTAGTGCTACCACTGAAGGATTAATATTAGTTGTACCACTATCAAAAAAATCATATACTACTAGCTAAACTGATTACAATAGATTGAATTTTGGGCTATACTCTATTTTAATTCATAATTTTTGAAGGGATAAAATCTCACTTAATAGTACTAAAAAAAAGAGAGGATGGGTAAGGAAAAAAATGGAGTTTTCTAAATGAATGGTAACACCAACACTTCAAGAACTAGTAATTTTCTCATCTATAGTTGTACTACAACATGCTAAGTTTCATGATGGTTCTAGATCTAGTCACACAAGGAAAGAGTCTAAGGGGAAGGAAGTAGTACTTGATTAAATGATGCATTTTATAAATAACTATGAACATGCCTATAGTTAATCACATATATATCCTAATAGATTTCAATCAAAAAGAAAAAACATCAAATAACTTGACTAGAATAGCTAAAGATCATCCTAATTAATGCATAAACCATGCATAAAATCATAATTAATGGTTATCTATCATTAGTATTAATCCATTTAAAGAAGAAAACATCCTTGAAAAATAGACACAATTAAATAGAAGAACTAAATTAGTATTAATTTTAAAACATTTGATTACAATAGAGTTGACCATTTCAAAATATTACACAGTAGTATATATAGAAATAAAATGGGACATGCCTCCTCATAGCATAGGTACCAAATTTGGTCCATAATGTCCTAAAATGGATTAAATAGAATCATACAAAAAATATAACCCAAATCCAAAAATACACAAAATGTTAATCCTAGGGGTTCACTTAGAGATAATTCAGAGGAGATTGGAGTTATACCACTCCTAAACTAATTGGGGCATGCCTCCATAGCTACCTGCACATCTACCACCAAGTTAAACTCTCAATCTAATTTTTACAAGTTCATAGGTATCTCCTATAATATTACCTTAGATTGGACTAGAAATTGTACATGAAATTGGAGTGGGGCCTCTAGGGATACCTTTGCATTAAACACCTATTTGATGATAGCTTTTGATTTGGTTTCCAACTCTAAAATTACTTTGGTCCTATCCATATTGGCCTTCACCACTTTCCTCTACATGACTTTAAACTCCTCATTTTTTAGTAAGGTGTTATCTAGAAGGAATAAAATAGTGATGTTAACCTCTTTAAAATATTAAAACCTTTACTCTATTATTTTTCAAAGGTTTGATCACTATTTATGCCATGACCAACCACTCCTTGATTGAGGTCATCATGCTCCCAATATAATTCAGGTAGAGGTTTAAGTCCACATGAGGCATGAGCTTAAGTTTTGGGAACATACCTTTCTGAAGAACCACATCAAGCATTTTTCACTTACTGTCTATGATGGTAACCCTTTACAAATATGTTTGAGTGTGTTATAGGTTCTTTTTACTTATGGAATGGGTTCCAGTAACCTTTTTGAGAGTTGAAAATAGTTCTACAAGGGATTATACAACTCCATTAACTAGGTCCACTAAGAAAGTGCTCATCACGTATGATTTGAGTGATATGAATTTATCCTTCATGTCTTCCATGAGATTATCACATAACTCACTGGTAGCTTAGGGAACTAATATAAGGTCTTTTGCCACTTTATCTTCTTTGGTGGTTGGTGAGGGAGAATAGATATTTAACAATCCTCCACACCACTAGTTCATCTTACTGAGTGAATATTTTTTTAATAAATCTCTTCATGCTATAAATTTATTTATCAAACTCCCATTGAACATTAGGTCACCCTGATAGTCCATTTATAGTCTTTATGCTTTAGTAGGTGCTTGGGGTCCAACCTATCTTAGGCCTATAGTAAATACCAAGGTGGTAGAAGAGGATAAATTTAGAGTGGTTAAATCATAGGTAGATGGTGGAGTCCAAGGGGAAGGAATAATGGGTAAAGTGGAAGTAAGGGAGGAAGAGAGGAGTGTAGGAGGAGGGAGCATGGGAGTAAAGGGAGGAAAGATGAATGGGGATCCCCATAGGAACAATTAGGCATGCCATTGGTCATTAGTCATGATAAATTATATACCAATGACACATAGGAGTGTGGTTTTCAATAAGAATGAGGAAGTTAGCTAGTTAAAGTCAAATCTATAGGTTCTTGGTGTGATAAAGAAGGAGGAATAGGGAGAAATGGGAGGAGTAATGTGAGTAGAAGGTTGAGAGGGGGCTAACTTTTATCTTTTTTTGAATCTCCTTCCCTAATAAATTAGATCTATACTCATATTTTAAGGAGTCATAGTGGTAGCTGGAACCTAAGCTAGGGGTATGGAAAAATTTACATTCTTCCTCTTTTAGGGAATCATTCCTAAATCAACCTACACTATAGTAATTGAGGGAGCCATGGTAGCACTTATTTTTAGAGAAACCTATAGAATTGGTGGAATAAATACAAATGTCACAACATTGGGATTCACTTGAGCTACGCATATGGGTTAACTTATCACTAAGGTGGTATCCATTGAGATGGTCAAGGTGGGGACATTAGAGGGTGTCTATTTTGGAGGAGTGGATAATAAATCTTCTAACATGGTAGCCACAATGTATGGTAACACTTTAAAGTTGGGGTAACCAAAATATGGGCCTTCCCTAAGATATAAGAGATAATTAAACCAAATTATATATTCTTGGAGATAAGGGCCATGTAAATGAGACTCCTAAGAGTAAAGGTAGGCTGTGGGGATTCATATGGGCAAAATAGGTTGAATAAATGGGAATTGAGAACTAATGATGTTTAACATGGATAGATTCATGGGTAATTGATTGAATTTAGGAGTGGGCATAATGATATGTTATGGAGACCTTATTAAAATAGGATTCATAGGAGCAAGGAATCATGGGGGTATTTTGGTGGGTTATTAAGGGGAGGTGGATGTAGGGGAAGGAATCTATAGTGGTACCTCTTTTTGGTCCCACTCTAAACACACCTTAAGGTTGATATCAATGTCAAAAAAGACACACCATCTACAATTGAGTGACCCATGGAAGTATAGGTGGTGGATGTAAAGCTAATAATGGGGAGGCAAATGTATAAGGATACCTATATGATTCTCCTAGAGATGTGGGACATACTAAACTAAACACCCCCTCTTAAATAAATTTTCATGAGCCTTAGGGATTATTATAGTGGATGTGGATACATTGGTAGAGCCTGGGAAGGTGGAAAAGGCCTTTCTTAAAGTACTAGTCTAGATTAGGCTAGTTTTCCTTTCTTTTTTACAATTTCTACCCATGATAATACTTCCACATCACTGGTCAGATTGATATGAATATCATCATATTTGTGGGCCTCATGGTGATATGTGATATTAGTTCATGATACGTACTTAACCACATGGGCATTGATGACCCTACATGGATTTAAGTCTTTATTCTTGACCCTTCCCAAAGAATATGAATTCCTATTATATGCCATATTTCATAGTGAGCTTATATTTTTGTATTCATGATGATGAATAAAAATTGATAAATATGGATACACCTTCTATCAATGGTCAAGTTAATATCCCATGACATCCTCATCCAATTGATAGATAATTTATTACTCTACCAAGTGGTCTTAGACTTGATATTTCAAGAGGATAAGGGATTTCCTTATCCTCCACTTGACGATGGTGTGAACTTTGTAGTACTAGTAGGATCCTATGATAACGAGCATCCTACTTATCTTATTTGAGAGTTATGGTCTGAGCCTCTTATTGATGGTCATATAGACCATGGGGTAGAAGGACTTACAAATGTCTTAAATGTTTTTAATGTAATTATTCATGTATATATTATAGAATACAACAAGAAATACGTATTTGGAATGGGTCCATTATGGTAACACATAAGGTTTTAATGTAAGGGTGTCATAGACTACATCTAAAATATAACTAAACATATATAATTTTCCACCTCCTTGGGCCTTGCTGACACCCTTAACTAGGTTAAAATTGATGAGGCTTCCAAGGTACAGGAATTCCTTCTATTTGAGGATGATCCTCATTAGGATAATTGAGTTGATGTTAACATGCACAACATCCTTCACTCCAAATAAGAAATTCAACAAGATCATTCTAGCATGAACTTCATACCATAATAGATGGATGGGGTAAGCATTGATATCATCTCTTTTATTTCCTGGGTATCTATAGATGGCTTATTCTTAGAGAAACTCATATATTTCATGTGTGTCAATATAAGTATCTATGTTATTTTGGTCATAAACCAAGGTGAACTCAAAGATATTTTAATACTACTTAAAATTAGCCTAAAATGTATCTGTAATTCTATCATAGAGCCTTCAAAGTATACCATGTCATGGGTGGCCTTGTGTATGTGCACAAAGTTTTGTAACATGTTGTCAAAGGTATCATTACATGGGAAAACTTTTATCTTGGTAACAACCTTGTGAAACCATGATTCCCCCAAGGTAGCAATTGCATCAAGGAATTGGGTCTCATCATCATCATCATCATCATCATCATCATCATCATCATCATCATCATCATCATCATCATCATCATCATCATCATCATCATTTAAGGTGGGATTATATACATATTCAATTACCATGAGTACTTTATTGTAATACTTGAAATGGGTGAGTTTTTATGAGAAGGTGGTATCTATGTATTTGGGCTCAATTTTGGGGTTGAAATATGATATGGCCATGGCTGAGAGTTAGGATCTACTTAACATGGAATGATGATCCCAAGGGAAGC
This sequence comes from Torreya grandis, assembly GCA_037957365.1. NCBI lineage: Eukaryota > Viridiplantae > Streptophyta > Pinopsida > Cupressales > Taxaceae > Torreya > Torreya grandis. The sequence goes on from JARHVA010001172.1 coordinate 141,699, forward strand.
ATTGAAAGCTTAAGGAAGCATTGAAAGGAAGGATAATTTAGAATTAAGAGTTGTAATAAATAATACTATTTTAAAGACTTATATGGATACAAAAATATCTCATTTATTAATGGCATTTGGAGTCTCATCTTATGCAAATTCAAATTTTATTTAGTGGCACAATCCACTTAATGTTTTATTGACCTATCATTTACTCAAAAGATTTTGAAATCATGCTCCTATTTTAAATTTGGTGATGGTGAGGGGATTCTTATAAGTTTTAAAATCATATCCCAATTACCCAAATTTATTAATATAATGGCATGATAGGGACATACCTAGTTTAGTTTTTGTGACACCTCAAGTATCCTCTCAGTAGGATATGTTTCCTCTAGTGGTTGGGTATTATTTTTGTTGTATATTACAACTAGGTGTATCTAGTGTGTATTTATTTTACCTTTATATGAATCAGAGTTGTTTTCGTGGACCTAATAATTATATAAGGAAATCTACTATTCCTTATGGCTTGACATATACCTTTCTTGTCTTTGTCTAGTCTATTTTGAACCATTTTTCTATTTGGTGTAGGGAAGTGGAACATGGCACTTTTTGATTGGTCTCAAGTTATAACTACAATTACTTTATGTCCTAATTTTGGATGCTATAAAAAATTTATATAATTTTGTATGTAAGTTCCATGTGACAGCCTATGGTTTTATGGATTTGATATCTTTGATGACTCTAATATACTAAATTTTTTGATAAGTTTCACTTTAAAAATTCTCACTCATCGAGCTATCATGAGGATTTAAATTTTATGCCTTTAATAGAATAATAATTCTAACATATTCCACACAAAAACTTCTAATTTGTAAGGATTTCAAGGTATTTGATAGCTATGACACCTCTATGAGACTAACAAGTTTGATAGGTTCCAAAGGGTAGCTTCTTATTCAGTAGGATTTCTCAAGGATTTGATAGATTTTATTCCTCTAAGAGGTTGATACTTATGATAGGTTACACATTGTAACTTCTCATTCATTGAGATGTCCAAAGGATCTAATAACTTTGACACCTATAAGATAATGACAAGTGTGTTAGGTTTTATGTGGTAGTTTTTCATTCATTGGGCTATCTTATGGATCCAATATGTTTGAAACCTATGGGAAACTAACAAGTCTAAATTGTTCCACACACAACTTCTCATATATATGGCTCTCCTAAGGATCTAACATCTTCGACACCTCTAGGTGATTGACAATTTTGATAGGTTCCACATAGTAGCTTCTCATTCGTTCAACTCCAATAAGATTTATGAAAAGTGAAAGTAAAATAAATGGTCACATAATCAAATGAAACATTAGATAAAACCAGTGAACCTTGATGAAATGAAAAGTAATACTCTAGGGTGATGTCATCCTAATAAAACATTCATAATTTTAACTCTGTGAAACAACATTGTTAGAGTAAAATATTATAAGTATGGGAAAACCTTCATATTGAAACACAAAAGTGATAAACTATTATAGACATAGGTAACTATAGGTATATTCATCACAAACATTCACTTTCTATGAATTTTACAAAATACTCTATTGATCAAGGTGAAATATTAGTTCAAGGTTTGCTTCATTAGGTACCAATTATGAGGATATTTGAGTTCTAGGAAAGTTCTGAGTTGAGATTTTTTAGATGAGTACCCTTTTATTTCATGAAAAGGTGGTCATGTTGGACATAATAAGTGTAAGTGAGGATGGAATTATTAAATACCTTCAAATCTTTATAGCTCTAGGAAATGACATAACCTTGAGTCCTTTAAAGATTTTATGATCCCCTATTTTCATTTTGAGTGAAATTTGTGCCTAAAAGCAAAATTTTTGAGTGACCGACATCATCCAAATTTCAATATGCATACCTTTAGTAGGGGTTGTTTTGTCATTTTCACCTTGATAATCCATATCAAAAAACCACTCATATGAGATCATCTCCTATGGTGTTGTATTCCTTTTCAATTTAATCACTCCATTCAATTCATACTCATCTTTTTCATCTTCATTTATGATAAAAGATTAAAATATATTTGCATTTGTGATGAGGTAAATGATATGTTGACCATCATTTAATACTTTCAAGTTACTAAAATTATTGAGATTGGAAGGAGTAGATACCAACTCCACTAATAACCTCATTAATTTAGATTCAACAATTAGTTCTAGGGTACTCACAATTATTTCCAATGCATCTGTAATATGATTTATTATATGAGGTACTATTTGTATGTTAAATGCATCAAAGTATTATATTAAATTACATACCTAGTTGTGATAAATTTATAAATGTATATCATTACAATAATATTAGTTTCTAACCTATTTAAACACCAACTCTGAGTCACCAAGCACCTTTAGGTTCTTGACTTTCTTCCTAAAAGTAAATTGAAGGACATGAACTAATGCCCATATCAAGATATGTTGTTTACGCATTTAATTTAATTTATAATACTAACAAATTTGACTTCCCTCTTGGGTTAATGAGATCAAACCTAACACCACACCCACTTTTAGACTTATATCCATCAAATTTCAAGGTTCATAAGTCACTTTTAGCTGTGTAGTATACTCTTAGAGGTAAGTTTTATTGTAAAATTAGACTCTTATTTTTTTATCAACATCAAGTATGCATACACTTTTATATTTTATTTAAAATGACCTTTTGTTTGGCCCTCAGTGGTAGAATTAGGTATTGGGTTAGTTAGGATGGAATTATTTTCATCACAAGACCTTATAAATTCCTTATTTTCACTTAGATAGTAGCTCTATTTAAGCTTGTTGAGTTCCATATTGGGCATACCTAAATCTAACAAGAACTATTGACAACCATGTTCTACATTTTTATTAGCCTATTTTACACTTTTATATGCAAGAGAATAATTATTAAATTGAGATAATAAAAGTACATAAAGGATGTATTATTTATTTAGTTGATATAATTCTTTAAACTCTAATTTTATTACATAAAAAACTATACATGTTATCATGAGATTCCACATCCTATTTGAACGTGTAAACTTTTAGTTTATAATCCTCATATATATTTTCATTAATATTTTTTTAATCAATGATAATGAGTCATTTTTAGCTCATGCTCAATTATGAATTTTATTAGGTAGGCCATGCCATGGAAGCCAAATGTTGGAAAAAATCAATCATTATGTACCTAATCAATGTTCTCAACTAATATCCACTAAAAATCATACCATATGTAAATGGGATATCAACCACCTAAATTTATATGAACTACTTCACTCTTAGACCCTTTGCCAAGTACATGTGGATATGGTTTAACTTGCTAACCACCTTGACCTATAATTTTTCTAATTAAAAAACTTGTATGCTCAACTTAAAAGGAGTTAATTATAATTTATGGAAAACATAATAAGGCATTAAATTTTGGGAATAATCTAAATCCAAAAAATAATTGTGTAAGTTCTTTCCAAAAATTAGAATTTTTAGGAGGAATAGAGGGGGTCCACTCTTTTCCTTTTAAATTTCAACATGAGCATAATCTATTCTATTAGCTTATTTCCCTTTAGGATTAGATAAAGAATTCAATAATAAATATTTCTAATCATATATTTGGATCAAATAAACATGGTTATGTTGTCCTTAGTTTCCTTCAAGTATTGTATAATGTTATATCTAAGTTTGATTTATTTCACATGTTTATCAGCTTGTGGTGGTGTAGTGTTGTTCTTTAGTTGATAAGACATGGTAGGACCTTTAGGTGAAAATGGTTTATTTATTGATTTATAATTAGGTTTAAATTGAGTGGTGTTCATAGGAGTAGATTTGGTTAAGGATTTATAATTTACTCCTCAAAATTATTTTTTCCCATTTAAAATTTCTTAAATGTGTGAAATTTATATAATTTGCCTTTAGTATCATTATTTCTATCGTATGATAAATAGTAGGTTTTCAAGACTAAATTAGTGCATGCACTCCCTCCAATTTTATTTTATTTATTTTGTGATGTGGGCATAATTTCATGGTTATTCATCTCTTTTTGGAAGATGTTTGAGGCTAGTATGAAATCAAGACATCATGTTTCAATATAGTCCATTATTTTATGCATCTTGCACTATGTGGGTAATGTCAAATTAGACATATTGATGAATATTGAATATTTTTTTCTATTTTTATTAGTGTTTCCAAGTGGATTAGGAAAATTTCCATTATTAAGCCTTGTATTCCATTGGTGATTAGTTCTTTGAAATTTGAAGTTCTTATTTTGAGGTGGATTATTTATGTCTTAATTATGATTTTGAGGCACTTGTCTTCACAAGTTAACCATGTCATGTGTCAATCATTGAACCATATACTATAAATTATGTATTTCATAATTCATGTTAAAACTATGGTTATTTCCTATTTTTAGTAGTGGCTTAACGATAAGAGCCATAAAATTTATAAATTTGGGGATAATATGATGCATTTGATTATGAGCATCATTGTAAATCATGTGATTATTTATAAATGATGGGAAAACCTATTGATTATTATTAAGGGCATCATAACCACTTACGTTAGGCATGGAAGTAGTGTTTTTTAAGACAAAAATATAATTTTTTGGTTATTTTGCTATGGAAACACATGATTTGGAGGTACAAATAGTTAACTACTAGGAACTTAGTTCAATGGAATTGAGTTATATACCATATTTGGGCTTGACATCTAGGACTAGATTAATCAATGGTGTATCATGCATTAATGTTTAGTTTATCATTTTAGTTTTATTATAATAATATGGTTTCTCTAATGAAGTAAATGAATCAACTCTATACCCTTGCATCATCATTTATTTTTCAATAAAAATAACTTTGTGATATGCCAAGGATAAGATTAGGATTACCATAGGAGTCCTATACAAAAATATATAAGCTATATTATCCAAGGATCTTAGGTAGGTCTGTATGTATGCCACTTCCATTTTCATGTAAGGATATTTAAATCATTTATAAAGTTTAAACATGCTCATTAGTTCATTTAGTTCTTGGTGGGTTATGATAAATTGATGGTATAACTCAACAAAGTCCATGGGCACTCAAAATTGATTTATAAATATGGTTCCAAGTCATTTTAAGAGGTAATATACCCATTAAATAGTCTAATATACCTTTCATAGGCCATTTTATCTAAGTTTTAATGTAATAAGAGATATGAAACATCATCATTTGGGATTTGGGTTATAATAATAGCATATGTGAACACTTGAATATGTTCTTCAATAGTGCAGATTCTACCATGCACATACCTAGGGCATAATTTTTAGGGTGTTTTGGTAAATTATGAAAAAATATAATAATTATTATAGGGTAATTAACTACACCAATACAAATGGGGTTATCCACCATTGATGGGGTTTGATGGGTAGTGAATAGATTGATAAAAGGAGTGACAACCATAAACAAGCTACTAGCTAAGTGGATTTGTCTCATTTTCAATTTTCCCTTATTCACTTTATGTTTTAAATTTTTATTGATTTATAATACCTCAATTTTATCCCTAATATACTTTCATCTAGTCGGTATTCATATAATTTCTAATTTAATATTCAGAATACCTTGGAATGGGCAATGCCTCTAAAAATTTCAAGTTTAAATTTTACTTTTAAAAATCAATTGAGGCCCTCCTAGTGCCAATTTGTTGATGGGTAGTTTGTAACACCAACTTAGGTTGGAAATTTTACCATCTAGCCTCTCCTAAAATAAAACATGAAATACTTTCCTCAATGTCCCTTTTACAAGGTCATGGCATACTAGGTACCTCAACGACCATTGTGTTTATTATTTTTATCAAAGGCCCTATGCTGGTCTAAAATTTAAATGAAATTTAGATTTTAAAAAATTAGGGGGGATATACAAGTTTTGGGTTTTTTGTTCACAATATTTTTAGATATGTTTCAAGAAACACCCATAAACTTGTATTTTCATATTCGTCCAAATGATAAATAAATCAATGTGTTGACTTTTTGATTAAATAAAAATACAACTGATTGACATTCATTTTACATTGCATTTATAAATATTTGGTAGTGAAATAACAAAATATTAATGAAATATAGTATGCAATCAAGACAAACATGATCATATTGCATTCAAATCTTATATTAAACCTTAGATTAACTAGATTTGATAAAAATGTAAAATAAAGAGGGAAAAAGAGAGGAAAAATATTTCTATAAATTAAGATAAATTTGATTCTCCTAATTGAAAACAACCCTTGACTCATCCTACCATTTTTCCATTAAATGCACAACCAAAAATAGATACAATGCAAGCATCTGAAGGAAACTCTATGATGAGAGGAATAAATGAGACCACCATTAACAAACATAAATCCAAAATAAAACTTACACAACCTTATATTGATCAGGATATTTGATTTTATAACAAATTTGAGCTAACTACAATTGACTGGATACAAATTTTTCTAGCATAATGACAAAGAAAAAAAATTGAAGGAAGAATTACACTATTGAAAAAAAATCAAGAAAAAGTTATTTTACTCAATATTCTTCTCAAGAGTAATAAAAAACCAACCCTTAAAATGGTCTCCAATCAACCATATATAGAAAACCTTGATTCTAATGGACAATCCATTTTCCATCAAAACTTGGTTGAGGGTCATAAATTCATTCAGCAATGTCATCTTTTTCCTATTTGCTACACTATTATCCTCCTCATTAACTCTTCAAGATTGAAAAAAGTAAAGAAAAAAGTTAGTTTCCAATTAAAACAACTTTATAAAAACATATAAGGGGAATTAAAAAAACTTTTAATTCATGTAAAAATTCCTAAAATTGAAGGTAATGTTACAACCGGATGAGATTCAACTTCCTAGTGCCATAGATGGTATGTGAAACAGGATCTTGATTTGAAATATATAACCACAAATTCCTCCTTAGGTTGTTAACCTTGAGTGGGAAAAAAAATTCTCTGAATAAAAATTTATTTTTTCTTAACAAAATTAATAAAAAAGATATAGACTAATTAAATTTTAAAAACTCAACTAATTATATTTAATTTGATTTAAAACTATTAATAATAAATTAATTTATTAGAATTAAATTTAAAAAATAAAAAATTACATTTAAAAAATAACTAATAATAATAATAAACATAAAAAAAGTAAAATAAAATAACAAAATGTGGGAAGGAGGAGAGAAGGGGGGCAGGGATCACTTTTCCCCCTAACTTACTTATTCAAGCATGGTAATTTCTCTTAGTAAAATTGGATTTGGCCTTAAGACTTGGAATTTTAAATGACTTATAAATCCCACAAACCATAAGCATAGACCTAGTTGAGTCTATAGATATCATTTACCAAATAAACATCTATGTTTTGATCAAGTATCAAATCCTAAAACATGTTTATATACATGGGGGAGAATATAAATTTTTTTCGAGGCCTTTTTCATTCTCAAAAAATGATTAAGATCCTTATCCCTTGATGAACCTGGTTAGGTTTTAAACCCTAACCAACACTATGTTGGTTTCAATGTCAAAAATAAATACCAAAGTGAGTAGGATGTCAAAACTACAAAAGAGATAGTTCAATCAAACCATGAAAGATATAATCAGATATTTTTCTCTCCTTAACACTACATATTTAACTCAACCACATTAATACCTACTTAGGACTCATTGTCTGATTAAAAAATACAAGAACCTTAATGTAAATCAAAACCAAATCAAATTTTGAACTCCACCTAAAAAATCAATGAACATTAAAAACCTACCTAGATATAATCAAACAAAAACCTCTAATTAGTTATACCAACTTCTAGGAGTCATTACTCTTACCAAATCAAAAATAAAGTTATAATTGATAGCTTTAAATACTATATGCTTAAGATTAGATTGGTTCAGATTATCAAATATGATTTTCATTTAGATGCCTCTAAATGACTAGCATTAACTTAATTGGAGGGCAGAATCCCAATTACATGTGAGCAATATAACTTTTAATAATGAAGACCTAGTTTGGATTCTAATGCTCTATTAGGTATAAAATCCAAGTATTCCCATATCCACCTAAAGAAGACCTATTTGGGACTACATGCATGCTTTTCAAGATTTTTGAATGATGAACTATGTTATCAAAAACTCATTTTTGAACTATTTATTTTATATGAATGTTTACCATATATACTTGGTTCTTTTAATATAGTATTTTTCATGTTATGGTTTAACATGAAAACGAATATTACCCTTAAGATAAAATTAAGAGAGTTGAGCAAGTAATATTTGAAAAGATGAGTTAATCCATCAAGACTCAATTTTCACATTAAGTGCCTAATATGAATCTTTATCAAAAAAACATGGTCATGAAAATAAATGATGTTTCAAGACCTGGTTTGGTATGAAAAATGATACATGCCTATAAAATTAATTAAGTGATCTTATCTATAGTCTCACCCAACTATAAAAGTAAGACATAAGACCTACCAAAGCCAATTTCTAGGCTAAATTTAATATACAAAAATGTATCACATAGACTAACTTGATGTAATAGACCATTTATAGGAGTCAAATCATTATATAAATTGAGAGAGGTCAAAATACTAACTAAATGAAGTGATAACCAATTGACCTAAAAGTGGAAGTAATATCAAGAAAAAATAAAAAAGGGGTACCATGTGTAGACACCAAAATAGTGTCTAACCCTTGGTCACCTTCCCCCTTGGTCCATTCCTAACCCATTCCTAAAAATTACTAATTTAAAATAATAGACTTATTTTGAATTAACCCCCCTCCTTGGACACATCACCCATGACACCTCGCCTAGGACACCTCACCTTGGACTAATTCCCATCCTATGACTCACCCAAGACCTATTCTTACTTCTCTCTAACCGCCTAACCAACTCTCGTGCGTATTTAGCCAAACCTTTGACATTCTCCAATGGATAGTGCACTTGGCAGATGAAAAATGGGCTTGGTGGCTCTTTTTTCCCATTATGCACCCACTGACATTGGTCAAATGTCAGCCGACACCGGCGGAATCGCCGACGTCGGTTATACTTAACCAAATTTTTTGACCCTTTGACGAACCCAAACACAAATCGGCTAATTTCTGAAGCTAATCACGTCTTTCCAGTCTTCTTCTGGCAAAACAAGGTTCTCATGCTTTTGCTTTTCAGTGTTCTAGGCTTCTTGGTGTTCTTGCAGGGATCAGCATTCTTGGCAGCACTATTTAGGCACTATGGTCTTGCATCAGACATTCTACACAGGGATTGCACGACATCTCCATCACCAACGACAATCGAGACATAGCTTCTACACCATTGCCAATTCATATCACAGCTAAGTATTTGTACTCTTTTAATTCTAATATCATTTCAAATATATTAGTATTCTGTCTTCTGTCTATTCCAAGCATCTTTGACCCAACCTTCCTTGTTCTTCCTAGAGAGGCTGAAAAGCCTTCTCTCACCCTTTATTCCTTTTCTTTGCCTCTGACACTCCCTTAGTCTCTTTTTAGGTAACATCCTTTGTCCAATCAACCCAACATAAGTTATTAGAGACCTACAGACTATCTTAAGACCCATCTAATCAACTAGACTAAATTGCTTTACGAAAAGGCCGAAAGGTCTTTTTCCTATTTCTCACTCCTTTTCTTGACAAGATTCTCAGTCCCTTAGATCCTAAACAATCCCTCTGAGTCCCTCATAGACCCTCAGACCCTCAGACAAGACCAAATCCATTCTGCAGACCAGAAACTAGACCTATAATCCGTCCTTGGCCAATTGCCCTGACCGACCTCGTCCACTTCCCCCACCGACGTTGGCAGTCTAACCGTCATCGGCGACTTCCTTGACCGACATCGGTAATATCACCGATGTCAGCGACTATGTTTAGCAGGTTATAGCTCATCAGGAATGCATTTGTTTTTAGTTCTTTCTTTTTCATATCTTTCATTATTTCTCTTTTCTATCTCTATCATATTCTGTCTTAAACAGTGGATTATCATCATCCAAGAAGCCTTAGCGCTTCTAGGACCAAGATTTTGCTTGGCAATCCACCCTCTTATCAACTAACATTCTTCATGTTTTAGTGTTTATCTCTTTCAGGTGTCATTCCTCCACAACAAAAGAGGAGCTCTCACAACGTCTGGATTACGGTGTGCAGACTATATCCAGGTATCTATAAGCCTTGACCATTCCTTTTAGTTTCTCATTTTCTCTCCTTTGAATTTGAAAGCAAAATTTGAATAGAAACATTCTGGCATGCCCGATGGGACCCTTAGGGCCTTCCTTGGGTTCCTTTCCCTCTTTGTTCATTTAGGTGCATTAGGTTTCTCCCTCTTCACCTCTTTCTTCTTTCCTAAAAAAAAGACATCATAAGCGGGAATAAAAAGAACTTTTTATTTCTTTTTCTTGCATTTCTAGACTAGTCAAAAAATCATTTTCTTCAACCCTTTCTCAAACTTGTTTTCATTCCAACTTAACATTTCAATTTGGGGCTTGAAAATATACTGCATTCCATTTCCTGCTTTCTTGCATTTCTTAGTTCACACTTAGTAATTAGAAAAATTCATATTGAATAAATCGTAGATCACTTGATGTTACATAGCCAGACCACGTACACTAAATTAAACATCAAACTCACTTGAGACAAGGCCCAACTGGGATTTCATCACCCAGCGGATACCTTACCCATCCCGGCGATCCTACTTGGATTTCACCACCAAGGGGAAAGCCCACTCTATTCTCTGGCAGAGTCTAAACTATAGGGAAAGTATATTTTGGCTAAGTGAGACCAGCTAACCACTAGAATTGTGAAGTGAGGGGAGCTTTCTCTTTACCACCAAGCCTGTACAGAACCTAATACAGACTTTTGAGCACCTAAACATACCTAAAACCATCTTTAGATTACCTATTCTAGGACCCTTCTAAAAGCCAACCTCCTCAAACATCACTTTAAGGCATAAGCCACACGATCCTAATAAAATTATTTCTAGGGATTTAACGCTAGGATCTGTCTATCATCATCTTATTTTCTATTTTAATCTATTTTTTTTGAGCTGGTAAGGACGTCTTCTTCATTTCCAAAAACTTTTTTCTAAGTTTCTAGAAAACACAGTAATCAACATCGGTCCTTTAACTGACGTCGACAACTTTTCTATACCGGCATTGGTTATCTGACCGACATCGACAGTCTTCTTCACCGACATCGGTTTTTATACCGACGTCCGTCACTGTCCATTTTCTTTTTTTCAAAAACAACAAGCTTAAAATCCAACTTTCTGGTTGTCTAAACATCCATTTTGGTTTTCTGAGACTGAAAAAACATAGTTTTTTGAAACCTGACCCTTTCTTGCCTTGAATGGTTTTGACATGTAGTCAAACCAAGGCTCTCCTTGACAACGCTAGTCAACAACCGCTTCCACTTTCACCATCTATAACCAGTCCTATAATGGAGTTCCACTCGAAGACTGAAAGAACTTCTACTCGCCCAACCCCGCCTCAGACTCCTATTGTCCCAAAAGGGGACCAAGATTTTGCACGATTCTTGGACCTTAACGTCAAAGCCTTACAACACTATCTCGCACATAGCCAAACACGAGACTCCTTAGGCAACCCAATCTATGGGATGCCAACTTCTTTAGTCAAAACAAGAATCACATCAACAACACCTACAATTTAGCCACTAGACAATACCTCCACCAATAACCCAACCATGTTTTACCTTCAAAACATAGCCACTCCATCTAAACCTACCTCCATGGGGGTTCCGATACTCCCTCAACCTCAAATCACTCAACCAAACCCCACACCTTTCCAAAACCTACTAGTCTCTATCCCCCCTACTCTTGCACCTATCAACACAAGAGTAACTGTTTACCCATCAACAAGCGTGGCTACTCCTCAACCATCCTTGACGGCCCCTATCCAACTTGTGCCTACCAACCCCATAACACAAGTGCCCTTGGCTCCAACTTTTGCTCCCATAACCAGCTACCCATATGTTGCATCTACGTAACCAACCACGTCATACGCCCCTCCTAATATCTTTCAAGCACCTTATAATTTAGGGGGTGCTCCACCCACCAATCCATCAGCAGATATCATCAAGATACTGATGGATAAGATGTCTAGCCTAGAGACCTTCATTTCCAGCTCATGCAATGCTCTCTCATACGAGCAAATTTGCAATGAGCGCATTCATCCTTTCATTCTGATTAGACCATACCCCAACCAGTGGGAGCTTCCCAAATTTTCTCGCTTTCAAAGTAAGGAAGACCCACAGCAGCACTTACGGGCATTCAGACATGCCTGTTACCTTATTGCCCATGACGATGCATTGCTCTTGCGTACATTTCCTATGTCCCTTTCTGGCACTGCGCTTGATTGGTATAGCTCTATTGCCAGCCATTCCCTCTTCACCTTTACACAGCTAGCCCAACTCTTTCTTGATCACTTCTCCATTAACATCACCAAGAAGGTCTTGATCACAGACCTTTACACTATCTGCCAATTTGAGGATGAATCAATAGCTGACTTCATTGCTCACTGGAGAGGCCTCATCAATCAACTCTCCTTTTCCTTACCTCAACCTGAACTTATTAAACTTTTCTCCCAAGCCTACGCCAAACATATTTCTTCCACCTTACGGGTTCAGACCTTCCGCACCTTCGACGAAGCCTTCACGATGGCCCGTAAACTTGAATTATGTGCCATCGAGGAGAATAAAGTCAAGTTGCGAAGCAAGAATCCTAACTCTAAGACCAATGACTCCTCTTATTCTAAACCTTCATCATCCAATCCTAAGTTTAAAGCTTCAGCTAACGCTGTGGTTGTTAGACCTTCGTCCTCTTCAACCAATCAGCCTGAGCCATCCACATCTTAGAGCGCCACCCATCAATTCTAGCAGAGATATGTATAATGATAGTATACTCCTCTTGGAGAATCTTATGCGTCTATACTGGAAAAACTTATTAAACAAGGGATTCTCAACCTCCCCTAGATTTGACCACCGCCACAATTTGATCCCTCACGCGCCATCCCTGTGTGGTATAGGGAAAATGACTTCTATAATTACCACTGTGTCAAAGGTCATGACACGGGAAACTATAAAACCTTTAAAAACATAATCCAAGACATGCTTGAAAAGGGTGACCTCATTCTAGATAATCCCAATGCACCTCCTAACCAGGGCATCGACATCTTCAAGCAACCATTCCCCATTCATCCACCAACCCAAAATAATGTCCAGACCTTGATTGATAACACTCATGAACATGACATTCGAACAGTCAATACGGTCTCGCCCTTCATCCCCACCCAACTTCAAGAGGTTAATCCATCTACCAATCCATCACGTGTGGACGAACCTCTTTCTCCAATTAATTTTCCATCAACTTCTCTCATCTTGGAAGACGCCTCAACCTTACCGGCACCACCGGTCTCACCATCCTCCTTCCTACTCCCTATGGAGGACCCAACTTTACCCACTCCTCGATCGCAAGTGGAGGGCACCATAATCCCTACCCTTTACCCGCTTGAGGAGCCACACTCTCCAATTCCTTCTCCACCAAGAGAAGAACCTGACTCTCCATCATCTTCGATCAACGACAATCTAGTTATAACTCCCACACACCTTGGGTCCGAGACTACTGCCACACCTAACACATCTTCTCAAGGATCCAAACCTCATCCAACATCCTCTCAACCATTTTCCCGACTAGTGGAGAAATTATAACTTCTCCCTTCAAGGAAAGTGGAGCATCAGGGATTGTGGGAGCGTCTTAAAGTTCTTCAACATTCTCGTGCCCTCTCGTCTCATGTTGCCAATCCTCCCAAGGCAGAATCGCCCAAGACTCTCAATAAAGACCAGACTCCCACTTCTAAACCTGCATCTACCCCATCTAAACCGATCAAGTCACTCGGCATTCGCCCTGTCTCTACCCTCACTCACCTGCAAGTGAGGGTGGACTTAGACTAGACCTTAATCAAAAGTAGTCTTCCAACCAAGTCAAAGAAGACTGCCAGACCGCAGAAGCAAACCCCTCCTCCACTGTCAACTTTGCCTTCCATTTTAGGCCCTCACCCTTCTACCTTAATCAGCATGCTTCCTACTCTGACCCTTAACCAAAATGAATTACCTCCACTACTTCCTTTACCTACCTCCAGCCTACCCTCTCCTAAGAAGGCGGTACCTCTCACAAAGAAAGTACCATCTCCGTCTATCAACGCACCATCGAACCAAAAGGTGGTACAAAAACCTTCTTCAACATCCCCCAAGCAAAATTCACCAGCGCATCATGCATAAACAAGCACGGACCCCTTAGTAGGTTCATATGTTTTGATATTACGCCAACTTTTGCAGACTTCTAGCATTACCCTTCCTTTTATCAAACCATTCCAACCCCTCGAGTCAAAACCTTCTTGGTTCGATGATACGAAGATTTGTTTATACAATCGTACACCAAGACATGATACTGAGACTTGTTGTGCCCTCAAGGCAGTCATTCGCTACTATATGGAGAAAGACACTCTTCTCCTTGAGGACACTCTTGACCGACCCTCGACACCCTCCCATCCAACCTCTTCAACCACATCAATGTCTCACCAACAGGCCATGACCCCTTCTTCGCCTCCCATCTTTGAAATCAATGCTATCCATATAACTACTAGGTCACAGAAGGACAAGGTGAAAGAAAAAGCTGCTATTCCTTGGACCTATCCTTTTGTCCAGGCACCTCAACCACCAAAACCCAAGATTTCCATCTTAGGTGCGTCTCAACCCCCTTCTTCAGAGGCAATCAAAGACTCTATGATAAAACAACTTCACCAAACGCCTGTGAAGATGACCCTATATGACCTTATCCAAAGTTCCCCCTAGCATCACTAGGCTCTAATCAAAGCCCTACAGGCAGCTAAGGTCCAACTTGAAGACCCTCAACCACTAGCTGCCCTAGTCCATTCTTTCTCCTCCGTCGCCTCCATCACTTTCAGTGATTCTAAAATTCCTACCTCTACCTTGGAAGATTGGGACGCTGCCCTTTTCATCACAGCCTACATTGATCAAACCCATATTAAATGAGTTATGATCGACGGGGGCACTAGCATTAATATCATTTCCACCCATGCCTTTGATCAATTGGCTCTTCCCAAGAATTGTGTATCAAAAACTGACGCAATCCTTAGATCCTTTAATGACACCATCACTAACACTATTGGCACTGTTGTCCTCCATATCCGTGTGGGTCCACACATAATCCTAGAGCTCTTCTACATCATTGAGGGAGAATTCCAATATAACATGCTATTAGGGTGACCCTGGATCCGCGCTATGGCTTGTGTCCCTTCAACACTTCACCGTTGTGTCAAATTTGAACATGACAAACAAGTCCATGTCATTCCTACCGACCCATCCCCTTTTAAGACTTGTAACACAACCTATCGCCCAAATGATGTTCTTATCCCGCTCAAGGCATCAACCCAAACATCATCTCCATCTGCAGAAGTGTCAACTAGTACACAAACAATGGTTGCTACCACATCATCTTCTCAATTAATAACCAAGGACCCCATGGATGATATCTTCCAAAGACTTTCACTGGGTGAATATCACCTACTTACTCTAGACATGTTCTAGACTCCTCAAGAGTATGGACAACTTCATCAAAACCCAAGCTATGACTGTCAGATCGAAATGGTCATTCCTTATGGTCCTCCTAGCCTTCAAACCAATCTCGTCTATGGGGGGCTGGATCATGCTCCTACTGAATCAAATCCCTCCTCTTCACCTCAAATATTCACATCTGATTTCTCATTTCTTGGCAACCCCACCTTTGCACATACCTACCTTTATAGGTGTGCATGGAAGGGTTTTGGCTTTGGGCGCTATGAACAAGGCTCCCATCGGCCTATCAAACCACCCAATGATGATAATGCTAAGAAACGGTATGGACTGGGTTTCCAAGAACCCACTGAGGCTTCCACAAACCTTTGCCCCAAACCAACCATCGACCAATCTCTTCCAGACACACCTATTCTTCCATCCTCACCTACGGAGTCGGTGGTTTCCATCCCTCCTAGTTTTTTTTCTTTTTTTTGCATAAACACCATCCACTTGGAACCCCTAACCTATCAGCTCAATGGGGTTCCCAAGTCTCTCCCTCTTGTTTATCCCAGCATGATAGACGATGAATCGGAAACCATCAACACAGTCCATTACATAGATGACGACGCCATTCTTACCTATATGGGTGCCGATGATTCTTTTATTCAGCACTCCCTCCCTTTTGAAACATAGGTTATGTTATATGAATCAAGCATTGACATTAACCTTTCATCTTCTGATGTTCCTCATGTCTTAAAGATTGGTCAGTCTTTAAACACCCAGGAGCAGATCGACTATACCACTTTTCTCTCAGACAATCGCAAAGCCTTTGCCTGGACCTATGCTGACATGCCTGGCATCGACCCTAGCATTGCCACTCATAACATTGTCACAAACCCAGAGGCTAAGCCTGTTAGGCAAAAGCTTCACAAAATGCATCCTTGTGTTGCACTTCTTGTCAAAGAAGAGCTTCAGCACCTTCTTTCTGTCTCCTTCATCCAACCCTTCGATTATCCGCAGTGGGTCTCTAACATCATTCATATCACCAAGGTGACTGGGGGGATCTGGATCTACACAAACTATCGCGACCTTAACCTAGCTTGTCCCAAGGATGATTTTCCTCTTCCAAACATTGACCAACTTGTTGATCTTACAACTGGCCATGAGATGTTATCACTCATGGATGGATTTTCAAGATATAACCAAATCCTGATTACACTGAAAGATCAACACAAAACCACCTTCATTACACCATGGGGAACTTTTTGCTATCGAGTCATGCCTTTTGGTCTGAAAAATGTAGGCATCACATATCAGCGTGCCATGACTTACATCTTTCACGATCTTCTCCATAAAATCATGGAGGACTATGTAGATGACCTGCTTGGCAAGTCTAAGCTTCGTCACGACCATTTGACTATCCTCAAAATCATCTTCTCTCGCCTTCTTCAGTATCAGGTCCGTCTTAACCCCAAGAAATGTGTCTTTGGGGTCCTCTCAGGAAAGCTCCTGGGATTCATTGTCTCTCTTCATGGCATCGAGATAGATCCTACCAAAATCCATGCTATCCTTGAAATGCCACCTCCAACTAATCTCAAGCAACTTCGTAGTCTACAAGGAAAGCTCCAATCCATCCGCCGCTTCATTTCGCAGCTTTCTGACTGTTGCCAACCCTTTCATAACCTCCTCAAGAAGGACGTCTCCTTTAAATGGGATAAATATTGTCAAGAGGCTTTTAAAACCCTCAAACGCTATTTGGTTTCTCCACCAGTCCTTATTCCACCAAAAGATGACCAACCCTTCTACCTCTACATCTCAGTAACCAATCATTTGTTAGGTGCCATGATCGTGCATCGAGATGAGCAACACCGTGAGCAAGCCATCTATTACATAAGCCAAACACTTGTCAACTATGAAACTCGGTATACTCATAATGAGAAACTCTATTTGGCATTAGTCTTTGCCACTACCAAACTTCATCACTATCTTCTCAATCACAAAACCTTTGTCGTCACCCACACTGATCCCCTTAAATACATGCATTCTAAACCATATCAAAACCAACGTATGGCTTGTTGGCTCATGCTTCTTACTAAATTTAACTTAGAATTTGTCCAGCAAAAATCTATAAAAGGGCAAATAATCCCTGACCAACTAGCGGATGCCCCTCTTCCCGACAATCAACCTTCTCAGTGCGAGTTTCCTGATGAATCTATCACCACTCTCTCGACTGATGACACATTCTACCAAATGACGATGTTCTTCGACGGCTCTAAATGTCAAATTCGTGGGGGTGCAGGGGTCATCCTCATTCCACATGAAGTTGAACCCATGACCCTATCTTTCAAACTCGACTTTGAATGTACCAATAATATGGCCAAATACAAAGCCTTAATTTTGGGACTTCAAACTACCCTTTCTTTAAACATCAAGTCCATCAACATCTTCGGTGATTCACAACTTGTCATCAATCAAATCAATGGTTCATATATTTGTAAAAATGAAATTTTACAAAGGTGCAAGCACCGTGTTGACACTCTTCTAGCATCTTTCGACCATCACTTATTGTAGACTATTCCTCGATCGACGAATAAGTTTGCTGACACCATGGCTTCCCTCACCTCGCATATTCCTTCTTCATCATCATCCTCATCAAGAATTTATGTCATGGTACATCGTGTGACATTGCCTTCATACATTTCCACTGACATCAATCTCATCCACACCATAGACTCTAGTTCACAAGATGTATGGTATATTGAGGACTACTTGGCTCATTCTCTCATTCCTCCCAACCTCTCTAACAATGCACGGTGGGCTTTCATCAAGCGCACCGCTCACTATACCATGCTAGGGGGCCTTCTCTATAAAAGAGGTTTTGATGGCCTTCTTCTTCGCTGTTTAAACTCCACTGAAGCTTTTCATGCTGTTAAACAAGCCCATGATGGGATTTGTGGTGGACACTTCAGTGGTAACTCGGTTGCCAAGTGCATCCTTCGCCTGGGTTATTATTGGCCCACTCTTCATCAAGACTGTAGCGATTATGTTCAGCGTTGCATCAAGTGTCAGCAGCATGCTAACTTGCTTCATCTCCCTAGTCATGCCTTACAAGATACTCAAGATTTTTGGCCTTTTTCACAATGGGGCTTAGATCTCATCTGTGAGATTAACCCTCATTTGTCTCTTCATCATCAATCCATCATCACTGCCACTGAGTATTTCACTAAATGGGTGGAAGCTATCCCTCTCATCTCCACAAAATCCGAAAAGATTGTCGACTTCATCAACACCCACATCATCTATCATTTTGGTGTACCTCACAAAATCATCACCGACAATGGCAAGTCATTCAAAAACAAAACTATCCAAAAACTTTGTGACTCCTTTGGCATTAAACTCAGCTTTTCTTTGCCTTACTACCCACAAGCAAATGGGCAGGCTGAGGCTTCGAACAAAATCTTAACTAAAATTATCATGAAGGTGGTCAACGACACTGGAAGGGATTGGCACGTTCAAATACCCTTCACTTTGTGGGCCTACCACACTAGCATCCGAACCTCTACGGGTGCTACCCCTTTCTCTCTAGTGTATGGAATAGAGGCTATTTTACCTCTCAAAGTACAGATCCTGTCTGTTCGCATTTCACTCCATGACATTCTTTCTAACGATGACTTTTGTCAAGATCGATTAGCTCAACTTGAGTTACTTGACAAACATCATCTTGCTTCCCTCGATCATCTCCATGTCTATCAAAATCACATCAAACATGCCTATAATAAAACTCTAAGAGAATGAGATTTCAATATCGGAGACCTCATCCTCAAAGAGAACCAACATGTGACCAATATGGAATGGAGTAAACGAGGCAAATTTTCTCCTTATTGGCTCGGACCTTATATCATCACACACAAGTATGGATCAGGGACTTATCGTCTATCTTCTCTTGAAGGCCAACCAGAACCTGAGCCCCTTAATGCTTTGCATCTACGACCATTTTATTGTTAGTCGAGTACTCATCCACTTGACATTTCACTTGAAGTCATCCCTTGAGCAATCCTTGTCCTTTTAATCCTCAATCCATTCCACCCTTTTTCCCTTAACAAAATCCTCTACAACCCTTTTATGACATATGGATGCTTCGTCCTAATAAAAGGGAGCCCTTGACCTTCTATAAGTCCTGTCCATGACTCAATATTCTGTCAAAAATAAATCAAGATGTCAAAATATCCAAGGTCACAAAATCAAATCAAAAAGCAGACTGCTCCCTCAAAGGATAGCTGTACTATCATTGATGTAATTAATAGACTCCTAACTCGAAGGATAGCTATTCAAAAACCCTTAAATCTATAAAGCAAAGTATAGACCACTCCCTCGAAGGATGGCTATGACTAAATCTTGCTACAAATAACACTCTCTTAGAAGCTTCCCACATCGATTAGCTTCACAAATGACCACCAAACAAATGACATCTTTATGTGGACTTCCCGCATTGATCAGTCCACTCTAAAAAATTTAAAAAAAAAAAAAAAAAAAAAAATGGGTCACGGACTTGACTTGTAGTTGTCTCAGGGTCTCCTATAAAAAGGGGCAAAGTTATCCATACTCTAAAATGGGTTACCCTTTTCTCCTATCCCATCACCTACTCAAGGGACTTCGAGCTCACTTTAATGTCAAAGTGATTCGATTACTGCTCTAACATAACTCATGATCAACGATGCAACACATAAATGGGACTCTTGGTTCTAACAACCCCTGTCTATGTTGTCTTTTTGGTCATTGTCAATAAAAGGGCACTTATGCCTTTTACTTTATGCCTACACTTTGGTCACATTCAACCACATCATTTGTCACAACAATTCAATTCGACTCTTTTCAAACCACTCACATAGCCTAATCATTCTGGTTTTCATAGACATCACAAATATGGAAATTATCAACCACACAATTTATGTCAAGCATAAACCATTACTTGTTGTCACATAAATCGACCTGTAATTCATTTTTAGCGAAAATCCATCACGAATATGGATAGTTTCTAGGGATGAAAAACTCTGACCAATGTTACAGCTTACACCATTTGGAAAAGGTTGTATCATCATCTCCTCCTTGTCATTTCAAGCATGTACCCTCAAACATATGGGAAATGCTATATCCTTATCATGACCAAACTCAACCACTTCGATCTTTTTTCCTCCCTTCTTGGGAGAACTACATCAGCCTGAGGCCTTAACGATAGGGGCTATGTAGGCAACACTTAGTTGACATGGGGTCTTCTGGGGTTAGCTCGGCCATTCTCTTCATCACTTTCTTCCATCTCCTTCTCTCGTCACCTGCCAATCACATCACAACCAATCACATATTTTCATAATCTTTAGCCTAATCATTTTCATCATTTACATCATAATCATTAATCACAAACACATTATCATCATCACACAATTAAGCATTCACATCATATAGTCCGCAAGTCATAACATAAATATCACTATCACATAATCCTTACACATAATCATCTAATCTAAAAGTCATGACCATTCTCATCATTAGCATTATCACAACGCATCATTATATTAATCATCATCATTATAATCATTGACCATAACATTATCATCATCACATTTAATCATCATAACATTATAATCATAAACATAATATCAAAACATGCATCATCATCATAATCAAAAATGCTCAATACATTAAAAATTAAACAACATCCATAACACATCAATGATCCAAAACCATCATCATTATATATATATATATATATATATATATATATATATATATATATATATATATATATATATCAAAATAGTTTATACAATCGTACAAATCTGTGCCTCTGTCTCTCTCTCATACATCTCACATCAATGGCTCACAGGCTGGTATATACATCAAAAATACATCTCAAAGTCTGCCCTCAAGGCTGTGGCTGTGGTGGTGGTGGCGGTGGCCAAGAAGAGGCTGTATCCTCTCCTCCCTCTAATCTGTGCCATCTGTGAGACCCAAAAGCCATCGCTCAAGACATAGACCATTGTCGACTCTGCTCTACCCTCATCTCTGAGTATCATTGTATCTAAGGGAACCCCCTGAT
The DNA here is from genome assembly GCA_037957365.1 of Torreya grandis. NCBI lineage: Eukaryota > Viridiplantae > Streptophyta > Pinopsida > Cupressales > Taxaceae > Torreya > Torreya grandis. Next base: position 163,399 of record JARHVA010001172.1, read on the forward strand.
GGCCCTCTCATAATAAGCAATCTCATCCAGCACATCACTATATCTAACTAGAGATACAGTCTGCGGTGGACCCATCTGCCCTGCTATTATGCCCTGTAATGACCCCTATGGCTATGGCTGACCTAACTGCACCGATGTTGACTGTCCTGGCCCCTGTGAAAATGCCAACTACTGTGAGGGCTGCTGCATCGAACCCTGACCTCTCAAAACCTATCCTATCGCTGCCTGTGCCTGGGCTATGGTGAGCTATCCCTATAGCAGTGTGACCTGATCCGTCAACACTGTCACTCAACTCATCATCTCTATCAGCTGCTTTATAACCCCTGCTAGCTGTCCCTACAAACTTGTGACTTGGGTCTATGCCGCATCCCTCTCCTGTCATGCAGTGTCCCTCTCCTCGTGGACTGTATCCCACTCCCTGATAATGGCCTATGGATCTAGCTACGGCCCTACTTGTAGACCTGTGTATTGCCCTACCCACCATGCTATGTAGGCCTCTGTACACCTTGGGTCGACTATCCCAAGTCTTGCCAGTAACTCCTCAAAATTTGGCTCATCTATCTCCTCTGGTAGTGGGAGTGGCACCTCTATATCATCCTGCCTATACTATGGGAATGCGGGAGGTACATCCTGTAGCAGCCCATACGGCACCACACTCTCTCTACTGGGATCCTCTCAAGCTCACCGGCTCGCCTACCTCTGACCCATCGCATGCTCTAAGTCCCAACCATCTACTCCCCCTGGTCTCTAAATGCTAGATACACCAAGTATGGTCTCCAGATGATATCTGTTGGAATCAGGGCCTCTAGTACCCCTCGATAGTGATCAATATCCCTGACCACTCTGTCCACCCGTGTCTGCACCATCACCTCGTGCCATCACCTAAATTTGACCCTAAAAGCAGCCAAAATTGCCACTGGGAGGCTGAGAGGTCGGGTAACCACAATATGCTCGTATGCCCAACAGTGCAGAAGGTGGCCTACACACAGACTATACCATCACCGCTGACTGATGCCCCATAGCTCTCTGTATACCTAGGCCAAAAAGATGGGTGCCCAGGTGAACGCTATCTACTACTCCAGCATGTCCATCAAAACCCTAGTCATGGCCACCAAAAACTTGCCTCCCTCTGCATCTGACAACGCATAGACTGTGATGCCGATCATCATCAGAACAACCAGCCAATGTGCACCCTCATCTGCCATGTACAAAGGCTCATAAGCAAAAATGGCTGAATGGTAGCTTGTCTCCATGACGTGCTCCCCAAATAGTGTAACCATGTGTATATCATGTGCCTCTCTCGAGCATGCATAGATGTCAGCTCCGTGTACCGATAGCCACAAAATCTGGTACACATCTTTGATCGTGACCGTCATCTCACCCATGGGCAGGTGGAAGGTGTTGGTGGCATGGTCCCACCACTCGATCAATGCCACCATGAGGCTCACATCCCTCACCACTCTACAATAGCGTCTCAACCTGCCTAGCCCCACTACACTCATCTGTGCCCACTCCTCGACCATCATGCCTTTGTGCAGTCGTATTAGCAAGGTCAGGAGGCAATCTCGCAGCATAAGAGTCTGCCTCACCTACATCCATCCAAGTCAATCTCATGTTAAAAAGTGTTCCCTATTTCACTATTTATGCCTGATTCAACACCTGAGAAGCCCTTGGCATAACTTGGACCCCTCGACTTAAACACTTTTTTTCTTCTTTTGACCAGGTAGCCAATCGACATCGATTAGCGTGCTAGCGACGACACTCACCTAACTGACACTGGTCACTTAGTGCTCGATGTCGACAGGTTAGTGATCGACACCGGTCATTGGTTGGCTGACATTGGTAGAATCATTGATGTCGGTGACTGGTTTGGCCCTAGGGCCGAACGGGGTGAGCCCTAAAAATTAGGGCTTCCCCATTTTTAAGCCCTACACCCCCCAAAACCCTCTCAAACACTCCTAATCTCTCCTAGATCTATTCCCCACCCTCCTAGTTACCCTCCCCCCTGATTTTTTGCCCTTATCAACAAAAAATGCAAAAACAAATCAAAAAAAAAATTCAACTAACTAGGGCTTAGAGACCCTCCTACCTCATCTTGGCATCACCGACATGGTGGCACAATGGGTGCCAGTGGTGGTAGACCTCCCACGGGTCCTCTACTCCCCTCTACCATCTCCGCTATGTCTCTCTACCCTCACACTTCACTTGGCCCACAAACGACTCTACAGCCTCCAATCACTCTCCAACTCGCTCCCTCTCTCCACCAATGCCTATCTGCCACCTCACCGCTTCTCCAGTCAACTTTAGGTCACTTTCAATCACTTGAATCTAGAGCACTTTTTTCTCTCTCAGTCAATAAATCACAAATGACTTTTGGTAGGCTGCCAATCTAGATTTTGTTGGATTTGGCAGGCCAATGACGTTGGCATCTGCGTGCCCTAATCTGTCGACATCGGCTAAACTCTGCCGACGTCGACCATTTTTGGATACCGACGTTAGTTTCTATAATCGATGTCGGCGTCATTCCAACCTCCTTTTTTCTCCATTCCCCCAATAAAACATGCCCCCAATCAGTCAGTCCTCTAGACCACGTCATTTTGGCCCCCTGGGGCACACCATCGAGATCACTTTTGCCTCCATCCATCGACCACTAGACCTTGGAGATCATGACCATCTCCTCTAACCGCGACTACTTCCAAAGCAATTTTGCCTTGGTTGTTTTTGCATATATGCTACCTCATGATTGGTTAGCAAAATTATGCACACACTTTTGACCTTCACAAGTATAGGATTGCAAGCCAGTTGATCTGCACTACTTGTGACATTTTCATGTTTTTGGAAGCACTTCCTAAGCTTGGGATACCTAGAACACGATGACCATTAGAGCTTTAGCTTAAGATTGAATAACCCAATCAGTAGATGACTAAATGCTGGGGCCTGATTATTTCCATTTTGGCACTCCTTGACCCTTGACCTATGATAATTTGACCTGACCATCCTCGTGAAGTGGTGTACACGCAATCACAACTTTTGCAGTGTTCTCACTCTATCTTTTCCCTTTTTCATCCACTCTCTATCAAATCAGCACCCAATTCTAGGTTCCCTTCTCTCATCTCCTGCTTTGAGGGGGGATACCTCATCCATAATCGAGGTAACCAACCCTCGCCTATTTTTGTCTTGTAGTTCACTTGAACAACCAATAAGATGAAATCAACCTTATCCCATACCTGGGGCAATCGACTCCTATTTTTGTCTTGCAGTTCATTTAGATCAACCAACAAGACAAAAAGGGGCAAATGTAGACACCAAAATAGTGTCTAACCCTTGGTCACCTTCCCCCTTGGTCCATTCCTAACCCATTCCTAAAAATTACTAATTTAAAATAATAAACTTATTTTGAATTAACCCCCCTCCTTGGACACATCACCCATGACACCTCGCCTAGGACACCTTGCCTTGGACTAATTCCCATCCTATGACTCACCCAAGACCTATTCTTACTTCTCTCTAACCGCCTAACCAATTCTCATGCGTATTTAGCCCAACCTTTGACATTCTCCAATGGATAGTGCACTTGGCAGATGAAAAATGGGTTTGGTGGCTCTTTTTGCCTGTTATGCACCCGCCGACATCGTTTAAATGTCGGCCGATGCCAGTGGAATCACCAACGTCAATTATACTTAACTAAATTTTTTGACCCTTTGACGAACCCAATCACAAATTGACTAATTTCTGAAGCTAATCATGTCTCTCCAGTCTTCTTCTCACGAAACAAGGTTCTCGTGCTTTTGCTTTTCAGTGTTCTGGGCTTCTTGGTGTTCTTGCAGGGATCAGCATTCTTGGCAACACTTTCTAGGCACTACGGTCTTACATCAGACATTCTGCACAGGGATTACACGACATCTCCATCACCAGTGACAACCAAGACATAGCTTCTGCACCGTTGCCAATTCATATCATAGCTAAGTATTTGTACTTTTTTTATTCTAATATCATTTCAAATATATTAGTATTCTATCTTCTATCTATTCCAAGCATCTTTGACCCAACTTTCCCTATTCTTCCTGGAGAGGCTAAAAAGCCTTCTCTCACCCTTTATTCCTTTTTCTTTGCCTCTGACACTCCCTTAGTCTCTTTTTAGGCAACATCCTTTGTCCAATCAACCCAACATAAGTTATCAGAGACCTATAGACTATCTTAAGACCCATCTAATCAACCAGACTAAATTGCTTTACGGAAAGGCTGAAAGGTCTTTTTCCTATTTCTCACTCCTTTTCCTGACAAGATTCTCAATCCCTTAGATCCTAAACAATCCCTCTGAGTCCCTCATAGACCCTTAGACCCTCAGACGAGACCAAATCCATTCTACACACTAGAAACTAGACCTATAATCCATCCCTGGCCAATTGCCCTAACCGACCTCGTCCACTTCCCCCACCGACGTCGACAGTCTAACCATCGTCGATGACTTCCCTGACCGACGCCGGCAATATCACCGACATTGGCGACTATGTTTAGCAAGTTGTAGCTCATCAGGTATGCATTTGTTTTTAGTTCTTTCTTTTCATATCTTTCATTATTTCTCTTTTCTGTCTCTGTCATATTCTATCTTAAACAGTAGATTGTCATCCTCCAAGAAGCCTTAGCGCTTCTAGGACCAAGCTTTTGCTTGGCAATCCACCCTCTTATCAACTAACATTCTTCGTGTTTTAGTTTTTATCTCTTTCAGGTGTCATTCCTCCACAACAAAAGAGGAGCTCTTACAACGTTTGGATTACGGTGCGTAGACTATATCCAGGTATCTATAAGCCTTGACCATTCCTTTTAGTTTCTCATTTTCTCTCCTTTGAATTTGAAAGTGAAATTTTAATAGAAACACCATGATTCTATAATAATTAGGGCATGTTATGCAAGAAACAAGAAAAGGGTTACAAATTTTAAACTTGTGACATGGGACATATATCTCACTTAGGTTAAATATAGGTAAATGATTATTATAATGATAAAAAATGGGTATATCAAGGATATAATAAGGATGATGCAGGCAAGGAACTTATGAACAAGGGTATCCTAGATCTAAAATAGCTAAATGTACTAAAATAATAAGATAAGTTATGCAATGGTCAACCAATGGGAAGTATATAGAATATAAAGTGATAAATTGAAATCCTTAGGAAACATATAGTTATACCAACTTATTTTCAATAAGGATGAACATAATCAAAGATAAACAACACATTTAAAATAGACATGACAAAAGCAAAACTAATTTTGGATGCAGGTTTTATGCACACCAAGGAATTTTATGAGGTAGCCTCTAATTTTTTAGGATTGATGAAAAAATTATCTCCAAGGTATGAGTTATGAGGTTTTAGTTTTGTAAACAACCTAGTGGAATAGTAGTGAGAAATGGGTTATTTACCTCTGATGGTTTATATATATGCAATCTAAGAGAAACTAGATTTTATTTAATGTGGATGGATTCTAAGTTGAGGTGGATTGGATAAAAATTATAAAAGGAGGGAAGGTAATGGAAAAAAAGAGGGTTTTGAGAAAAAGATATATGAAATCCTTCCAAAATAGATCATACACTATGCGTTGGACAAGTGATTGGGAACTAATTATTACAAGTTACTATCAATACACAAAATAGAAAAACACATTTAAGAATTTAATGAAATAAATACAACAAATTGTAATGATCATAATCCAAGGTTGATGCCAATGTATGATTGCAATTACACAATTTCATAGGGATATTGTGATTATTAAAAGCAAAATCATTCAAATTATCTAATCACAATATGAATAATTATATTGAAAAACATTTTTACATAACCCAAAGACTAAAATACCATAATGATGGAACTTCTTCAATGAATCACAAGGTTTGGAGAAGAACAAGGAATGCACATCAAGACAAACTTGTAAAATAATCCATATAATTTATTATTCACCTTAACTTCTAAAATTATCATCCCTTTATAATTGGGAGGATACAAGTATATATAAATTTGGATGGGGAAACTTTTTTTCTCAAAAAAATTCTAAATTTAAATTTCCTAATTTTAGAGTTGAGTGCCAAAACTGATGTATATTTTGCATGTATACAATATAACCATAATTAATAGTCCTTAATCAAAATAACTCTCTGATACAAAAAATATAACAAGAAAATAGACTCAAGTTACAACTTAGACATGAAACTTGTATCAAAGGATACCTATGGTGTTTATGTCGCACCAATTAGAGATGAAGCTTGCATATTCAAAGCATGAGTTGTCATCATTATAGTTACAACTAGAGTAGTTATTGTATTATTAGTAGTTTTATTAACTTGGAAGATAATTATAGTGAATAGGATCACTATTAGAACTATTACTTTAAGTGTTTCATCGAATTTCATGGTCAAATAACTAACTAAAGTAGTTATTAATGTAGTTATGGTAGTGAAAGTGGGAAGTGGGACATAGGTAGGCTTAGTCAAAGTTTACACTAATGTGTATTTTTAAGTCTAGGGTTGTGTAACTTGGGGACGTGCTAATTATGCTATTTTTGTAGAATTTTGTTTCTTTATCACTTCCATTTGGAATATCAGGTATGAATAAGCTAAAAATTGATATTGATGGTCTCATAATCAATGATAGATCTCTTAAACAACTATGTATAACTTATCCATCAACTTCTTGTGCATAACCATTATAGATATCATTTTCACATATATATTATTTTTTCCTATCACCATGCCCCTATCAAAATATATTAACTCATAATCTCTTTGTTATTTATATAGATTGTCTCCTCAATTTTAGCTCAAAATTTATCATCTACATCTCAAAGTAGACTTTCAAAAATGAACTTAACAACTAACTGCATGAGAGGATTAGACACACTTGTGACTATCATGTCATTTAAAATTGAGATTACATCCCTTTATTGATTCACAAGCCATTGAACCAAGTATCACATCTCTTGATGCCATTTAAATATGTTATCTCTATTTTTGTCTACATGGATTTGTGTCCATTCAGTTTTTTTTATTACAAAATTCAAATGATCATAAGCTTTATTTCTTATAGATTTGACTAGGAAGTTTATCCTACCTTCCATATCTTTCATTTTATTGTATAATCAGGATACATATTCCTAATTAGGTTGGGATTCAACCTTTTTAGACCTTATTGAATTAATAATGGCATATAACTTCTTAGTTGCAGTCTATACATTATCTACAATTTCATTAGGATCCTAAATGATGTTTCTTTCTTGTGACCTCTATTTAAAATTATCATAATTCCTAAAAATTTGTTTCATTACACCCCTAGTTACATCCATAAAATTATAGGGATCATCCCTATACTCATCTAAGACTAAAATATTGACCATTATCTTCTTTTTTAGAGATAATATGTCTTATCTCTACTCCAACTCAACATTTTTACCCTCTACAAATATAGTATTCTTCTTATCTTTCCTCAATATATTGGTTTTCCTATCAAAATGGACCCACCTTTGGTTACTCAATAATTATTAAGTGTTGTATGCATGCCTCATTTTTTGGTAATTTTTGAATCCTTTGTTTTTTCACTATGGCTTTTTATTTTGTGTTTTCCATGGATGTAGAGGTGGAAATAGATGATTGAATTAGTGGGTGTAATAAGGCTAAATTAGGTTAGGTAGTAGGAGAATCTATAGACAGCTCTAGAAAAGAAGGAATGGTCTTTCTACATCCATTGAACTTCTTCTATGATGGTGTGTAAATAACATATTTTGTCTTTCTTAGTTCCATGTGCATTGAAAACATGGAGGAATATGACTAGGTATACTTATAAACAAGCATACCTAGCTATGTTGATGGTCTAGGGGGTGTAGTCTGTGTATCTATAATAGAAGCAGACACTAGGATTTCAAAATGTACATGTTTCATTATTCTAGTGATATGTGGATTAGTTTCACTAAATAATGAATATAACATAAGTGTTTGGAGTAATTTTTACATATAAATTACTTTAGGAACATAAAATGTCACTTGAGTGTAATGAGTGTTACTTGAGACCACCATACCCATAACTTAGCCATAGACCTATCTTAGGGCCTCTTTCAATCCTTATCCAAATTTTGTGGAGGTATAAACCATTCTTAGACATTCCAAAAGTAGTCTCAAACCATACCTAGGCATCTAGGCCACTAGTGCCCCAATTTATTCCACCTAGACACTAACATGCCCCTTTGGACACTAGAGCATTGTGCTAGTGACCAAGGGATTACATTAGTGTCATTTACCTCTTTTTATCCCCAATGAAAATTTTTATTATTCTTAAGACACCCTAGGGTTAACCTAGAGTTAAATCCCATCTTTAAAAGTAATAGATTAGTATATATACATCACTTTTATCCCTTTACCCACTAAATGGAAATTAAATGTAAATACTCGTGAATAAACTCAAAAATAGTTATGAAAATCAAGGTCATTAATCCCTATTTTTTCCATTATGTATATGTCTATCTATAACATTCCTAATCTCAAATTACTTAGATTTATAGTCTTAAGCACACTCAACACACTCAAGCTAACACACATACTAGCATTCACTTGTACTTTCACCAAGCACTTAGGTAAGAGACATACATCAAGCTTGATCCCCTCTCAAGATGTTGGTATGTGTAATCATATAAAATGTGAAAATTGGTAACTTGAGTGTGGATAATGACACCCAAACCTTAGGTCCATCATACTTGGTTTCATGACACTCATAAGCATCATTTTCACCAATTCACAATCATCTAAAGCCTTTCAGACTTGATTCTATCTAAGCTAGACTCCTATTTCCATGATATATCAATCCCCTAGGTCCAATATACTAATGACAATAGAACCACACTAGGACTATAGCACTAGTGCCACTCTTGTCCACTTTTGGTGCTCTTGACCAAGTTTATTTCTATCCCCAATGGTAAATTTCATTCGATTCCCCATCCTTCTCCTTATTAGCCTAATGTTAGCACATTCAAATTATGACTAATAGATCCATATAAAATCATATTCAAAGATCATTTGAAAATGGGTTGGGAAATACCATGAAGCAAGCAATAATACAAGCAAGAATACTCAAGCAATCTTCCCCATTCTTTGCATACAACCAACTAGTATACTTACAAGCTTATTCAAATCCTTACACCAGTCCCTCACCACATCAAGTACATAAATTTTATCATTTATACATATTCATACACTAAATTTCATAAATAACATTAAGTGGGAGAACTACACATGGATTGATCTCTCTTTGGAGTATTGGTATGTATGCAATGTGCCCACACAAAGGGTGTGGATACATGTTCAATGAATCTTAAACACATTAACCCCCCCCCCCTCTTTCTAAAAATTGATCAAATAATAATGGAATATAGGGTTTGAAGAGAAAATATGATCTATATGGAGCTCTAAAAACTTTCAATTATTGAAACTTCATGGACAAGGTCACACAGACCTAGCGAACAAAACCCAAAAGGCTTAGATCATTAGGACAAAAGTGACAGAGGTGGACTACAATGTTGGTTCCACTCCTATCTAATTTTTATTGTCTATTATAATCATAAAATTAATTTTATATCTCATTTTGTGATAGTTTCCCAATCTTGAATAGTGAGTATCAGACCTTGTCTCAGCTATATCAGTCAATTTCCAGCTAAGTCTTCTTTTCCATCTTTTATTACTATTTTTAGAAATATCAAAATTGCAATTTAATTTACACAACTTATTAGATTAATTACTTTATATTTATTTACTAATTTTACAACTCAAACCTTTTAACTAAATTAGGAATAATACACAAATATTCCCAAAAATTATTAAATCATTTATTGAACCTAACTTACTTTATTTGCACATAAAAACCTAAGAAACCCTAGGGTAAATTTCCTACTAATTTTTTCCCATTTTTTATAATTTTTTACCTACAAAATAAAATCCTAAATTAGCATTAAATTTAAAAATTTTGTTGTAATTTTAAAATAATTTTCTTTCAAACCCTATTTGCCCATACTAGGTCCCATTATTTTTCCAGTAACTTTCCAATAATTTTCTAATTTTTTACTAGCATATTAAAATAAAAAATTCACCTCAAATTTCAAATTACAAAAGTAACTTTCAAAAGCATTTATTTTTCAAAAACATAGTTGCATTTACTAGGTCTTTTTAAATCACCAATTTTCCAATAAATTCTTGATTTCTTATTTGCATATTTTACACATAAATTCACTTTAAATTTCAAATTTTCATAGTAATTTTCAAAATAATCATCTTTCAGACCCTAGTTTCATTTACTAGGTCCCACTGATTCTTTGATGTATCACATTACATCTATATTTAGATTACAAAAATGGATCTCACTTATTTCCAAACATTTATTACATTTCTTGTAAATAATAAGGATACCATACTTGGTCCTATCATGTACATGAATGATGAATTTTACCATATGTTAATACAAAGTTTCATTCTTTGCATTTCTTACTTACTTTTCATAATATGGGATGATATTACAAAATATTTTTAAGAATAGTAAGATGCCTCTCCTTCAAATCAAGGTTTAATTACCTTTAATACAAGGTTTCATTACTTACTTTATATCTATCTTGTGGAAAAATATTCAAGTTTATCATGATAAACATATTATAAATGTCATAACATATGTCAAGGCTTTTTATGCATTCTTACACAAATTCATGCTCTTTATCCCTTATTTTCTATCTATCATGTGGAATGATCTTTATAAACATAGTTTTATATAACTTGTAACTCCAATTTTATGCATTTCATTTCACATTCATGATTTCTACCTAGATGCATATAACTCTTTTGCTACTTTTATGTTCAAATTACAACAATATAAATGTAATAGAATCAAATTTCCAATGCTTAGTTCAAATGATCAATCTCATGTTTTTAACTCTACTTTGTCACATCAAATAATGACAAAATAATGTCTAAATGATAACTCTCTTACTTTTACTTATTATATTGAAAATGAAACTAATGCATGCACTCCATTCAAGGATAACATAGATACACATAGTATTCCAATTTCACACGACAATTTATTTCATATTAGGAAATAATTTCCTTCTCCTCTCCCCCAAGAGGGTGATAATTACTTTCCCTCTAACCAATCCCATGCTATCACCCATTCAAAAGGTAGGTAGCCTATATTATCTCTCATAATGTAAAGATTCAGCCTATAGCTTCTTCAAATCCTCTTCAACTTATGTGCTTACATATTCAATCAAAAGAAAATAGGGTTTGTAGTTGTGAGACTCTAAGGGATAAAATCACTAGTATGAGCAATTTAATTTAAGATTTAAAAACATAAAATCAGACATTACATGAATAAATATCACAACATTGGAGAATCAGATTATAATACAACAGCCTCAAAGGCACCCTAATGTCAATCATGTATATGCACTTTCACCTATTCAATTATTTTCAAGCAATGTTACATATCAAAACATGAAATCACAACAAAGTAACTCTAAAACTAGTGATTCAAAATGCATTAAAATATTAAATAAGAGATCAAATGAGGTACTAAGGTAAATGATTAAATCTAAATTGATTAAACTACATCCTCCACATCCATTGAGAAGATATAGATATTATTGTGCATATCATAGAATGCATGGGCATCACACAAATTCATGTTTGGAATTGAAACAAAATATATAATAGCTAAATACTAATGAGGACTCTATACAAGATAAATTAGTCAAATAATACACAATGACATAGGAACACATTCACAAAGGGTCAAATTTAGAAACAATACAAAAATGGTTACCAAGGCATAAATCAGAACAATAAAAGGATCAAAAAGCAAAATTTGAGCAACAAAAAGTACCACAAGCACAAGTAAAGCACAAAAAAGATGAAAATATACCTCTCTAAAATGATACTCAAGTTTTAAATTAGTATGGGTTTGGTCAAAAATATCTATAACATATTGATTATTAATGTCAAGGGTTGGGTAAGTAGGCTCAAGGTATCACTACTCCTATTCTAGTAGGTGATAACGTTTGTCACTAAGGTTTGGGATTTATTGAACATCCTAAGGCCAATCATTCATAGACACAATTTATCAAATAAAAATATCTAGATACAAAAAAAATTCAACACCAACATTATATTGGTTCAAAATCAAGATGATAATGACAAGTAGAACAATATAGGTTATTATGATTTCCAAGATACCTACAATGAATCTAAATATTCAAAGTCATATTCACAACCATTCCCTCATGATTCACAATAATGCATGATTTTTTTTTAGATACAAGACACCATGACAGGGAGTTTCCCATGAGACTCATCAGTTAGTATCATTCCTTCTTAGCTTATTTGTACATAGTTTCTTTTTGCTTATTTGTACATAGTTTTCAGTATTTATTGGACATAATTTATTTATGATTGATTGTACATAGATTATATCAAAATTACAAAAACATTCAAATATGTCAAAACATTAAAAATATTGAAATTGTATGAATCATCCATGATTTACATTTCTACTATCATGTTAGACTTATATTTTTTGTTATATGCTATTTTTTGTTCATTTATCTACATTACCATGCTTCACTTGATCTCTTTTGAGTGTGTGCAGAGACATCCATCTCTTTGATTACTTCACTCTACCCATTGAGGCGGCATCCTAATTATACATCAAGACATACATTGATATACATACCCACTAGGGGAATATTCCAAATGACTACACCATCCAGGTTAAGTCATTCTTATACCACACTTTAGTTATCATGTTGATGTACATTACTTACTAGCTTACATAGATTACTCTATCGACACTCACTAGTATATACCACTTATGTATTTATTAGAATATACCTAGTCTTATACTAAAATGTCTTGCATACTTTCCCTTTTACTTTGATTAGTCATATGTGATTATATTTCTAGTTATTACATACCTTTCATTCTTGATTTGTATAGCTAGATGTGATTGCATTTCTAGTTCCCATTTGTCTCCTGTATGTTCCCTAAATTTTTTTCCAATGTCCTTTACTTTAATTCATGTGTGTGCCTTAGGACATTTTCCAATGTCCTTTGCCTACACTATTTTATGTGATTGTGGATTCCATGCTAACCTTGATTGCTTCAATTATATGTGTATGTGGAATTTGAACATGCCTTGTATGTTTGCTTTCTAGTTTGAGTGACATGTGCCCATGTCCCTTATTTTCTTAGCCCCTTGACCACCCTTTTATTCTTCTTACTTCCTACCTTACATGTTTATTGTTGGTTTTATTTTCATTATTTATAATGCCATGATTCACATCATGCATTATCTTTCTTTCTTATATGCCATGATGGACATCATGTTCCATCCCTCCATGATAACTAACAACTAACAACTAACAACTAAAAATTAGCCACATTTATAATTCTAGTTCAATACATTACACATGTTATTAAATTTTTATATATATCTAGTCATACCCATATTGAAATAAAACAATATCTCAATACAAACCATGCTATATCTTGAGATATCTTATCGATATCACTATTATATCACGTATCTTTGAAATATAACATACTTGTAGAGATATTTATTTTGAGATAAGTCATTAAAGGGTCTTCATTCCTACCCTAAGAAGAGGGGACAAAAAATAGGGTTTTTTCCATAGAGATTATATCTCCTAACAATAAAAAAATTAGCATTTAGAACACCTAAAACAATAACTAAACATCAAAATAGTCAGAACAAACTATGCAGATAATGAAAATGCCAAAATGGTTACCAAATTTGGCCAAGGACAATAAAACAAAGATTGGAATATATTTATAGTGCTTCCATTTTCCATTTTTGTCACTCTTATCTAAATATAAAAAATCTAGACTTTCTAGAAGTAGGTAGAATAGTAGCTTTAACTACAGTTTTACACAGTCACACTAGTTTAGAATAAGAATTTTTTTGTACAATTTTTTTTAAAAAATGATATAGGGGGACTTATGCATGGAATAATGGCTCTCACTTCCAATTTTAGATACAATAGTTGGTATAAATTCTAGATCAAAATCCCTATTTTAGACACCAGTGATTGGGGGTAATGTGCACAACACATTTCTTTTCTTTTTAAGTTCAGCATTACCCAAGCATTCTTAGTATTTGGATGCCTTATTCCATTTATATGTGGTTGGCACCATTTTAGAGTGGCTTTCATAAAATCCTAACCTCCCTATTTTGGAGTGGCTTTCATACAAGCCTAATCTCCATCTTTTGGAGTGGCCAAAGTGGCCTACTTTCTAGCATACATCAACTATCCATGCAAACATTTTTATATTATATATCATTCATGAGCTTCAAGATCCATCTCGTATGACACACATTTTATACTGATATCAATTCTTAGCTTCACTTAGTGGGCAACGATGGAGACAAAGGACTAGTTATCCTTTGTATTCTTGAGCCACCTATTTAGAAGGATTGGACACATAGTCCAAACATTAATTAGCACATGCATGATCACCTAGATTTACTTAGTGGGTGATGATGGAGCCAAAGGGCTAGCCTTTACATTCTTGAGCCATTTTTAAGAAATTGAGAATTCAAATTTAATCAAGATATTACTCTTGGTACAACATCATCTAGCATTACTCATAATTACTTAACATCACTCAGCTTTATAATAAGTTTTGTATTTGTCGACATCCCTGGTGAGGTGTATTCATTCCTTTCTCTTCCTCTATCTCTTACCCAACTTTATACATTATTATTTTAGATATATCATATCTAGTAATAATTGATCTACTTTTTGTTTTCTTTTTTAGTTTCATACTTCACAATGATCTCTCTCTATGCACACCCAACATCATACAGTGTCATGAGATTCACCCTTATAGGTAAGTTTAGGTACACTTTCTATTTTTCCTTTATCCTAGTATTTAACTTTGCTGCATCACTAGAATAAAAGGGGGATAAATGTAATCATATAAAATGTGAAAATTGGTAACTTGAGTGTGGATAATAACACCTAACCTTAAGTTCCATCCTTATTACTCTCATGACCCTCATAAGCATCATTTTCACTAATTCTCAATCATCTATAGCCTTCTAAACCTGATCCTATCTAATCTAGACTCATCTTTCCATGACAAGTCAATCCCCATAGGTCCCATATGATCAAGACAATAGCACCACACTAGGACTATAGAATTGATGCTACTCCTATCCACTTTTGGCACTCTTCTCCAAGTCCATTTTTTCCCCAACAATAATTTTTTTTGGTTCCCCATCCTTTTCCTTGTTAGCCTAATGTTAGTACATTCAACCCATGACTAATAGATTGCTATAAAATCCCATTCAAAGATCATTTGGAAAGGGTTTGGCAAATATCACTAAGTAAGCATGAATACTCAAGCAATCTTCTTTATTCTCTACATACACTAGTTAATATACTTACAAGATTATTCAAATCCTTACACCAGTCCCTACCCACCTTAAGTACATATATTTTATCATTTATGTATCTTCATAAAATTAATTTCACAAAGCACATCAAGTAGGAGAATTGTATATGGCTTGATCCCTCTTCAGAGTATTGGTATGTAGGCAATGTGCCCACATAAGGGGTGTGGATACACATTCAGTGAATCTTACACATAATAATCCCCCATCTCTTTCTTGAAATTAGTTAAAGTATAAGGGACTATATTATTTTAAGAGAAAATCTACTATAGATGGAGCTCTATAAACTTCTAGCTACCAATACTTCATGGATAACATCACACAAACCTAGTGAACAAAACCCAAAAAGCTCAGATCCTCAAGAAAATAGTGGTAGAGGTGGACTAAAATGTTGGTTCCACTCTTGTCTACTTTTGATGACCTTATAAAACCATAAAATGAAGTTCATATCTCATTTTGTGATAGTGTACTAGTATTACATAGTGAATATCAGACCCTATCTCAACCCTATTAATCAATTTCTAGCTAAGTCTTATTTTTCATCTCTTATTAATATTTATAGAAAGATAGAAATTACAATTTAATTTACACAAATCAGCAACTTAATTATCTTATATTTATTTACTAATTTTACTACTCAGACCCTTTAACTAAATTAAGAATAATACACCAAGATTCCCAAAGATTATTTAGTTAGTATGTAGGTAACTCTCAACACATCAAGGTGCTAAGGTCACATCTATCATATCTAGATAACAATACACTTTGTTACTTGTGCTCCTCAAATACCCTTACAACATGGAGATATGGGTATTTTCACCCAAATTAGTTGAAAATAGGCTATAGGTAGTGAATCAGGGTTTACCCACATAGACACAAGTATCTCAGACCCAATCAAAGATATTCTTAGAATATCACATAATTTTTATAAAAGGGACACTATCATGATAAGGAAGACCCTATAAAAGTGTGCTACTATCCAATGGACCATGTTATTATCTAAGAGGAGTTATGAGACTTGTTTCTAGTTTATGACACTCTAGTTAGCTTGTGCACTAGTTTATAGCCTTTAATTCTTTTGTCTTAGTGAATTTATATTTAAGTCCATACTTTCATAGTTTATTATTGTTTTTATAATAATCAAATTAGGTAAATTATTGTAAAAATTCATGGTTGTATTTATTACATATTTATTCCTTGATTTAATATTCCAACAATGTAGTAACCTATGGTTTACATTTCATAAATCCCTTGAATTTTAAATCATTGGGTAAAACCTGACTTACTTCAAATAGTGAAAAAAATTAACCCTAGACTACCTTTAGGGTTTATGTTTCAAACCTTCTAGAACCCATACTTAGATTTTAAACCCCTACAACTTTTTTTTTCTAGTCATGATAATAATGATAAAATATGTTTATTAATTTTTGATGAAAAGTTTTCTAGCTTCATTTGCATGTTTGTTTCCTTTAATTTGGAATGAATTAAAAGAGGACATAAACATGTATGTACATGATGCCTTATATAATTTAAAATATATGTCACATTTCATTCATTCTCTAGTATGTTATCTTTCTCTCATGTGTAATTCAATTAAGAAGCAAATCCTTATACACATAGAGGATATATTACATAAGATAAAAAAAACACTACCTAAACTTAACAAATATTATTTATATGATTTTTTCTCTTTAGTTCACTTTGATTCCTTACATATCACTATTAGACATAATAGAACATTAGAAGTTTTTCTTATCCCTCCTACTTATCAACCCTATACAATTAAATATTATCCTGCTTCTATTACCAAATCTATACTCATATTAAACCCTTGGGTGTTATTATGTCCATAAGTGGTATTGAAGAATGATAGGTTAGCCAAACCCATGGAAATAACTTTTTCAACCAGATCAATGTTCCTTTAACCACAAATTCTATTTTAGAGATCTTGTAACATTCTGACACATGCAATTTGTTTTATGTAGTACCCCATGATAGTAAGGTTCCTAACATAGTATATCCAACTTATGTTGTTTCTATAATCAATAATATGAAATGTACTTAAGAACATATCTAATTTGAAAAAAAAATATCTCCCACCTTAATACACCATAGAGTAACATCAACCTCTTTACATCATGTTACAAATTAATGAGGTGGGTGTCAAATGAATACTATTTGACAGTTGATTAGAGCTGAATATTTGTAATATCTCTTTTTGATAGCTTATTAATATACATGATAAATATTTGGATCTTTTTTATATGAACATTCAAGGATTTGATAATATTTCATGTAAATTTTTGGGTCAAATCACACTAAACCTTACATTGGGACCTATAACACTACCTACAACATGTTAAGTTATGCCTACTGACCTTAATTATAATATCTTGCTTAGGCAACCTTGGATTCATGATATGTATGTAGTTACATAAATTTTACATTCATATTTAAAGTTTAGTTATAAAGGTCATATATATACATGTCCTATGGATCAAGAACCATTCAAATATTATTAGCATATAGATCCTTCATACAATTATATTCCTCATGTGGATTTTTCTATGGTACCTGCATGATATACTAAATATATATCACATATAACTACCTTAAACACCCTATAAGTACATGATAAGATATTTAATTCTCCATTTTCATTGAATTATTTCCAAAAAATGGGTTACATAGGATGGGCCTTTGAAAACATGAACATGGAATTCTTAATCCTATTTAGGCATATGATGAACAAGGTATGTAGTGAATTAGATATAAGGATATTAGATTTAATTCTTAGTTTTTTCACCATTATTATTAGAATATTTTGTTTTATAAACCCATTCCATGAATAGATGATATAGTAAATCATGTCTCTACACTCTCATTTGTTTACCCTGATCTTATTGATGATATTGTCTCTCAAGATTTATCTATTTTTGAAAACATATATAAAAAAAATATCTCTTAGAATTATTAGGGGAATATGAGGATACACCTTATTTATATCAAAATAACAAGTTTCCTCATTCAACAAATACCTATGCATTCTTTGGTGAGCATTCAAATATTTTAGATAATATCCCACCTTACATAGATGACACAATTCCTACAACACCTTACATTGATAATCAATATAAATTACTTAATGAAGAGAAAATAAGATTTAACTATGGAATAGATAATTATCCTTTCATACTATTATTAGTTATTGCTTTACATAAAGAAGAAGATAAAAATATTCGATAGATTTTAATAGACTTCCTTGAAATTTTTGCTTGGGCTTATTTTGATATGCCTGAAATTGATTCTTCAATCATAATACATAAGATTAAACTCTATCCAAATGCAAATCTATTTAAACCAAAAAAAATAAAAAATGCATCTTAAAATGGCTTTTCTAGTCAAATATGAGATCCAATGACTTTTTGATGTTGGTTTCATGTAACCAATTTCTCACCTACAATGGATTTCTAATGTTGTACTGGTTTTTAAGACTAATTACCAAATTTGATGTTGTTGTGATTTAAGATAATTAAACAAATCATATCCTAAGGATGACTTTCCTCTATCCAACATCGATATGATAGTGCACTCTATATTAGGATATGGGATGCTCTCTTTCATATATGGTTTCACCATTTATAATAAAATCAAAATAAGTTATGAGGACCAAGATATAACTTATTTTACCACACCATGGGGAACCTTTTAATATATAATCTTGCCCTTTGGATTAAAAAATGTAGAATTGACACACCCATGAACCATGACCCATATTTTTCATAGTCTAGTTGAAGACTATGTTCATTAATTACTCAAAAAATCAAAAGAGTGACAACACCATGTAGTAGATTTATGATGGTTTTTCAGATAGTTAAGATAATACAATATACAACTAAGTCCAAAGAAATGTGTCTTTGGGATTTCATGCAATAAAATTTGGATTTATAATATCCCAATGTGGCATCGATGTTGATCTAAATAAATTCAAAGCTATAATGGCCATGCTTACTACAAACATAAAACAACTTCAAAATTTATAGGATAAAATCTAGGCAATATACCACTTTATGGAAAAGCTCAAAAGATAATATTCGGTCACTAATAAGATTAACTAATAAGGATACAAAATTTAAATGGTATATAACATGTTAGGAAATATTTTATGCACTCAAACAATAATTATTTAACCTACCTATCCCAATACCACCAATATTTGATAAACCACTTCTCCTTTACCTCTCAGTGATAAGTCATGCACTCAGTGAACTCTTGGCACAACATGATGATCAACATAAGAAGTGATATATTTACTACATCATTCATAATCTTGTTTATTATAAACAAAATTGTCTAGAAATATAAAAAATATGTTTAACACTTTTATTTTCTACCCAAAAGTTCTGACACTATATGATCAACAATGAGACATAGGTTATTACAAAATAAAATCCTTTAAAGTTTATTTTGTTTAAACCACATCCATTAGGCCACATTGAAAAATGGGTAATGTTATCAATTTTTACCTAAATATTATGTTACAAATATCAATAAAAGGCTTGATAATCATAAATCAATTGTTAGAAACACCACTGTAAGACATAAATCATATCAATGATAATTTTTTATATGACTTCACAACTTACAATACAACTCTCAACACATGTACAATGTTATTTGATGGTAATAGATGTGAATTAGGTGTCAAAGAAGGAATTTTATTTAACAACCCACTTGGGCACACATTACCACTTGATTATTGATTAAGTTTTTCATGTACAAATAATATAGTAGAATACAAGGCTCTTATCCTCAACCTCCAAGTAGTTTAGGATCTCCAAATAAATTTATTAAGTTTTATGAGTATTAAAAATTATTCATAAATTAGGTTACAAATATCTACAAAACCAAGGAATATTATCTAATTACCTACAAAAATATGGTTCAATGTATACAAGTGCAATTTGAATACTTCTCTATCAAAAATATTCCTCGCAAAGACAATCATCACACTAATGCAATGGCTAGTGTGGCATCAGTGATCCCCCATCGACATAAATGATGACCAAGCTATATTCACTATAAAAAAATTATAGTCACCATAAATATCCCATGCCAACCTCATAGCTCTAATAGTTCTAGCCAGCATGTGCAGTATAATAACATCCGTATGGTTTTTTTATATATATAATTTTCTAAAAAAAACCATTAAAATAGATATTTTCACCAAGAATGATAAGTGAAAATTATAGATAATTTCCCTCTACCATGTCATCATCAGTGGGGACTTACTCAAGTAATATTTTGAGGGACACTTACTTTAATGTCTGAGAATCAAGGAGGATAAACTAACCATAAGCCAAGTGCATGATAATAGATGTGGTGGATATTTCAATGGTAAATCAATGTTACACAAAATACTTTGAGATGGATATTATTGGCCCACCATGGAATAATAATGTCAAGAATATGCTAAATTATGTGATAAATGTCAATGATATAGAAACATACACCATGTTCCTTCACATGGATACAACCCATTATCTCCCCATGGCCATTCATGTTATGGGGATTTTATTTAATTGGTAAAATAATCTAAAATTAGTAGGAAGTTGTAAATTTAGTATCATATATATATATATATATATATATATATAATAAAGTGAGTGGAGGCCATTCCATTACAATCCACAAAAGGAGAAGATATATGTTATTTTCTCATGACCAACATTATTTCCCATCTCAACTTACCAGTGGTCATCATTATAGATAATAGAAAATCTTTTAAGAATAAAATATTTCAAAAATGTTATGATAAATATAATATATAACATACATTATTTACTCCATAAACCCATAGGGTAATGGACAAGTATAAGCTACAAACAAGACAATTAACAGTATCCTCAACAAAATGATTACTAAATTTGGTGACGATTGGAAAAATTAGCTTGTTTATACACTGTGGGACTACCTCACTAGTATTAACATATCAATAGAATCTACTCCTTTTTCATTAGTCCCATTGGAATTGGAAATTAAATCCTTATGAGTATCCCTTAAAGGGATTATTACAGATGATAAATACATGGAAAGGCATCTCCATAAATTAGAAAAGTTTGATCACACATGCATCCAAGTTGTAGAACACCTCAGATCATACTAGAAATATATCTAGTTGGCCTATAATAACTATGTTCTCAACAAATAATTTGAAGTTAATTATATCATACTAAAAGAGAACCTCAAAAATGTCAATTCCAAAGAAGAACAAAAAGGCAAACCAAATTGGCTTTGACCCTACTTAATAATCAAAAATCCTAACCCAAAAGTGTACCATCTACCTTAATTCAAGGTTAAGGCAATGAAGAATTCACCAAACATAATCCATCTATAGAGATTATATCCATAAAAAACACACATTTACCTTTTATATAGTTTCATGTTCATGATTGTTTGTACATACATTAAACTCAAAAAATATAAAAAAAATATCATTTGTTCAAAATACAAAAATGTTTAAATATTGCTTGCAAAATACAAAATGTCAATTATATGCATTTCCATGTTTACATTCATTATATTTTATAGATACTACATATTCTACCTATCTTACTATAGTTAGTTTTGTCATACATACATGTTTCACTTTTTCTTTTTAAGTGTTTGTAAAATTTTAAATGAATAAGGTCCATCACATAAATCTATATTTGTTGTTATCCACCCACTAAGATCACATACATAGATACACAACTTTAGGATTGATACACTTTCCTATTGGGGGAATCTTACTACACAAATTTTGTTTTGATAAGTTACATCATTATATACTCCATAACATAGATCTAGCATTGATTATATCTTAACATTGATCATCATACTACTCAAAAAATTTTCCAAATACTATTATTATAAAATCAGTTATGTACATCTTCTCTTATGTAGAGTTTCACCACATGTGCATGCATACTTTCATTCATAGATTTCCTAGTTTATATTTTATTATGTCTCTTTTCTTCTACATCCTATTTGAAGGAATTTAAATGTCATTATTTTATGGCTCTACTCCACTTCTCTTCATTATATGTATGTGTTGGACATGTGTCTATGTCCTTGTGTATGTTTTTATGATTGTGTATGTAGAAATTTTAACATGTCCTTCCATGTGACTCTAATCCAACCTTGCTTACTCTTTGCATATGTGTACATTTAAACATGTCCTTATATGTATCAATTTCTCATATTTAGTGGCATGTGTCCATGTACCTTGTATTATGTCACCTTGACCTAATTTATGTGCCTTATGTGTGTTATATGTATGCTTTCATATATGTTTCATAACCATGACACTTGTCTCTTGATTGTTACACTTAAACTAAATTTTATTTTCCATGAGGGACCTCATGCATCCACCTGTCCTCCTTGGATACCTTGATGGACATCATGCCATATTTCCCTAGGTAGTTACTCATATTATATCCATATTTATTGTTCACACACATGATTGCATTATTATATCTATCTTGACAGCCTTGGAATGATATATCTAACATAAATCATACATTACTAAATTATGCTTAGATTATTTTACATTATGATGTCATGTTTACACATTATATTGGTTTATCATGTAGATATCATATATGCTCAAGTTAACATAAAGGTTGCATATCTTTTATTTTTAGGATAGTTACTACACAAGTTCAAAAAATTCCCTTAAAAGAGTGGGCATTCATATAGGTTTTTCACAGTGATCAAACCACCTACATGCACTCAGAATACAAATTTTAACATGTAGACATATTATAGAGCTCAAAATCAATAAAATAGAGTGGAAAATAGTTAGACATAGATTAGTTATAACTTGGCATAGAAATAGTATATAAGGACACTAGCATGGCCTAGTGGACACTAGCATTGTGTGCTACTATCCAAGGGAACACACTATTGTCTAGTATCAAAAAAATAAGAAAATCTAGATTGGCCAAAAGGGTACAAAAAATATCATTTAGGTTGTCATAGTATCAGTCATAGGTTATCAGTTATGCTTAGTTTTTTCTCAGTTTTACACAAAATTATACCAATTTACTTAGATTATGGGCATCATGTGTAGCATGATTAATTCAATTTTAGTTTTAGATATTATCATACATAGATTACTATAACTTAGTCTAAAATCCAATACACATATAAAAATTGGGGGCATGTATGCGGCACATTATTTCCATTTTATCACTTATGCACTAGTTGATTAGATTGAATGGAAAAAACCATGTCGTTATCCAAATTATTAATATATACGCCATTTCCACTATTTTTTCACCATATTTATGCCTTATTACATCTATAGTGGTTGGCATTATTGATTATTCCCTAAGATACATACCTGAGTACCTAAGAGGCCCCTGAGCTATTTTTTATTTCAAAGTTTTTGAGTGGCCCTAGAGCCATCCTATACAATTTTAGTTACATCATATTATTTAATTCATAGATGCATAGAATACACATGGGTAGGTAATGATGAATCCATATCTTACTTGATTTATTGAGTCACCTACATAGGAGGGTTAGATAGGCCATCAGTCTAATCCAAGTTATTTATAGTTCATGATCCACCAAGTAAGTGTAGGAAATGAAGTCAAAGCTAGATTGAGTTATTGAGCCACCCACACATGAAGATTGATAAACCATAAAATCCATTCAAGTTATTCATCATCAGATCATCATCTACACATAGAAAGGATGTCATAAGGTTCTTGCATTAGTTCATGTACCCAATGATGTGTATTCATTCCTTTTCTTTCTACATGATCTCTTTACTCAGTTTTGTCTTTGATTTTGATATTTATTAAGTGTGAATGATTTAGTCATATTTCATTTTTAGGATATAAAATAGAGCATGATTTATATAGTTAGACTTAGATTCAAGGGCTTCACCTATTAGGTATGTCCAGGTATGCTTCTTTTTATTTTATCCTAGTTGTTTCACTTTACTACATTTTTATAATAAAAGGGGAGGGCAATGTAGTCCCATAAAATGTCAATTGAGTGAAATGAGTGTTATTTGATATCACCCTACCCATAACTTATCATTATACCTATCTTAAGTCTTATTTTAATCCTTATCCATATTTTATGTGGGTCTAACTCATTCCTAGACATTCCAAAAGTAGTCCTAGACCTTCCCTTAGGCATTCAAGCCCTTAGTGCCCTAGGTTATGCCACTTGGACACTAGCATGCCCCTTTAGACACTAGAACACTATCTTAGTGATCAAGGGATCATTATAGTGTCCCTTACCTCTTTTAACCCCAATGAACTTATTTCTAATTATCAAGGCACCTAAGGATAAGTCTAGACTCAAATCACATCTTGAAAAGCACTAGATTAGAATATATATAGCATGTTTATCCCTTTATCCACTAGATGTAAATTATATACAAATGCTCATGAATAAAATAAAAAATAGTTATGAAAATCAAGGTCATTAATCCCTATTCTACTCTAATTATGCATATAACCATATACAACATTCCTAAGCTCATATTACTCATATTTTTAGTCTCAAAAACACTGAAAATACTCAAATTGGCACTCATACTAGTATTCAATTGCACCAAGAACTTAAGTAGGATAATTACATCAGGCTTGATCCCCTCTCAAGGTATTGGTATATAGGAAAGTATCAACATAATAGGGTCTTGAGGTCATGTCTAACCTATCCAGTTAACATTACATTTTTGTTACTTGTGCTCCTCAAATACTCTAACAACATATATATTTAGGTTTTTTCTCCCAAATCATTTGAAAACAAGTTATAGTTAGAGAATCAAGGGTTTTCCACACATACATAAGTGTCTCAGACCTAAGAGAAGTTATTCCTACAAAATCACATAGCTTTTAGTAAGAGGACACTAGCACAATAGGGATGACACTAGTATAATTCATTACTAGCTGGGGGACCACACTACTGTTCAAGAGGATTTTTGAGACCTATTTCTATTTTTCATCACCCTGATTAGATTTTACACTAGTTTTTAGCCTCTAATTCATTTGTCTTAATTAGTTTCTAGCTAAGTACATACTAGCATAGTTCATTACTATTTTGTTAATAATCAGATTAGGTTAATTATTATATAAATTAGTATTTGTATTTATTGTATATTTATTCTTTTATTTAATATTCCAACCATTTAAAAACCTAGGGTTTACATTCCATAAATCTCTTAAAATTTAAATTAATTATAATATATGTGTAGGCAACCCTAGCATGAGCAACAATGGTAGAACCCTTAGTGAGTTATTTTATAGTATTAAAAATTCCCCTCATTGGGCTTTGGGTTATACTTTGAATAATTGGCATTGGGAATGCTTGGGGATTCTTTAGTGGACTTTCAGAATTAAAAATGAAATAATGTGAAGAATGTGTGGCTTATACTATAGTATTTTTAGTAGTGTAAATAGTAGGAGACACTAAATAATTAATAATAACTTGTGTGCTTACATTCTAAGGGGAAGTAATAATGATAGTTTTTGTTGTAGTTGTTTCCATTATAACATCTTTATTAATTACCTTTGTAGGGATTGTATCACTCTCAATAAAAACATTACTATCTTCTTGGGACTTAACTTCCCAATTGATTATTGAGTATAGACTGGTTTAACCTTTACTATCTTTTATGTTTATTATGCTACACTTTGAGGTAGAGATCTTGGAGGTGTACTCAATGTTGGTTCCTAAATTGGAATTATTTTCTTAGACTTTAGCTTATCTTTAATACCATTTTATTCTTCTAAAAATAATTCAATTGTAAGTAATACAACCTTTTCTCATTCAACTTATTTAGAGTCTTCATATATTTCTATCCCTCTTGATTCAATTTCACCTTCATTGAATTCTTCAAATGGTTCTATTTCCCTATATTTTATCTTCTTTATAGAACATCTTCCTCTTCACTACAATCATAAACTTTAATTGGCTCTTATTCTTCTTGTAATTTGTCTCCTCCTTATTCTTCCTATAATTCCTCATAGATATTACATCCCTTAACATATATACATTTATCAAGCCCTTCGTCTTATTATATAACTTTGGAATATTAAGGGGAAGTCTTAAACTTACTTTGATACATTTCCAATTATCCTAGTAGAACTAAAAGTCATCCCTATAGTCATTGAAATGGAAAATTAATGGGATAGAAGAGTGGAAGGTGGAGGTGAAGTAGGAATTGTAGTGACCATTGGTGGAATCATGAATGTGTGATGGTTTTCCCATGGATTGGGATACTACCATTAGTGGTGTTGTGGCATGAACTGGTGATGAAGGATCATAAACAATAAGAACTTGTGTTAAGAAATAAGGGATACATACCTATTTAACTATGGTTAATGGAGGTATGGGTATAATATAAAATGGGCTTGTTTCTATGCTAATACTTGTATATTCCCCCACATCATCTATAGGTTGAGAGGTAAAAACACTAGGATGTGTAGGAATATTTCTAGGGATATTAGATTTATCTTGTGGGTATGTCTCCCTAAATGTACCTTGTAGATATTGGACATGTTAACCTTTTACACTCTAAAAGAAACATCACTTTCATATTCAACATTTATAAATATAGAATCATGATCATGTGATTAGTGCCCATAAGATTTTTTACTTTCCTTTCATATTTATTTAGGTGATCCCTAACATTCCTTCTAGGATCTAAATATTTGAATGATGCCTTATTTAAACCATATTGCATTCTAAGTTTTCCAAAAGAGTTGAGGTGATCCCATTTTGTGTACTACTTGTGTCCAATGTTGAGATGTGTTGGATTTAGAGATCCTTGTTTGGAACCCCTAAGTTGGATGTCTAAACTGTCAGATAAGTATGAAATAATCTCTTGTTTAACCACCTTGTTTGGAATATTATATAAATAAAATTATATTGTATTTACCTCAATTATAATTATGATTCACTTAGGGTAATACCAATAATAACATATTTTCTTGAATCCTCTCTTGATGTGGGCTAATAACCTAGGTATATTCTACCCATAAATAGCCCTATATACCATAGGGTAATATGTCTATGTGATCCTTTGAATATTACTCTTGAATTCATATATTTTAATCATGTTAAACTCATCACATACTTTATCTTTATGATACTCTATGGATGGCACCCAAGGTCCTTCATAAGATAGGTGCATTGTAACAGTTATAGCATCCACCACATATGACATCATGTAGAAATTTTCATCATGTAGGTTGGTTGGGTTACTAATTTGATACATCATATTGAAAATAATGATTTTTCCAAGGTCAATAATATTGTTTAAACTCAAAATAATATATAATAGTGGGACCCATTTATCATGAATCTAATAAATGCTAGGGAGAGAATGTAGTTAGTTTAAAACAAACATGTAGATTATTATACTTAGACTAAATTTGACTAAGGGAAGAGTTTAAATCAATAATTTAATCAAAATTTTGCTTTGGTTTTTATCCAATTACTATAATTTACTAGGGATAAAATTTACAAACAACCATGAATTTATTATAGCATGGACATGGGTTATCCTTGAATTAGGAATCCTATAATATTTCTCAAAGGTATTACCACAAATGTAGTCCAGAAGGGTATTATTAAGCCTAAAGTTCAATATCTTCCTATAAATTCACCCATTTATAAATAAATCATGAAGCAAGTCAATACAAGGCATTACCTAGGTTTTTGTTGAAGTATTGTAGAGGACCACTACCTTAATAGCCAAAATGTCATTTTTATGTTGCTACATGAATATGGAAGGTTGATTCCATACTATGTATGTCTCTATAACATCCACTTTTTTCCATATGGTGAAATAATGTTTGAATTTATGTTGTAATGCTATTAAATCACATACTATAGCCATGTATTTTATAATACCTGTAATTGAATAAGTAGATGTAGGAAGGATGCAAGCTGATGAAATCATTTAAATTGTTTAAATACTTTATGCTCTCTAAAAACTTGAAGCATCTTAATCACTAAAAAAATTAATTAGTAGTTTTCACATAATAGCAAGAGGGGAATGGAATCAAAACACATTTTTCAAATTTAATATATCAATTAGATTTATTGGATTTGAGAATTAAATGTATTGATTTTCTAATTCATGATAATTAATTGCAAAAAAAATTAATTTTTTCCCCATCTAATCCTTTATTATTTTAATTTTGATTTTAAATTTTTGGATTTAGTGGATTAAATCACCATATGTCATCTTTTCACTACTTTTAGGTGACTTATCATCTTAGTATGGCAATTTTTTACTTATCACACTTTCATATCTTTATTTTCATGTTTTAAAATTACTTTACTTGGTCATGGATGTGTGCTTGCATGTTGCATGTCCATTGGGATATACTTTTTATTCCTTTATACTTTGATTCTTTGGTTGTGGGCTCTTATGATGATGACACATGAAAATATATTATAAAATTTCATACCCAAATTGTAAAACTCTTTATTGTACACTATTAAGATTGTATATTAGTGATATTATGACATGTGGATGAGTTTCATTACTTTGGGGGACCATTAAACTTTGAATTTATATATCATTATATCAAACTATGGGTTTCCAAGATGATGCCACATAGACAAATCTTGTTTATTCACTTACCGAGATAACCATATAATATAAGTTTACTAATCTAATCTAAGGTTTGGTGGTATCATGACATGTGGAGTAATCTTTATGACTCATAATATTGTTGAACTTGGTGAAATATGAAAATATCCTTTGGTTGGAATGAGAGGGATTATTATACTTGTATGGCTCTTGATGATTCATTTGACCAGATGACTTTGTGATCTATACTTTCCACTTAGTCTATGGGTTATTGGAATGGTGACACTTAGCACACTCTCAGTGACTCAGAGGCCTATAGGATTTTATAATTTACTTAATTACTAGATAGTT
This sequence comes from Torreya grandis, assembly GCA_037957365.1. NCBI lineage: Eukaryota > Viridiplantae > Streptophyta > Pinopsida > Cupressales > Taxaceae > Torreya > Torreya grandis. The sequence goes on from JARHVA010001172.1 coordinate 192,847, forward strand.
TTAAAGGAGAACGATGTAGATAGTTTCCATAATCCCAATTATTATAAATAATAAAGTCTTACTCAATAGCCATAGGCCATAGATGTATTAAAGATAAACTCAATAACCACAGGCCATAGAATAAAGACATAATCAACAACTCTATTTCCTTATGGATGATAATTTGAAGAAACCTTGATGGTAAACTAAACCTTTTAGGCCCACTTAGTAAATTATATAGCTTTAAAGGTTGGATCATTATCATAAAATAAATAAATTATATTTCTAAACCTGGTTAGTATATCCTCTTCAAGAAATTTAATCACATATCGATCCCTAGAGTTCTTTGTATCTACTAACTCTGTACACCTAGTGCAATAATCAATGGCTATTAAAATAAACTTATGTCTTGATAAATAATTTTCATTGATTAATATAGTGAATTTAAGACCATATTGATCAAAATGGCATCTTTAGATAACAAGATGTATGTCATAGTTACCTATCCATTAGGTGTTGAGCTTTTTTTCTATTGTACTTTGCTTCTTTGGCTATGGGCTCTCAAAATGATGATACTTAGTAATATATTAATGTCTTGCATTCTTGTAGTGCATTTTTTAATGTTTTTTAGACCATATATTAGTAATATTTTAACATGTGGATCAATTTAAATACTATATAGTATCATTACACTTTGAATTTGTACCTCACTATGTCAAATTATGGGTTCTTAGGATGATGACACATAGATGTCTCACTACTCCATTTTACTAGTTGATTGTATAATATAAGTTTTTTAACATCATCCATAGATTAGTGGGATCATGACATGTGGACTGATGTTGAAATTGGTGAAATATGAAAATATTCTTTATCTAAGATGAGTGGTATGATGACACTTGGATGGTTCTTATTTCTCTATTTTATCATATGACTTCATGATGTGTCCTTTCCATTTGGGTTGAAGGTGAGTAGAATGCTGATACTTGGCACAATATTAGTGACATAAAGGCCCAATATTTTATCATAATCCTAGAGATTCAAAATAATAAATACTTGGTCAATCATTGAAGGCCATAAATGCATGGGATAATGACACAATTTAAGACTGGAAGATCTCAAAGACATCTTGGATATGAAATGGAAAAAAATCCATCATTAAATAGCCTACATAATATAAAAGTGAATAATACATGGACTAAAACATAATATAGTTATTCTCATTAGTCAATTAAAAGGCCCATTTAAAAATTCAATGTTTTCATAAAGAATATACTAATGTTTCAATTCTAAATTTTAATAAAACAACATAACACTCAAAATAACAAGTTAACTTTAGAATTTATGAAATATGTCAATATTTGAACACTAAGGTTATTTTCTCAATGAAACATGTCTTTATACTTTGTCTTTAAGAAAAATTTCTAAGGCAAGTGGGTATCTATTTGAAAATTTCAAAATGTGGTGTGTTTTGGCACAACACTAATCTACTAAGATAATAACATAAATAGAGTATGGATATATATACTTACTTTTGGGTGGAATTTTTTACACCTAAATATCTCCCTTTGGATGAAGTGGTACTTTTAAATATATTTTTAAGTTTAATACCTCAAATAATAATAACTAAATATCCTTAGATTGGGACACCAAATATCAAGACACCTTCTTGACATGACTCCTACTATTGAGATTCAAAGACCATAAGTAATACTAGACCTCCAAGATAATAATCTACCTTTAATTACTCTTTTATTCACTTGGAAACATAAATATGAACACAATTAAAATAAATGAGTGACTTATATGATTTAAAAATGGAATATAACCCATAAATATATACAACTTCAATTACCTAAACTTACCTTAAACTTTAAGTTGATGGTATCATCTATGATGATATAGTTTTAAATATGTCACATGATATAATATTATATTGCTTAGGATAATTCATTACAAATTATATAAGATAAACTCAACTATTTCATCTAGTCTAATATAGTACTATAAGAGACAAGTATGAAACACATTGTATTGGCCTTGTTGATACAATAGGAATATAAGGTGTCTAGCAAGAATGAGATGAATGTAGATGGAGAGGTAAGAAAAAAATATAGTTATATTAGGTCAGATATATTTTAATGAAGGTATTATTTAAAATTATACAAACATATCTCACAAAGTACCATGATCCAATCCCACCCATTTACAATTTCACCCTTCAAGTCATGCACTCAAGGAGATTGTTGCATTGTGACGCCCTTGAAAATGAAACTATTAATAAATTTAAAAATATAAAGTGTATGCATATGCCCCACCTAAATCTCATCACATGTCATAATTGTGTAATGTGCGATGGTGCTTTGGGATTGATACATAGTAACACAAAATATCATAAATCAAAATAACTACTAAAACAACTATTGATAAACAAAAGTAAATAAGCAAAAATAAATATTTTCCTACACTTACCTTTCCAAATAAAGAGATACCATTGTGTTAGATGAAGGAAGGTTTCAATCTGTATGGCAGACCAATAGACTTAGAAAATAAGAGAAAATTTCATTTTTTTAAAAAATATTTATGTTAGCATGTAAAAATTACTTACTTATATATGATCCTACTGATTCTTTTGGTTCATAAAAATGATATGTAGAGACAAATATATATTTAAAATATCAAATATGGAGGTAATAACCTAACATTAAATTTTTTGAATTTTTTATTATAAATAGGTAAATAGTGTTTCATTTTTCCATTTTCTATGTCAAGATAACTAGATATTTAATTATCTAATTTGATGAAAAAATCATCCATAAACTTGTATAATTATAGATACAAACACATAAACTTACCTCTACCATGTGCCTAGCTCTAACTTTCCATACTTGTCTTTTAACTTCTGTCTTCAAACTCTATTTCTTTTATATCTCACTTATTAATCCTTTCTTGTTTGTTAACTCCTTCAAGGCTTAAAAATATTTCTTATGCATGATAATATCCATTTAGATGATTTTAAATCTTTGATTATACTTTTATACCCTTAATTCACCTCTCAACATCTACTCATCTCATTCTAATCTTGACCTTTATTCTCTTAACCTTCTTGTCTCCCTTCACTCTTTTTGTTCATTGCTTTAGACTAGTATATGGGTAAGCATTATCAATACATGAAATAGGTTTGTATTATCTAAGTTAGGGTTATTATCATCTACTTACCAACTCTTTAAACTCATCTTTTTAACCTTTTTTCCATCATCAAGAATCCTCAAAACATTTATTTACAACATACCTTGTTTTATTACTTTGACAATCTCTCTAATAGCCTTTTTTGGGGATTTTTCTCCTTATATAGACATATATGGTCTTTTTTTGGGAATTTAATGGTATATTTGACTACCATATATCATATTATATCTCTTCATGGAGTTTCTTGGAAAGAATCCTCTAAAAGGTCACCTTTTCACTCCCTTTTATGGCTTTGTTTAGGTCTATTTGACCTCCATTCAAACACAATCCTCTAATACCATATGTTCACATACTGAATCAACTCAAAAATATTCAAAATAATGTTTTATAAATATTTAGGAATGTTCACTAGTGCAAAACTCGAATAAATGAATTTTTAACTTAAAACCCTAATATAGGGTTTTCTCAGTCTATAGGGGCTTAAGAATAAATATTTTGTGGTTTTATGAAGCACCAAGGGTTTAAAAGTTGTATAAATGTTTATTATTATATTTTATAACCATAAACTCATTTTAAAATCATTTTATACCACCCTTAATGCTTTTTTTAAACTTCTTAACTTGATTGTGTGTGTAAACTCAGAATGTCATAGGGTTTTAAACCACTACCACAAGCAATTTATGATTATTATGAATATCAAAGGATAGTAAAATTATTAAACATACAAAAAAATGTATAACCAACCATTTTTTTTCGTTCACTAAAAATCCCATAAGATTCTTCCTCATACACATAATGCATCTTGTCTTATTCAACATAAAGTACAGGGTATATACGTTTGCAGTATTGAACATACACCAAAATACATTGAAATACATTAAAAAAATAATTGATAACCTTTAAAAACATATAAAAAAATCACCAAAATAAATTGAGTCTTTGAAACACATATTTCTTGAGTCTTCACTTCATTGAACATCTACATACAATCATACTACATTGCACACAAGTAGGAAAACAGAGACTACAATCAACTTTTTGAAAATATGAAGCATTTAATTCATTGTTTTTGTGGATATTTATCCTCCACTTTAATTCATCCCCCAAAACTACTTCCAAAATAAAAACTTACAATTATGTAAAGCCTATAACTACTCTAACTGCCTTTTGACCTTCCAATAGTTACAAAAGGCTACCTAGAACATTAAATATATACACAAAGAGTATTTTTCCATACATATATGATATAATACCCATGGTATATACCCATTTTGTATTTAATAATTTTACTTAACAACATAAATTTTGATTCATCCTTTAATTCACACAAAACACTTAAACCAAGCTTCACAAATTTAAATATTCAAATTATGGAATTTGGTGGGAAATTACCAAATTTGAAATATAACCTACCTAAGCACTCCTAGAAACTTGTAAAACATTCCAAATTGTGTAAAAATAATCTTAAAATCAATTTAAACACCCTAAAAATTATAATTGATCATAAAACATTTGATCAAATCAAAATTTTCTCATACAAAAATAATCATGCCATCTTATGAAGGATGCTCCTGCATCACAATTATAGCATGATGAATTAAGGATGATTAGGTGAATTTGAATGAGATCAGATAAGAGTATTCAAAGGATAAATTTATCTATGTTATTCATTAATTACCTCATTTTTTAAATTTGAAAATATATACTAGATTTCATAAATATAGGTGCCATGAAATATATATGTAGCAACATTTTACCCAACAAGAATAGAAATTTAGATAAGATTATGATGGTTGATTGGTAGGAACCCATAAACAAAATTTATGTTTTGATGGATTTATTAGATATAAAATTAAAAATCATGGCCATCTAGCAATTGTATTGACTAGGTTGATATAGTTTGGTAGGGAAAAATTGTAAACATGGTAACTATTACCTTAGATGGTTGATATAATTATGTATGAAAGGTAATTAAAAGGTGGATATTTTATTAAATAGTTGATAAAATAAAATCATGGCCAGAATTTTAGTAGGAGAGATGCATGTAAGGTATTTTTAGATTTGGTTGATATAGTTAAAAATAAAAAACATGTTTGGTAAAATATGTTTATGGCGAGCACTATAGGCAACATTGCATGGATGATTCAACATATATATGTTTGGTATAGCAAGTGAATGGGAAAAGGTTGACACAATATGAGTATGGTTTGTATATAAATATTAAAAATACATGGTTGGTATAGTATATTTAGAATATACTGATGCAGTATAAAAATAGTGAAAATGGTTGATATAATAGAGATAAAGACCATTTTTACTTTTTATGTAAAAATTTAGTTAGATATTAGTTTTAATTCAAAAAAATATTAAAAATGTAACTAATTATTGTTGTTTAATATTTTATGGAGATGAATACACCTCTATAGGATGGTGGATGTGAGCTATTATCCAAATATATTGGTTAGGATAATGAATGTGAACATATCACACCTAATTATCTTGGGATTCAATAGTATCATGGATATTTTCTAGTTCCCTTTTCACATGTAGATAATAATTATATTCCTTAGGCACTAGGAGAGGATCACAAAGTCATTTATATTGTTATTAGATGGATGCATAGTAGATGTTGTCATGATCTTGGAGGATTTTAATATGATACTAGGTTTACCCATTATGGGCATTGAATAATAGTTGATTCACAATCAGATATATTTATTTGGATCAAAATGAACAAGGAGAGTAACCATGGATATATAAATTCTACCTCATTTAAATTTCAACCCAAGGATGTAGACTTTATAAGATGACATAACTATATATGCACACTGAATCTCTAATTTGACATTCTACTAATTGCGTCTAAGATGTTGAAGTGCAGTAAATGAAATGCTTGAAATGTAACATAAACAAAGTTTAGTAAAATAAATTATTATGCATGGGAAGATTCTTAAAATAAATCTTAAATAAGAATACAAATCACAAAATTTAGAAATGAAACACATAATGCTTAAGGAAATCAAATAGCATGCTAACTAACTAGATGGGTTGGATTGTTATTTTATCCTTCCAAAGGGGGCCCTTCCTCCTTCCAACACTAGCTTCAACCCTTCCTTATACAACACTAAATTTAACTCAAAATTTCTCACTTATATTAATCAAAAGAGTAGAAATGAATTATTTATTGAAGCTACAATCACAATTGCTTAACACAATATACTTATAATAGTATCTATTCAACATATACTATTTTTATATATCTCAACTTTGTTGATATATATTTATATACCATAGAGGAGATTGTTTTATGAAAAAAAATATATACATTCTATTTAAAGATACATTCAAATTAGGATAACCAAAATTGGTTCCTTTTGCTAAAGACATCCTTTATGTGAATCTTGTGACTTTGTTGTAGGATAAGCAAGGTTGTTCATTCTTAAACTACTTCCTTATTGAGCTCCATGAAGGTTAGAGTTGTTTCTATGAGTCAGTTAGAATATAATAAAAATATATTCATCCAAAACTTTTGTTACACATTGGATACAATATGGTCTATGTAATGAGATTATTTTTACTATAGGATTTTTTGTGCTATATACCTATTTCTCTAAAACATCTTCAAAACACATTCATAAAAAAAGCATCCAAAAGCAATAGATAATCTTCATATATTTAATTTCAATAGATAATTATAACTATTCAAAAGTGTTTGAAAACATAATGCTATATGGTTTATAAAAGTAGAAAATTATATGGAAAAGTGTTCAAAATCATGGCAATCAAGTAGGATGAGTACAACAGATGGAAATAATAAGAAATTTATGGGGCTCATCACACCCTAAAAATTAAGATCTTGCTCAACCTCAAGCACCATACTTATTCATTCCTAGTGTAAAAATAACTCTAAAATCCATTGGTTCTATAGTTCCCTTTGCAAAGTGAGCATAAAAACCCCACCTTTGCTCAAATATTTGATATCTTTTAGCTTCTATAGCTTTTCCCATCAAGATTTGTCTTGCTAGTCTGGAACAAGATACTAGAATAGGGGGGCTAAAACTTTAGGCTCAATAATTATGGTCCCATGTCACCTGTAAGAAGAATGTATTTTATAGTCCTATTAAATGTTATATTTAAATTAAAAAGGGGAATAGGGATCCCTCTTATTCTATGTAGTAGTGAGATCATTATAGCATTGATATAGGAATCTTTGGCTAAAGGACCAGTAGAAGTTATCAATTCCAAATAAAAATCTTTAACCTCATCACATTTTTATCCAAACCAAGTTTTGACTTATTTATTTAACATGATATCATCCCATTAAAATAATACAACATTAGGTGAAATTGATTCACCCTTGATAATAAATTTAATTTCATCTTCCTTTGCCATGTAATCTCCTATTTATCTTCCTCTTTTCTATTCATTTAACAAATATGATGAAAATTCTTATAATTAGACATCTCCAACATATAGATTGGGATTTCATTCTCTATCATATGGAACAACATAATTGTGTAGGTAGAAATCACACACTTATGCTTATTCTTCTTGTGAACTTACTCTATATATAGAAAATAATGAATGGGGATCAATAATTTCATGGGACATATCACAATAAATTCTCATAAATCTAAACTTATGCCATTATTCTTCAATATAAATTGAATAAACTTTTGTAGGAGGCCTATAATCAAGGAGTTCTTGGGTTATACTAGCCATGTCCTCAATTTTATATTTCAATTTGGTGATTCTATATTATTGCAACTTATTTTCCTCTTTCAATTTCTTATTTTCTTTCCCTGGTTCCTTCAAATATTCAAATTTATTATCCATCCAATTTAACAATTTAGAAGATATTATAAAATAGGAGTGATACCTAACCTCAAGGGTAGATTTATGTTCTTATTGATTGACCTCTATAGAAAGTTGTGGAATGATAGCTATAAGATGATCTTTGATTGAGAGATATAGCTAACAATCTACAACATCAAGTACATCTAAACCACCACCAAATTAAATCTTGCAATTGCTTTCTTAGTTTCTCAATTTTTTGCAAAGCTTGATCAAGAGTGGAAAAATACACTGCACTACAACAATTTGCTCTATTTTTTCAATTTCTTCCTGTATGGGTTCCTCATGAAACTCTTGTTATACTAGTTCCTCATACAATTCTTCAAAACTATGTTTAACTTATTCTTCTTCCTCATGTATTTCTTTAAGATTATGTTCAACTTGTTCTACCTCTTTATGTATTTATTTAAGATTGTGTTCAACTTGTTCTACTTCTTCACGCATTTCTTCAAGATTGTATTTAATTTGCTCTATTTATTTCTACATTTCTTTAAGAATCTACTCAATTTATTTTGCTTCTTCTTGATGGAATATTAGATAACATTCTTCCCTATCTATTTCAATCTCAATATATTCATTTCTACTAGTAGTCCATTCTTCCCTAGATTTTTCATTTATTTGAATAATGAAATATGGTTTATTTCTATTTGTCTCTTTAGTCTATGAAATATATAAGGAGTGGGAGTTACTTTGGTCTTCTTAGAATAAAATGGTAATTCCTCCTTAGACTCATTAGAATTAGGTCATAGAATAGGTTTCATCTTTTTCTTTACCTTAGACCTTACTACAGGTTCTTGTGTTGCTATAGGAATACCTCCTTTCATAGGTTCTTGTGTGACTGTAGGAAGGTTTTATACTATAGGTTCTTGTGTTTCTATAGGGATGGTTTCTTATGATGTTTGTTCTTCAACCTCTAATTCTTCTTCTAATACATTTCATTTTCTATCACTCTCTTCATTTGTTGGTATCGAAATAAATTGCTCCCAACTGATGTTGAGTCTAGTTATTTACAAATAGTCTTGAACAAGTAACTGGATGAGATAATGGTGGCAAAGAGATATAGAATTATTTTTTTGAAAATTCATCAACATCTTAGTGATCATATGAAGTAAAAATTTAGGAATGTTTATCTCCACTCTCTGTTGTAAATGTTTTAGGAACTTAAAGTGTAGGCCATAAAACATAAAATACCTTCCTTCATAGATGAAATATCTAGAGATAAAATCAGAAGCCTTACCCCATCTTCCTAACATTAACAACCTTTTAGTGCCCTAATTTGAGGTTTCTAGGCATTTATTTACTCTGCTAAACCTTCATCTTTTATCCTTGACATCATATTTGTCTTTCTATTCCTCCCTTACTCTAAGTAGTCCCATTACTCTGTTGATGGTTATTTTCATTAGCTTTACTTCCATCCCTTTTACCATGGCCAAGCTATTATACAATATAATATAAAATTCCTCTGGAAATCCTTAGTCTAGACACTATATTTTCTTGACATACTATGCCCATGTCAAAAAAATGCCAAGATTTATAGGTTATTGGTCAAGGAGGTGATGTCCAGTGGTTCATGTTTCAAAAAATTGCCTCCCATATTATGTGAGTTACAAGTCTAGGTGTTTTTAGTGAGGGTTTTATGAAATTGTGGAATGATTTTTGACTGTTACATTGAGAGGTGAAATAATCCTTTTAAATTAATGAAAAATCTTCCCCCAACTTAATCTATCACTTGTCCTTGAGGGATGAAGCCAAAGTGCATAAAACACTCATGGTAAGAGTAAGGGGTGGAAATAATAATTATATCAATGGTCACATCAATGAAGGACATGGTAAGAATGTGTGATAAGGATAGGATATAGTGGCATATTAATAGCATTAAATCTCATTATATTTTATAAATAATTAAAATATATTATAGGAAATAAATATAGAATAATTATCATATTGCCTATAGAAATACCTTTCATAAATATTCACATGATGATGTGAAGTGGAGATCATGGAGTATACTATCATTTGAGTGGGATAAAATTCTTGATGTAGGATGAAATGTAGGAACACATCTTGTAGCAAGATATGCATCTTGTAGCAACAAATTTTATCCTACAACTACAATTTTTATCTTGTAGCAACAAGTTTTTCACCTATAATGACAAGTTTTCCATCCTATAGAAAGAATAAAAATATATTTCTTATCCAAGGGAATGAATTTGAAATAAAAACAAGTGAAAACAAAAAAAAATTATTATATGAGTGCCTTTTCTCTTTTTTATTTTCATTTTTTTATGAATGTCGATTAGCCAGTGACCTAGTTTTTTGAGACAACATCTGTCAGTAATGTCCAAAGGTTTTCATTGCTGAATTTTTTAATTTTTTTTATAGATTTTCTGGTCCAAAACTCAAATAAAGTCACAATAATCTAGAGGGTAGGATTTTATTTCACCTAAACCAAGACATTTGGAATGAATTTTTCTTGGCTACAAGAAGCTTTATTACTTTTGGAAAATGTTAGAGAAGGGTTGATATAAATACCCTTTAGTTGTAGGAATAGGTAGATTTACTTTTTGAAGAAGAAATGGATGTTGTTCTTCAATAATTTGGAAAGAGAGATTTTCCTTATAAAATTTTTTCTTGTACAACTTGATTCTATAGTCGTTAAAAAGTAGTTAGAACTTAACAAAGTCAATGATCATGAACTTTATAGCTCCATTTTCAAAAATGCATTCAATCTCATAATGCCCAAGTCATCTAGAATATATATTTCCTTTATGATCTTTGTATTTAGAGTAAAAAAGGATTTCCCAATCTCCTAGTTAGAAATTCTTAGTCTTAATGTTCCTATCATGCCATCTTATACATTATTTTTACACTATTTTAGTATGATGAAGTGCTTCCTTTCTTAATTCACCAAGTTCATTTAGCTACATGATCCTATCTTTTTGAGATTGAGAAATATCTAATCCCAAATCAATTTTTATACTTAATGTCTTATGTTCAAACTCAATGGGTAAAATAGACTTTTTACCATAAACTAGTTCATATGGAGTAAAATTAGTTGTGGTTTTCTAGGTGATTCTATAAGCCTAAATTGTTTCCAAAAGAATAATTGACTAATCTTTTATATATAAACTAAATGTCTTAGTAAGGATATTTTCCAATTATTGGTTTGTCACTTCTACCTAACCATTTGACTAAGGATGTTAGGGGTAGATTTATTGTGTTTGATTTCATATTCTTTTACCAATGTAGTTGTGAGGTCTAATGTGAAGTGTTGGACTTGGTCTATGACTATTTCTATTGGTACTCCATAACGGGTGAATATTTATTCATAGAGGAACTCAAATACCTTCTCATCTTAGGCATGGGTTTAGGATTTTACCTTTACCGAGTTGGTGACATAATCAATGCACACTAGTATGTATTCCTTGTTATTAGATTAAAGATTAATGAGACCTACAAAATCTAGTTCCCTTTCATCAAAGGGTTCCAGAAATAGTTTTGAATGTAATGGCACTTCATGAGAGCGAGTGGGATTTCTCATATGCTATTATTGATCACATCTATAGGTGTACATAATATCATACTTATACAAGGAAGGCCAATTATATCTAGCAGTGAGTGCTTTCATGGTAGTCTATTTGGTAGCAAAATGACCCCCATAAGGCTCATCATGATAAGCTTTTAAAATTTCATAAGCTTCATCTTCTCAGATACATCTTATCATAACTATGTCTAGTCCAATGATAAAGAGATATCCTATAATCTAGGAATAATGTTTACTCTTTTTACTCAGGTGTTGTTTATCCCTAGGTGAGAAATGTTGTGGTAGTGATCTTGCAACAAGATAGTTAGTAATATCTATGAACCAAGGATATTTAATTTTTATAGAAAATAAATGTTCATCAAGAAAATAATCATCAATAATAAGACTATGCTCATCATTTTGAAACTGAGATAGAAAATCTGCTACTACATTGTCCTTACCTGGTCTATCCATAATGGTGAGATCAAAATCCTATAGAAAAAGAAACCAATGAATTATCATACCTATTATAATTGGTTTTTTCATTAAATACCTTATTACTACATGATTGGTGTGGATGAATACTTGGTAACCTATAATTTAGTGTCAAAATTTGTTTATGTCATAGATGATGGAAAGAAATTCCTTCTTCATTATAATGTAGTTAAGTTTAACCCCTTGAATATTATTGCTAATAAAATAGATTGAATATCTTAGAGATTCATCTTTTTGGCCAAGGATAGCTCCTAAAGTGGTCTTAGATGCATTTTTATAAATGTGAAAAGGTTTCTTCCAGTCAAGGTCTCTTACAATATGAGTTGTTATTAGTAGGTATTTGAGTTGCTAAAAGGTATTTTGATAATCATCAATCCATGTAAATTTATCTTCCTTAGTAATCAATCCAAACAATGGGGTGGAAATTTTACTAAAATATTTGATGAATCATCTATAACAACCAACATGTCCTAAAAAACTTCTAACATCTTTCTGATTCTTTAGTGTGGTTATATCCCTGATGATACTTATCTTTCCTAGGTCAACTTGAATTCTAGTAAGGGATATGTGATGTCCAAACACAATCCCTTCAGTCATAAGCATGTAACACTTTTCATTGCTCAAAGATAATTGATGGTCCTGATAGCATTGTATAATTTTATTCAAGTTGGTCAACATTTTTTGAATGTCTACACATAGATGGTTAAGTCATCCATGTAGATTTCAACACAATCATGGGAGATATTAGAAAATATGCTTAACATATCCCTTTGAAAAGTAGTCAGGGCATTACAAAAACCAAATGGTAAGACAACATACATAGGTTAGCTAAGGGCAAGTAAAATTGGTTTTGTCTTTATCTGGTGGGGTAATTTGTATTTGATTATAACCACTATAGCCATCTATAAATGAAAATTACCTCTTCCCTACTAATGTATCCAATACTTGATCAATAAATGGAAGGGGAAAGTGATACTTACTATTAGTAACATTAAACTCTCTATAGTCAACACAAATACACAATTTTCCCCCTTACTTAAGTACAATGACTATAGGAGAGACCCACTAGCTATTTGACATATGATAATCAAATCCTACATCCAAGAGTTTTTGAAACTCATTATTGACAATGTCTTTGATTGTAGGATTCATTTGTCATTAAGGTTGGTGAATAGTTTTGCATTATTATTTAATGTAAGTGTGATTCATGCATAAATCTAGGGGTATTCCTCTCATGTCATGGTAATCCTAGGTAAATGCTATTTCATGCTTTCTCAATATTATAAGAAATTGAATTTATTTTTTGGGTGTTAAATAAATGTTGATGTTGAGAAACTTGTTTGAAAAGACATCTACTTATTTTATTAAAGAAAGCATGGTCTCTACATTGGCAATTAAAGGAGCATAACTATATTAATGTGGAAGTAATTTATGGAATGTCCAAATATCTCTTGTATTTTTAGCAAAATCATTCTCAAGAAGGTCTTATAAAGAGGGCATGGTGTACATTCCAATAGGTTGGTGGCCATAAGATCTTATAAATAGGTGTTTTATATGATACTAGTAAGGATAGTGTCTTCTTCTTGGGCCTGTAGAGTTGGTATTTGGTCAATTATGTACAGAATCTGCAAGGAGATAGCTTCTTTAAAGTCATCAATCCAAGGGATTGGTCCATCATTTGGGGAAGGTTGAGCTAGTGGATACAACACCAATTGCTTGGTTTCATTTCCATTAGAAATTAGCATTTTTCCTAACCTACAACCAATAAAGGAATTGATAGTATCCAACCATAGGTGACCAAGGATGAGAGGATAACCCCCCAAATAACTCTTTGGCTATAGGAAAATAAAGTATAGTAGATATTGCCAAGAATCCATAGTGATAACAAAGTCCTCAACAATCCCTTTAGGATTAATAGTTGATGTGTTAGCCATCTAGAGGATGGTAGGTGTTAGACGAAGGGTTGTAAGCTTTAGTTATTACATGGTCTCCATGGTCATCACATTAATGGCTGAACCTATGTCAATTTAAATATTGGAAATGGGTTATCTATGGATGCTAACATTAACTATAGGACTTCTCAAATCAAAATATTTTAAGGGAACTATATTTCCTATTATAATATCTATTAGTTGGCTAATGACCTAGACTATTTTAGGATTCTTCTTTCTTCTTATTTTTTTCAAACATAGCTCTCAAACAAATTTATTATAGATAGGAACATCCTTTATTGCTTGAAAAAGTGGGATTTTGATGCACCATTCTTGAGATATCCTAAGATATCAAATTTAGGCTCTTGTTTAGGATGATATATGTTCAATCTCTCCAAAAAAGTAGGATTGTCAATTTATTTTTGATTTTTTGATGGACTTGGATCATGATTGGATATGGGTGGAAATGGATTATTATGGATTATTATGGCTGGTTCAAAGTGTTATGTGATTATAGGTGAGGTGATTTTTGGAAGAACACAACCAAACTGAAGTTGAACTTGATTAATATCTAAGGTATATATTAGATATTACATTATTTTAGTGGATTATGTTGGTTGAACTGACTTATTGGCAAGATTGGGGATGGATTGGGTGGGTAATTAAGTGTTTTGAATAGGTTCTTGAGTGTTTGGCATTATGGCCTATTATTTTGGTTGTTTCATTTGCTAGAGAAATCCTTGATTTCCTCTTAATTATTATTTCCATGGATTAGAGGGATCAAACTATTGCTAGTTTTAGAATTATCCCTATTGAGGTTGTTGTACATTTTGTTACATCCATAACTAATTTTGGGGTAGCTATCAATTTGTTTATGATGAATTTGGATTGGGTTTATTCATCTAATAACTATATTGAGGATTATTTGAAAATTGGGAATTTACAAGCATAGAGTTTGATGGCATACCTAGTCTTTATACCCATAGTTTTTGTTGAGCCACAAAAAACACTTGGTTCTCATATTCTCTTACAGAATGTAGCTCTATTATCTTAGGATTTTCCTTAGTGATTGTTGACCAATTTTTGCTTACAAGCCAAAATCATTCACCTTCTCCCTTTGCTATAAAAATCCAATCTTTTCGAGTTGCCCAGGTTTAATGGCATGTTTTCTTCGACCTGGTTTAAGTCTCAATTCAATCTTCAAGGCCCCTTATTTCATCAGCACTCAGTTATCTTTCTTGAAGTTTATTTCTACCCCTAGATCATTGGTTCAACGTAGTTCATCAGCAGGTCTGGTTCAACGTTCATTGTCCTTGGCCGAAGGGGAGTCCAGGTTCAAACGAGTTCAACTAATTTTTAACCAAAGTCCCAAATTCCTTCGGGCATGGTTTAACATAAATGCATTGGGCTGGGCTGGGTTGAAAAACAACACAACATCCATGGGCAAACAAGAAGGCCAGGTCACTTAATGCAAGTGCAAATGCACAAAAGGGCAAACATGGCTTAAGACAACATAAAGGCAAAGGACCTGGGTAAAGTTTAAACCTAGGTAAAACCAAAGGTAAAATGCAGACACAATTTCCACGAACCTTTGTCCGTGGGAAAATATTCATGGACAATAATCTATGAAGAATTGTTTGTGGAACATACAAAGTCCGTAGGTTGACTTAACACAAAACTGTGGAATAAAAATGCAAAGCCACAGAGTAAACATTAAAGCCCACCGATATGCAGCCAGTGGCAAAACTACCACCCATGACAGCCAATAGCAAAACTATTACCCATGGCAAACACATGCAGTCAATGGTGATTTCACTGTGCTTGGCAAACATGTAGCTAGTGGTGATTTCACTGCACCTGGCAAACACATGCAGTCGGCAGTGATTTCACCATGCCTGGCAAACATGCAGTCGGCGGTGATTTCATCACACCCAAAAAACATGCATCCAGCAGTGATTTCACCACGCACGATAGGTAGTGGCAAAAAAGGCCATGGGGAACCAAGCTCAACCAACACAAAACAAAAAGCCTGTGGGAGTCATCCAGCATCCTGACGCAGTTCAAAACCCAGAGTAAACATTAAAGCCCATGGAATTTTGAAGCCCACGAGCAGCCTGTGAAAGTTGTAGACCATCCAAAGTAGACCGTGGTAAGGTCAAGGTGGTCCACGTAAAACAAGGCAGCAAGCATGGTCCTGGCAGAATTTTTGATGTTAGTTACAGTGTTTTCCCTCTTCCTAATGAAGACTCAAGCAGCCACTTGCAAGCAAAATGCCAATGAGACTCCTCTTTCCTTTTCCCATATAAATTGGTATACTTGGTCATTTTTAGAAGGATCTTCCCCATTTTTTGTAAAGAGCATAGCTCTACAAATTTTCCACCTGAATCAATAAAATACAATTTTTTGCCTCCATCTTGGATAGATTGTCTGTGTATGTCATGAGTATTATTTGTGTTTAGTCATTATCTTCGATGCTTTCACAGGTTAATGCCAACCAACCAACCATCTACAAGGCACCATTTCTGTAGCTGAAAGGAGAAGAGCAATATTTGAGAAGGAGAGAATAGAGGAAGTTGCTTGTAAGTGTGCATTCCACAGCACCTTGGTAAACCTTTGTTATGTATTTTCCATTATAGCCTCCCTATTAGTCTTAACAGCCTGGTTCTTTTGCTAGATGTGTAGAGTATATTTGCATTTTCTCGATTCTAAGAGTGGATGTGGAAGGTCAACCCTTTATTTTGGTGTATCACCTCTTTAGAGTAGGTTGTTTGCTTTCTTACACTTTCTTCCATTTTCTTCATGCCCCAGTATATCTATATACATAAATTTTGTACTGCCTGAAACAAACAAGATACATCAGAGGGAACTAGCCCATACCTAGAGACTCTCCTCTCCTAATTCGCCATCCCACAATTGAGAGAGGAGTTTCCATGTTGCAGGGAGAGGGCAGGAACCTATTTTCCTACTGCCAGGTGCACTTTCTAGCGTCAACAATTTTGACACGCCTGGTGGGACTGTATTTTATCAGTTTCCATCATAGTAGAGTTTTAGGATTGATGATGGTCCTATTACAGAAAATTGAGTTTCTTTAGCATCTGGCAACTTTGAGTAAATCTACTGGTTAAGCAACCTAGTGCCTTCAGAAATCATGTCTTGTATGTATACTTCTTTTGCAAAAAATCAACAATTTTGTTTTCATGCATATAATATCGATCAGACTCAAAATATTTGGAGAATCCCCTCAAATAGCTCTCCTAGTTTCCCTGCAACTATAAGGGGGGTGAGGCTAGAATTTGAGAGGTAGACAATGGAAATTGGCAGGCTGGAAGAGCAATACAAATATCAGCATGAGCTGATATATGAAGAGGAGCACTTGTTTATGCAAGCGCAGGCCATATAATCCATGAAGGAAGAGGTGCCAAAATGGAGAAATCCATCTTTTCAAGGCAGCCAGCCTTGCGCACCCCTTCCTATCCTGAAGAAAACCCCCTCTTTTGCACCAAATCTATTTTATCAAATTGCACTTGCTCACTCTAGCACGTTAAATACATCTGCTCCCAATCCAGTGCGCCTAGCTTTCCAACACCAGAGGGTATCAGAACAACCTCCCATGGAAATGAACCTCCTAAATTCCTTAGATTGTGAATTTTCCATTGGGGAAAATGCCACGAACCAGCACATCTCGCTCAATGCTGATCCTACTCAACAAGATGATGTTGGTCACCTCCAAGAGAGACTCTTCCAAGAAAACCTAGCTAGACAAATTGAAGATTTAGAGGCTAGGATGAAGCCGCTCCTTGAAAGAGAGATAAAATTTCTAGACCTTATGGAGGAGCCTCAGGACCTCATGGAAAACAAAGTTGCTCCCTGTTCACAAGGGCAGAATTCTAATTCAGAGATCCTGCATTGGGAAAAAATAGTGGAATCATGGGGCAGCAAAGAAAAAAAAGAAAAGCAAGTTTTTTTCTCAAAACTTTGAGGAAGCTAAGGCTGTGCCTAATTATGATGATGCTGGCAGCCTCTAGGAAAAGCTTTTCCAAGAAGATCTGAGTAGGAGAATTGCAGAGTTGGAGTCTAAAGAGAGATTCCTCAGCCAATGTGTGGTGGATGGTTCAGGGCAAATAGCATATTCCATGCCTGAACACACCCCACCTACACATTTCCAAGAGAGTTATCAGGCCATGCCTGATATTGATGAAGTGATGATCAAGTGGAGAGGAGAATCATTTGATTCTAGCTCAAGGACTGCTTCCTCTTCCACATGCTTTCTCCACTTCACCCCTTCTCAAAGAAGAACCTATTTTACAAGAGGTAGGAGAGGAACAAAAGATCCAATTTGTAGTCCTTCAGGAGGTTGTCATGAGTGACAAAAAAGAAGAAATCATCATTGACGCTCCTTGTGAAGACCTTATCAGCAGTGAAGAAGATGTAGGTCTTGCATATATGTAGATGTTCCAGCAATTCGAAGAGGAACAAATGCATGGTAATCCCTTTTCTCCTCTGTTTGATGAACTTCCTTGCTGTTTTGATGAAGATGACTTAGAACTTGAGAAAGAGGAAGATCAGGAGAATATTTTTGAAAATCTAGAAGCCATGATCAACAAAGAGGAAAAGGAGAGGTTTGTTTTCTAGGAGGAATGCTTTGATGAAGAGAGTTTTAAACAAAGGGGTGATGTTCTGTGGGATGAGCAACCATTTTGTGAGTCCATTTCAGACACTACAGCAATCGCACTTCTTCAAGAAGGCCAAGAGGAAGCAGAGGATGAGTCTGACAGAGTTTTCAAAGAGATAGAGGGGAACAGGCCAGACCATGATACATTGCAGAAGGAATGTGTAGATCAGATGGCTTACGATGATGAGCCAGTAGCAATTGATTTCTTGGTGAGGAGCACCACTATCATGGATTAGCATTCAGTAGGCTTCCAAGAATAAACAATATACATATATGTCAGAGGCATGTTTGACTTTAATCCTCTCAATTTCTAGCCAACTCAGGTGATAGGCAAAAAGTTCAAGTCACCAACTCTCTCCTCCATTTAGCTACTTGCCTAGCACCATAAGTCTTCTTGCCAGGAAGGGGACTTAAGAAGTTTTCCATTTGATCTAGGAGGGAATCAAATTTTCCTGGTTAGCTGTATATAATAGTTTGCTTTCAGTTGTTTTCCTTGTTTTCCCTAAGTGCAGTTGCATAGTTAGTTGTTTTTAGTCTTGTGTGTTTCCCCTTTATGTGGGGGTAAATTCTATATATTTGATCCTGGGATATTTTAGGCTGTTATTAATTCTTTCAAGCTGCATCTAACTCTGTGCCCAATGGATATTCAAAGGCAACTAGGTTCTAAGCATAGCAGGCACGCTTCCCCTATGAGTTGCCAATTTGTTGACCAATTTTTGCTTACAGGCCAAAATCATTCACCTTCTCCCTTTGATATAAAAAGACAATCTGTTTGAGTTGCCCAGGTTTAATGGCATGTTTTCTTAAGCCTGCTTTAAGTCTCAGTTCAATCTTTAAGGCCCCTTATTTCATCGACACTCGGTTCATCTTTCTTGAAGTTTAGTTCTGCCCCTAGATCATTGGTTCAGCGTAGTTCATCAGTAGGTCTAGTTCAATGTTTATTGTCCTTGGCTGAAGGGGAGTCTAGGTTCAAATGAGTTCAACATATTTTTAACCAAAGTCCTAAATTCCTTCGGGCATGGTTTAACATAAATGCATTGGGTTGGGTCGGGTCGAAAAACAACACAACTTCCACAAGAAAATAAGAAGGCTGGGTCACTTAATGCAAGTGCAAATGTGCAAAAGGGCAAACACAGCTTAAGACAGCATAAAGGCAAAGGACTTGGGTAAATTTTAAACCTGGGTAACACCAAAGGTAAAATGTGGACACAAATTCCACAAACTTTTGTCTGTGGGAAAATATCCACGGACAATAGTCTGCAGAGAATTGTTTGCGGAACATATAAAGTCCATGGGTTGACTTAACACAAAATCGTAGAATAAAAATGCAAAGCCATGGAGTAAACATTAAAGCCCACTGATATGCAGCCAGTGGCAAAACTGCCACCCATAGTAGCCAGCAGTGAAACTACCACCCATGGCAAACACATGCAACCGATAGTGATTTCACCACACCCAGCAAACATGCAGTCAGCAGTGATTTCACTATGCCTAACAAACACATGTAGCTGGCAGTGATTTCACCATGATTGGAAAACATGTAGCTAACAATGATTTCACCATGCCTGGCAAATAAGTAGCCAGTGGTGATTTCACTGTGCACAATAGGCAGCAACAAAAAAGGCCATGGGGAACCAAGCTCAGCCCAACACAAAACAAAAATCCTATGGGAGTCATCCAGTAGCCTGACATAGTTCAAAACCTAGAGTAAACATTAAAGCCCATGGAATTTTGAAGCCCACCAACAGCTCGTGAAAGCCACAAACCATCCAAAGTAGACCACGATAAGTTCAAGGTGGTCCACGCAAAACAAGGTAGCAAGCATGGTCCCAACATAATTTTTGACATCAACTATAGTGTTTTCCCTCTTCCCAATGAAGACTCAAGCAGCCACTTGCAAGCAAAATGCCAATGAGACTCCTCTTGGCTTTTCCCATATAAATTGGCAGACTTGGTCATTTTTAGAAGGATCTTCCCCATTTTTTGTAAAGAGCATAGCTCCGCAAATTTTCCACCTAAATCAATAAAATACAATTTTTTGCCTCCGTCTTGGATAGATTGTCTGTGTATGTCATGAGTATTATTTGTGTTTAGTCATTATCTTCGATGCTTTCACAGGTTAATGCCAATAGACCAACCATATACAAGGTGCAATTTCTGTAGCTGAAAGGAGAAGGGCAATATTTGAGAAGGATAGAATAGAGGAAGTTGCTTGTAAGTGTGCATTCCATAACACCTTGGTAAACCTCTAATATGTATTTTCCATTATAGCCTCCCTGTTAGTCTTAGCAACCTAGTTCTTCTGCTAGATGTGTAGAGTATATTTGCATTTTCTTGATTCTGAGAGTGGATGTGGAAGGTCAACCCTTTATTTTGGTGTATCACCTCTTTAGAGTAGGTTGTTTACTTTCTTGCACTTTCTTCCCTTTTCTTCCCCCCAGTATATCTATATATGTAAATTTTGCACTGCCTAAAACAAACAAGATACATCAGAGGGAACTAACCCATACCTAGAGACTCTCCTCTCCTGCTTCGCTATCCCACAGGTGAGAGAGGAGTTTCCATGTTGTGGGGAGAGGGTAGGAACCTATTTTCCTGCCACTGGGTGCACTTTCCAGCATCAACAGTGATACTAGCTACCTGAGCCTTCATAAAATAGCATGTATAATCCACCTTCTTCTTTTTGCATTTAGGGCAATCGACAGTGAAGGATTTCTTGATTTCTTCTTGTTTTCTATGTGTATGTAATGTATCAAGCTAAGTAGCTAGGTGACTAATGATGTCATACATCATGTCCTAAAGTAGGTTTCTAAATTCACCTATAGACAGTCCTACAGTGGATGCTATAGGAAGGTTTCTTCCCCTACTTTTCTTTATGGTTGATCTAGAGCAGTTCATACATAGAATTATTAGTTCATGAAATGGTAGTGTATAAACATGACCACTAGGAATTAGATCTAGTGCCTCTAGACAATAATCTTTAATCCCTTTTAGAAATATCATCTTGATTGATTCTTTGTCCATTTTGGTTTGCTTGGATTTTTTCAAGCTAAACAAAAATCTTTCCATATATTCCTCCAATGACTCATCATCATCTTGCATCATTCAGAAAATGTCATCTCTCTTATAGTTTTTGCCCCTAAAATAATCTTGGTATTTCATCAAAAGCTTCTCCTTCATTTCTTCCCAAGTAGAAATGGCATCCTTTCTAAGTCCATTGAACCATCTAAGTGTTGCATCTTTGAGTATTGCTAGAAATAGTTTATGTTTATAGGCATCTTGATTATAATCATAGTTTTGGCATAAGATGTTGAACTCAAAAATAAATTATTTGGATCCTCAAATGATTTTATTTTAAACATAGGGAGGTTAGAGTTATGGATATTCTTCATGGGTGCATTCCCATTAAGAGTAAGGATAAAAAATTAGAAAGTAGTAGAATCATTGGTAGTGTTTTCTTCCTGGTGATCCCCCATGAATATTGTTTATGTTGGTAACCAGGAGTTTGTTGCTACCCAACGCTCAAAATTCCTATCAATTCTTTGATTTATTAGGGTGTATAAGATGGAGACTTTTTCTTTTTCTTTAGGAATGTATGGCTTCTTATACAAAGGGGATGGTGTGGAGGTTTTAGAAGATTCTTCTAGTGTCTCAGCAAAGAGTCTTTCTAAATTGGAAGATTTTATTAGCCTGGTGTTTCTTGTAGGGGAAATAATAACTTTGAATGCCTCCTTAGTAAGAAATTTAGGTGATAGAGGGAATCAAACTTCAGATTCCTAAGTATGAGGTGATTAGGTGGGAATTATCATAGGTGGTTCCTATGGGTCTCTTCCAAGGGTATGAACCTCTTCAACATCTCCAACTTGTGCTACCAATCCAACAAAAATTTCCTCTTTCTCAACCTCTTATATTGACAATTGTGAGTGATCTTCAAGAATTCTTTTATGTTCCTCAGTTTTTGTAGGATGTATTTTAGATCTGGTAGTAATGTTCAATGATTCAATTAAAAATATTCCTATATAGTCCCCTTCACTTTACATATGTCAACCACTTTTTTTTAACATTTTGCCCACCTTATCTACACAGGGTTAGTCATATGGGGGTTTTTTGAAAATTTCCACTATCCTAATTGAAAAAAGGAAAATTTTAAACTATAAAATTAGGAAATATTTAATCTAGAAAAATAACAAGCTTTGGAAAAACAATAAACATCTAAAAACAATTGTTATCAAGATTGAAGATTAAAAGTGTGTAACACCCTTCTCTGACAACAACACCAAAAATGACTAACAAATGATTCACAATTGGATATACTTCTCTTGATCAAAATAAACAAGGAAATTAACCAATGATTTGTTCCTTCTAACTCATTGAAATGTTAACTCATGGATGTAGAATTGATAGGATGATGTCATTATATATGCACACTCAATCTCTTATTTGACGTTCTACTAATTGTGTCTAAGATTTTGAAGTGTATTAAATGAAATTCTTGAAATGAGACATAAACAAAGTATAGTAAAATAAATTTTTATTCATAGAAAGCTTCCTAAAATAAATCTTAAACAAGAATGAAAATCACACAATTTAGAAATGAAACGCACAATGCTTAAGGAAATCAAATAACATGTTAACTAACTAGATGGATTGGATTATTTTTGTAGCCTTTCAAAGGGGGCCCTTCCTCCTTCCAACTCTATCTTCAACCCTTCCTTTTACAACACTAAATTTAACTCAAAATTTCTCACTCATATTAATCAAAAGTGCAGTAATGAATTGTTACATGAAGTTACAATCATAATTGCTTAACACAATATACTTTTGACAATCTCTATTCAAAATATACTATTTATATATAACTCAACTCTATTTATACATATTTATATACCATATAGGATATTTTTTTATACAAAAAAATATATACAATATATTCTAAGATACATTCAAATTGGGATAATCAAAATTGGGTCCTTTCGCTAAAGATGTCCTCCATGTTAATCTTGTGAGTTTTTTATAGGATAAACAAGGTTTTTCATTCTTCAACTTCTTCCTTATTGAGATCCATGGATGTTAGAGTGGTTTCTATGAGTCGGTTAAAAGAGAATCAAAATCTATTCATCCACATCTTTTGTCATGCATTGGTTGCATGATGGTCTATGTAATGAGATTCTTTTTGCTACAAGATGCTCTATGTTATATACCTATTTCTCTAAAACATATTCAAAAAAAATTCATAGAAAAATCATCCAAAATCTATAGATAATCTTCATATATTTAATTTCAATACATAATTTTAACTATGTGAAAGAGTTTGAAAACATAATTCTATATGGTTTATGGAAGTAGGGAATTATATGTAAAAGTGTTCAAACGCATGGAAATCAAGCATGATGAGTACAATAGATGGACATAATAACAAGACATTTATGGGGCTCATTAGGTACACTAATGATATGTAATACACCATTTTATGTGGCCAAGCATTAGGAGATAACCTAGTGGGATACAAGGCATTATGAGTATGATAAATATAAGTTGATCATATGACTCTTTTTGATTTATATGTTCAGAATTTTTAGTATAGAAACAAACCATCATTTGGATTTTGAAAATTTGAATGTTGTGTCATAAGTTTTATGGGGTTATGTTGATGTAAATTATTAATTTTTTTAGTATGATTTTGGGTAGGGCACCATGCATGATACATGAGTTTCTAGTTAGGTGTAGCATGTTCATAATTATTATGTGATGTTCAACAAATATTAAAATACCATGGAGTTAGTTACATTATTATAATGTTATATCTATTAGTGGTTTATGATGGGGATGACTTATCTTAGGTGAACATGTTGGAGCATGATCACATTTTGAGGACGATCCATTTTCAATTAAACTAGGAGAATATTCATATAAATAAGATCATATGGAGTCCATAGTATAGAAATGATGTTTTTTGGGTGTCATGGCCATTTATTTTATGGGCATGGGTGAGATCTTAGATCATATTCCAT